>JAWWMP010000060.1:4002615-4092422 GCA_035047865.1 Dendrocincla tyrannina | reverse complement strand
GGCTGCACCCAGGGGGCTCACTGGAAATGGGCTGCACCCAGGGGGCTCACTGGAAGTGTGGCTGCACCCAGGGTGTTCACTGGAAATGGGCTGCACCCAGGGGGCTCACTGGAAGTGTGGCTGCACCCAGGGGCTCACTGGAAGTGTGGCTGCACCCAGGGTGTTCACTGGAAATGGGCTGCACCCAGGGGGCTCACTGGAAGTGTGGCTGCACCCAGGGTGTTCACTCGTCCTAACTAGTGCTTGCAGGTGGATTTCAGAGCTGCTGGGCACACACAACTCGTGTAGAGAGAAGCCCTGAGAAACAGGAAAGGATAAGTTTGAGGTTCCCTGGACATGCTGGTTTTGACATGATCCTGCCCAGCAACAAAGAGACCTGAGTATTTCTGTCCTAGGTGGAAAAGGAAAAAAGCATTTATTTTTTAAAGCAAAAGTTACTTCATAAGAGACTCCAAGAGGGATGGAGGAATAGAAAACTAAACAATTCCTTTACTGATACTTGATTCTGAATTCTTTTAACCTACGTGACCCTGTTCTTGGGCAAACACAAGTGTGAGAGTGCCAGAACCAAACATGGAAGGACCTGTGGAAAGAGCTGTCAGTACAAACCAGGTGGAATTCAGAGCACGGTCACACAAGGACACAAGATCCAGCTGATAATGTCTAACAGGCAGCGCAATAATTAGTCACATAACATCTGCCCAGCATGCTGCCTGCAAAGAGAAATGAGTCCATCTGAGCCACTAGTGCAAGGTTTAATTATTGAAAAGTGCTTCATTTGACTCCTTTCACTTTGTTTAACAGCAGATTGAGTTTGCGTGGAGCTCCAAGTGTTATTCCCAGCACTGAGACCCCTGGATAAATAAAGCTACATTTCTGCAGTTTCATTGCTTTTCCTTTGTGGTTCCTGAAATAAAAAGTAGGCTTCTCCCATCCCTATTGCCAAAACCAAGACAAGGCTGGCCTGTTCATGCTCTGTATCTCTCCACTTCCTCAGAGGAGGTTTTGACTCCACAATCAATTCCAGTTAGGTTTTGCAGTAACAGATCCTGCAACTTCAAGAAAATGTGGTTGAATTTTTGTGTGCTCTGACAGAGGCTGCACAGAGAGTTTGGGCTTATTAAACTCCAGAGAATCCACACTGCAAAAGTGGTTTTGAAATGACCTATCTGTGGGAAACACCACCATCAAAGGCAGTGGAGAATCCAGCCAAGAGGCAAAAGTGTCTCAGAGACCAGAGTTCCCAAGTTCTCCTGCCTCCCAAGGTTCCTTGGACCTGCTTTTTCGTGTAGAGCCTTCTCTGCTGGGTGGCATTGAATCCAAGGCTGAACAGCCCTGAGGGACAAATCCACAAGGTTAGAATCAGCCAGTTTGTCACATTCCATATTTTATCACAATTGCAAGAAGTGATAAGAGAGTGGATGGCAAGTGAGAGCTACTCTTGGAAAGCACAGAGCTGTTCTCTGGGCCACAAAGGAATGCACATAAATATTCAGTGCCAGAAAATCACCCTCTACCCAAAACCTAAAAGGATTTCTGGTTCATCTTCCCAAAACTTGGTTTCAATCCAAACTGGACAGCTACTAGAAATATTTCCCACAAACTGGAAGTTCCCTGGAACTCTGCAGGGGCTCTGGGGACCCGGCAGGTTTATCAGTCGTGTTTCCAAGAAGACACAAGAAGAAAGGCTGCAGGAACAGGGAGAAGTTCCAGGCCAAACGGGAAGGTTTCCTGCAGGGCTTCAAGGGGAACGTTTGGGGCTCAGCAAAATGGTGTTTGGCTTCTCTGAGTGTGTTTGAGCAGCCCTTATCAATATTGTGAGCATAATAATAAGTTTAATCAAACACATTGATGGCAATTATATCGTACCATACCTGGAGATGAAGCTAATTGTAACATTTATGTGATCTCCATGAAATGATCTAAGATAGCAAGGCAAGGTACAGTATTTTGATTTGATTTTTTTCATAACAAGTCTTTCCCACAAGAGGCTCAGTTTAAATTCTTATTCTGCTTGGTTCTGCCCAAGATCTTGAACTTAGTCTGTCAAACCAGTGCCCTAATTAAATTTGTTGTTGGCCATCATCAGCAAAGGCTGAATCTCTTTCTCTGTACTTTGCCAAGCAACAACAAAAGGGTTTTGAAAGGCCTCAGTTTTTCACTGGACTGTAGAAAAAAGTGCATTTCAAAGCTTGGAAAACTTCCCTTCCCAGCATAAAGATAAAATGTAAAACTTACAAAATCTTCCCTGCCTGCTGTTACCCAACCCTTTGGAGCCAGGCAGATTCTTCAGGCTCCTCAGTGGAACGATGGCACAACAAAGGAGTTGTTGCAATCACAACTTTGTTTTACCTGCACCCTCTACAAATCAGGTCATTTTAAAAGCCTGCCATCTAATACCCTCTGCATACCAGGTCATTTTAACACAGTAATCGCCACTTCAGTTTAAAGCACACATAAAACCTCTCTCTGTCCTCAGAGGAAGCAGCCACAGCCCTAACAACTTGTCTCTGCCCTTTTGCTCCAAAAGAGCCATTTATTCCTTAGGTCACCTACAGACCCACTCTCATTTCCCTGTTTTCTCATCTTTTTGGCCACGTTTTTGCTCAGAGTTCTCCATGTATTAGCTGGAACGTTGCATAAGGAGGCAATTGTTTGCTTAAAGCACTGTATGTCCATTGTCCTTCCAGAACAGCAATGAGACAGCTGGACTTTGGCTCTGCCACGAGAGCTCAGAGCAGCTATGGCAGCACATGAAGCTGCCGAGTTCATTTTGCAGCAGCTTGAAATAGATTCTTGCTCTGCCTGCTGTTCCTCCCGTCGCCCTGTGCGGTGCCAGCACCAGCAGAGCTGTTGCAGCAGCCTGGGTGTAGCACAGGTTTCATCCAGCCTTGCCAAAAGTGCAGCTCGCAGAGCCTCCCACTCCTTCCTCCCAGCCTTGGGAAGCTGCTGGGGTTGGTGCCGTGCTCGGATTGTGTCATGGACAGGGCTCCAAATCCAAGGGCACTCCTGGGCAATAACCTGCTCGCTGCTGCCGTCACTGGTTTGTGTACCCTGTGGCTGTGGGTGAATCCTGAAATGCACTCTTTCTGAAATGCACTCATCCTGGGTTCATCACTGATGTGACATTCTCTGGAGGGGGAGCTGGGGAAGGAACAAACAGTGGGTTGGAGAACACCATGCCCAGGGCCCAGCCTGACATCCCTGGCTCCGCAGGAACCAGGATGAGGTTTGTCCAGTGCTACTCCCTGCATTCACAAATGTGCTTTTGGCCAGGACACAACCCAAACCAAGAACTCCACGAGGAGCATTCCAACCCACCTAGGACTTGTGTTGACAGCAGTAATAAAGCAGCAAACTTTTGTTTTCCCAGGCTCTGATGTTTCCAGGACTCCTAGAGAGGGCACAGCCATGTGCACTGTCCAGTGTTGCTGTTCCTCCTTTTGCTCTGATAAACATCAGCAGAACAATCCAGGCGAGTGTTTTCACTTGCATCACGTCAAAGATCATTCCAGAGTTGAATGTGAAGTTACGAAAAGTTAACTGGTCTTGGAAACAAGCTTTATTCCTTGGTCACCTGCAGCCCTGTTGGCTGTAGAATGTTTTTAAGCTGTTTTGCTTTCCAAGTTGTATTGATTGTAGGATCTGCTTCACGTAGCACTGAAATGCAGCCATTTCTGGGGCAGATTTCTGTTTAGTGGAAATATTCCAGCATGGATCAAAAAGAGACTGATCCTATCATTTTTCTTGATAAAAAGCAAGGGTAAGTTCTTCATCAGAAGAAAGACAAGGAGCTGAAGGGATGTGGATTTTGTTCCCTGTTCTGTGTCACATTTATTGTGTGAGCTAAGCAAGTCATCTCATTTCTTCCTTCCCTTTTTCTAAAAGTAGGAGCAATAATGGCCTCTTTGGCCAGGTTCATGCGTTTCATTATCTTACTGCACCTAAAGTTAAGGAGCCTGACCTCTTTTTGCTGCATGAATGATGGGAATTCCTATTTACTGAGGAAGACCTGGAAGTCTTCTGGCTCTATGGGTAGGTTTTCATGTGCTGTCAGGAAAACTGTGAAGGAAAGCAGAGTGAAAAACATCATAATCTGAAGGAGGGCAGGGTTAGATGGGATTTAGGGAAGAAATTCCTCCCTGTGAGGGTGAGGAGGCCCTGGCACAGGTTTCTCCATCCCTGGAAGTGTCCAAAGCCAGGTTGGACAGGGCTTGGAGCAACCTGGAAGGTGTCCCTGCCCATGGCAGGGGATGGAACTCAATGCTCCTTAGGGTCCCTTCCAACCCAAACCATTCTGGGATTCCATGATTCTATACAAAACTGGGACAGTCAAGGCAGGGAGCAATTCCCCTTTGTGGAATTTGGCTAAGAACAAAGAAAACAACTCTCTGAAAGACATATAGCCATAAAAACCTCTTTGAAAATACTTAACACGTGGAGGAAAACCAAGCCATTGTCCCTTTAAATGCACACGAGGCTCTTGGGTTTTCTCTCCCAGCTGAGGAGGTGTAGAATTTCCAGGGCCGTGCCAAGCACGAGGCCAGGGATGGCTCTGGACAGAATGGACACTTGCTCAGTTATTTTTGGACACTTCAGTCAATGCCACCAGTGTTTGCAGCTGCAACAAAGAGAGGCTTCTGTGTAGTGGGGAGCAAACTGCAGTGGGTGCAGGGAGGAGAAGAGGAACCCTGCATGGCATGGCCCACACCACCGTTTGCCAGCAGAGTTCTTGCCTTGTTTAATTAAAGAGTTAATTAAGTTCAGGCTGTGGGGCAGACAGAAAAATTAATTGTGGGCTTGTTGCATTTTCAATTTCTTTTAAGGGGGGGGGAAAGATCAATTCGTCATCATTCCTGGATTTTGGTTCCCTCCCGGAGCACGGAGGTGACGGATGTGACAGCAGCTGCCCCTTCCAGTAGTGGTGGGTCACGGTGGAAGAGATTCCTGTGCTTTGGGAAGGGTATTTAGGAATACTGGGAAAGGTTCTAAAATAGGAATGGCAGTTTGTTTTGGTTCAGATTTTAGAGGAAATGTCAGTGTGATAAGTGGGGAGGAGACTGAGGAGACAAGCTTCATGGGAAGGGACATTGGGCAGTCATGAAAACAATAAAAAATCAGGGTTTTTTTGTGGTCTCTGAATATCTAAAGGAAAAACACAAATTTCCCCTTTTTTTAGGAGGAATGGCATCTGTTTGTTAAAATGCTGTGGAAAAGGAGGGAAGTCTAGAAGAGTTACAACTGTGCAGTAAAAATATAAAATGCTCATTGTCAAAAAGAGTATTTATGTGACATTTCTAGTCAATGCTAAGGTTTTGTTCTGGGCTTTTCTGAGGTAGGAGCCTGTCAACGTTCTCAAAGTGCTTCAAATGAAAACTGAAATGAAAAAAAAAGTTGGAAATTTGTTTTGGGTCCTTTCCAAAAGAAATCCTGGACAGACTTGGTCAGGTGTGTCCCATTCATACGTTCACAGAGGGGGCATTTTGGTGGATCCTGAATCCAGGAACACTCCCAGGGCCCTGGGAGTTCTCCAGAGCCACTCAGGGTCTCTGTCTTTGCTGGGCCAGAGCTTGGCCCTTGGTGTGGGGACGCTCAGCTGGGTCAGGAGGGAGGTTTGAGGAGGGACTTCACAAGTTCTGCATCATTCCTCTCCCAGGTTTCACTCTTCAAATGATGCACCCACACAGCTTATAAAGCCAGGAGTATCTTCAGCCTTCTCCATACATATTAATTTATACTTTACCATTTTATCCTTGTTCTTTCGGGATGCAATCAGCCAGGAGAGGGAAGCAAAAGCATAAGTGGCTGAGGCAGATGCGAGGCAGCAGCAGGGAGATAACAGGCAGCTTCCTTTGGGACAGTTTTTAGCAGTGTCCTAAAATAAAACTGAGAAAGGGGAAGCAGGAATTCTGAATCACATGCACACATGAAGCTGATTAAGCAGTTGGATAGCTGAGGAAAATCAGCTTTTAGAGATTTCTGTGGCTGCTGTGCTGGGACTGTGGCTTCAAATGTTATGCTGTAAGTGAGACTCTGCTGGGGGGCAACCCCCCTAATTCTGCCCCTGAAAGTAAAGCCTGACTTTATTGCTAATTGCAGGCCTATTAAAAGCTATAAATGAACAATCCAGCTTTGTTTGGGTGGAATTCCAACCTTCCTGTTGGATTTTTAATCCATCCTCTAGGTTTGTGTGGCAGCCCGGGCTGGGGCGCTGGAGAATAAAGTAATTATTTCCTCGAAGTCTTTGCCATCAGGGAGATTCCTGTCCCCACCCTGCTGCTGTGGCTCTCTCCCTAAAATCCTGCAGTAATGCTGCCACCTAGGGAAGCCTCCCCAGCCCTGACCTTTGCGCGCTGCCTGCTGCATTTGCAGCTGTGAAAACAGGATCTGAACGCCCACCTCTGATGGGCTGATAAAACTCCCTATTTTTTACTGGATCTTTGTTAATCTAGACATGAGGAGGCTCAAATTCGCTTCCTTCCAAATAAATTAGTTTTGAAATTGAAATTGCTTCCGGAAATTGGTCCTTAAGACAATATTTTTGCTTGACAGTGGCACCTCACGGCCCTGATGTAAAATAGCATTTTAAGTGCTGTAAAAACACCAGAAAGAGCTGGGCAGCACTTCCAGCTGCCTTTTTTCCCTGCCACGGCTGAGGAAGGTGTCAGGAAAAGTCCTTTTTTCAGGGATATGCCTTCCTTGCTGCGTGTATCTAACATGTTTGCTTTGATGTACATGACAGGGTGGTTCCTGTAGAGCTGGGGCCTTTCCCCTTAACTTGGTGTCAGTTGGGGTGTCAAAGCAGAAATCTGGCAAGAAATCTGCCTGTTAGGTCTGGGAAGAGACCGAATTTTCGGGGTAAGCAGAAAGGGTGATGTCTCTGCAGCCAAACCCCATCCGTGGGCATGAGTGCCCATTTCCCACCCTGGCACCCACAAGGAACAAGATGAGATGCTGAAAATGTCCAAGAGATGCTGAAAACATGAAAGAAATGCTGAAAATGTGGTTTTCTCTCCTGAGGGGGTGCAGTGGAAACTGACCCAAAGGCTCGAGGTTTTGTTTTCTGGTTTATTTCTGCTTTTTTCTCAGTAAACATGATAAAGGGAAGATGTTTTTATTATAGAGGAAGTGTCTGCTTATAGGGCTGCAGCCCCTGCAGTTTGAGTTTTAATACACATAGAAATATTAAAAATATAAGCACGCAGCAAACCCCAAAGGTGCTGTTATCGGTGTAGCTCTGTCTGAACAGGTATCAGCTTTGTGTTAGCAATGCCTAAACGATTGTCCAGCGCTGAATTCCACCAGAGTTGGGCTTGTTCAGGAGGGAAGTCTAAGCAGGCCTCTCTCAAAAGAGGGCAACAATCAGCCTGAGGTTGTTCCCTGTCAGTGGTGAGTGAGTGTGCACACCACAAGGTGGTGGCATTGCCCAGGTAAACTGCGCCAAATCCGAGAGTTCATGTTTGAGCCGCAGGTTTGTCTTCTGTGCCAGCCTTGTTTGGGGAAGGGAAATCACGTTTAAAATACTTTGTTGTGTTATTAATCAGGGGTGTAAAACACTCTTCCTGAAGGGAGGGACCTTTATTTTCTCTTTTAGACCACTTTTCCTCTCCTGCTTCCCCCAGCACTGGTTATTAAGCCATTTGAATAATATTTACCTGTCTCACAAAACGCTCTGGAAAACAGCTGTGGAAATTGGGAGAGAAGGGCTGAATTCTTGTTTTCCTGTGTGATTTCAGGCAGGTGGCTTAAGTTTCACAGAGCTCTGTTCCTGATATGGAAATTGGGAATATTTCATCCCATCCTGGTTTTCTCTTCCCTACAGTCCTGCCTCTCCAGGCTCAGGTTTCACTGTGGCAAGGGGTAAGGCTGGAGCGTGTCCTGAGGTCCGGGCTCAGGTGTCCAAGGGCAGCCTCACTGTTGCTGAATCGGAGGGTGAAACCTTCACAGCCCCCCGGTTCTCCTCTGCTCTACTCATGGAAACAAAGGAACCCAAGATACTGGGGCCAGGAAATCAGTGCAGGTGTTAAACCATGTCAGATGACCAAATACTTAGTTCCTCTCCTACAAACTAATAAGGCCAGGTGTAAAACAGCAGTTCTGTTAACTATTAAGACTTGGAAATTGTATTTCCCATTGTACAAAAAGGGTGGAAGTGGAAACTTTCCAACTGTTGAGCAGAACACTTGGTATCTGAAGGTTTACCTCCAGTGGCAAGCTAGAAACCTAATTTTATGTTATAAATGTACATATTTCCATGAACACTGTGTGCATGTAAGAGTGTGTGAGTGCAGTGAGCCCAGTTTTGGATAATATTGTCGATTATACAATGACTGGACTTGGCTCATTCCAGCAATCCTTGGTGGGAAGGCAGAGGTGATGGGGATATTGAGAAACAGGCCTTGTGCTTGGGTTAAAAAGGGACAAAATAACAATGAAAACTGCATCAAATAACCCATTTTTATGGCTTCTTGATGCCTTCAGTTGACCTGTAGGATGCTGGGTAAGTGTGTCACACTTGGGTGTTCGCTGAACTGGGTATTGTCCATTTGTGTGTGAATAATGAATAACCCCCCCATTTGACTCTCACTGGATTATAATTTCATGGAAACTAGCTCACAGTGGTCAACAAAAACAGGGAAAAGTATCAAGAAATGACAGCTTAAGGGAAACCAGGAAGAAATTAACTGGGCCAGTTCTTCCAGACTGGGCTAGTCACTGAAGGAAACCTGATTCCTGCTTTTATGATCTGGAGATGTGAAATTGGAAATTTAAGATGACTTATTGGTTAATACAAAGTGTTTTTCCTAATTGCTGATGTTGTATGCTGATTACCCTGGCTGATAAAATATGGGAATGGCAATGAAAAGGGTGAAATGTGGTTTTTTGCTTTGAAATGCAGGTCCTCACCACTTGGCCAGACCTGCTTAAGCCGCAAACCGTGCAATTCTAAATGCCCCCCAAAATTCAGCTTTCTTTCTTGTGTCATCTTTCTTCATTTCTTTCCCCAGTAAGGCTCTCCTTAGGAATCCTGTAGAAATTGCTATGAGCAGCTTAGCACTGGGGAGCCCTGGACTCTTGGTTTGAGCCTTCACATGCTGTTTGGACAAGGGATGAGAATAAAAGCAGAGGTTTTTCATTGTCTGCCTTCCCAACCTGTGTTCTTGTTTGGAGCCTTGGCAGCTGAACTTGTGAATAATAAGATTTTCTTTATCCTTTAGAAAGATATATTTAAAGCAGGGGGGTGTGTGTGTGAAACACGAATTTCTTCCTTTCTGGTTCTTCAGGTGATTTAAAGAATATGTATAAAAAATCATAGTTTTTCAGTGTGTTTTCTCACTGGAAACCAGCAAGGCCATGTCATTACTTAATGGTCACTGGTGCTGGGGTAGGAAGTGCTGGCTGGCTGTGGCAGGGAGCCAAAGCAAAGCTTGAGGCTGTTTGATACCTGCAAAGGCCTTTTCATTGCCTGTAGGCTCTGTCACCATTAACATTATTCTACGGGGGGACAAAGAAGATGCCATAAACCATGCCGTGCGATGGGCTCCTCCCCTGCAGGGGTGGGGAGTGCTGAGCTGCAGGGTGTGTGCTCCACAGCCAAGGCAGGGGCAGCAGAGCCAGCCTGGCCTCTGAGAGGGTCTGTGCACAGCTCAGGGCAAAATCCACTGCTGGCAGGTCTTTTCTTGGGTTACAAGCCTTCCTTCCAAATGTCAGGGATTCAAGACAATCCAAGCTCAGATTTTTGCAGCTCTGATCTGAGATCTTGCAGCTCAAGTCTTGCTGCTCAAACCTTGCAGCTCAGATCTGCAAGCCTGGGACAGCCCCAGGAGCAGCAGGTGCTCTGCAGGGCCCATGTCTGAGGGTGCTCTCACTCCTGTAGGTTGATGTTCTCCTTCCCCTGTCCTGAATTTGGAGAATTCTTTGACCAACAGGACTGCAGCGAAGGGGAAGGTCAAGGGGCAGTAAGTGGCTGTCCTTCAGTTGTTCACTGGTTATGCTGTGTCTTCTCAAGTGCTCTGAGGTTCTGTTTTCTCCTCCTGGCCTCTCTGCCTGTGCCTCTGTTTTATCTTCTTCCCCTCATTGTTTCTTTCAGTGTCTGGACCATCAGCAGTGCTGTAACTTTATGTCAGCAGGATTAGACCTTAGTTATTAGGATGGTATAAAAACACCAAGTCAGTTCAAATCCCCATCATTTGGTGCTTTGGTCTCCACTGGGAGCACGTGGAAAGTCTTAGAGTTTTGGGACCTGGACTTGACTAAGCAAATTGCTCAGCCCACCCACAGCAGTGGCCACTCACCCCTTTTCTGACCTTCATTTGCATCAAGGTGATGCTAAAGACAAAAAATAACTTTTGCTGATCCCCAGTCCACAGGACAGCAAGGACAGCAAACCAGAGGAGCAAGTTCAGAGGGTTTCAGAGCATCACCCTGAGCAGCCACAGCTCTGTGGTCCACGTGCATTCCTTGGCTTTAGGGAAGGCAAACACCCTCTGTTGTTTTCAGGAGCATGTGTTCAGAGCATCTGAAGGCTGGAATATGTTGAAGCATATGGCATATAATTCCCTTTCTTCCATTCATAATCTGCAGCAAGATCAGTTCCTGTAAGAACAAGCTCTGGCTTTCATTTGAAAATATTTCTGTCACCGTGTCCTTCGAGCAGACAGTGCTTTCTCTTGAAGCACATTAATAATATCACATTATTTAGTCAAATATATTACTTTTCCCTACCTAACTGGTACTGCTGATAGAAATGTGATGCTTTACACCAGCCTGGTCAAATCCTTTTAAGTATCAGAACCATTTACTTGTGAGTAACTTTCAAAGCCATTGCTCTTTAGCCTGCCTATAAATACTTAAAATCAGTGATGAAAGAAACAGTTCAAATGGTAACCTGTAATTAAATAGCACAGAAGGCAGAAACCCCTGGGTAGATTTCTTGCCTCCTAGAAGATAATGTTTAGACTAACCTAGATCCTGGTGCCTTAAATTCTGAGCTTCTGCATTTGACATTTTTGCTGGGTTTGGGAAATAAACCATGGAAAGGTTGGACCCCAACCCCTTCACTGCTTCTGATAGCAGAGCAGAGTGTGGCTGTGTCATTTGGCAGCTCTCAAAGTGCCACACACTGAGGCAGAAGTCCCGTTGGCTTTCTGAAGTTGGGTCTGTTCATAGTTCTGTTCCACCAAAGAACCTTTATTAAATACACCTCAGACAAGAGCTGAGCTGTCTCTCTGAGGCTGCAAAGCTCTAATTGTAATATACTGAATTTTTACTGCATCTTTCTTGCCCTATGGAAAGAATGTAGAAATTATTAGATGAGATTTCTTGTGTATTGTACGTTAGTTTCTATTACCAGATGCTTTAAAAGAAGACACAGGAAAGTTTGCAATAGTCAGTGTTATGATTATTGACCATGCCCAAGGGATTTTCCTAATCCTCCTGTGCTCTCCCAACCTTTTCTATCAATTGGGCAAAACTGGCAAATTTGGAATTAAACACCATTTGCATATTCCTGCTACAATACCACTTTACATCAAAGTAGTTTTATATCCCTGTCACTTGGGAGCATCCAGATTTCAGTGTTAGGCTGGAAGGACTGGAGAAATTAGCAGGTGTTTGCAATTCTTATCTTTTTAAACACTTTAAAAAGCAGGCGTTTACCCTGCAAGTTGTTTAAGGTTTGCTGACTTTTGAGCAGGCAAAGTGTCCCTGTGGCATCACTTCAGAGTGACTATTCATGTAATTAAAGTCAGACACCTGTTTAAGACAGACCTGCATTCAGTTAGTCAAGAAATAAAAACGAGGCCCTGCCTGTAGAGATGTTTGAGGTTAAGCTGGGCGTTATTGTAAAGGAACTCTTGTAAGAGCACTTGAGTGACTAAAACAGGTTAAGTGCCGGTATAATGATGTTTGTGATACCGGGGGCCACTGTTATTTGGTTCACATGTTAATGAATTAATTTAATTCTGATCTCCAGTGTGCCTGCATTTATCCAGTTGCTTGAGGAGACTCTGTCTGACAGCTGGAGTTGGATCCTGAGTGCATACCTGGAGCTGGGAAGGCTGTGATAACCTAAACTTCTTCCTGGTGAATATTTTAGGCGGTTTGTATACAAAAACATATTGAGAAGTTGACTTTGATTGTTTTCCATAAAGTGCAAAGTGAGAGAGAGGATCCCAGCACAAATATACACCCATTTAAAGTATTTTCCCTGAATGTGCTTGTTGCCTCAAAGCTCCATGTGGTTAGAAAAACAAACTTCAGTGCTACGGCTCCTCAAATCTACATTATAAAATAAAATGGAACATACACTCCCCATGGTAAAATATTATTTGCTAACGTGTTCCAAAAGCTATGCGAGGCAAAAGGCAGTAAAAGTATCTTTTAAAAGGAAAAAAAGTTGGATATAAAACCTAGCAGATGTGTTTTTCTGTTCTAGAGAAAAAAGCACCTACTTACTGGAATGAGCAGGAGATTCAAAAGAGAATCTGATGGATACAATATTTTCTCTCTTTTGGGAAAGATGAGATGGAGAAGAAGTTATTAAATGTGTACTTATGCATTTGTAGGTTTGAAAGCATTCCTTTGTTCACTGCTTATTAAGTGTGATCAGTGGAGTGTCTGAAACTCAGTTTTTGAGGGCTGATGAGCGTGGGGAGCTGCCTCCAGTAAAGAGTGTCTTTATGGTGCCGGAGGGAGGGGGAGAGAAAGAGGCAGAGCCCGGGTAGAGCTCACGATTTTACAGCTATAAACCCATGTTTGTGGTTATTTGCTGATGGGGGGGTGGTCTGTGATGGGGATCAATTCTTTTCTACTTGGGGGTCCAACTTCTTCCAGCAATCAGAGGGGGAGTTCTTTGCTGAGAGAACCGGTGTGTTGCTTCTATAAAACCAGGCTTATAATAAATATAACGAAAAGCATTTCAGCGCTTTATTCCTTGTTGTGTGGTTTCCATTCACAGTGAAAAACTCGATTTGTTTCAGAATTTAGTTGTATGCACCTGAACCGCTTTAAACCTCTCCTCTTAAAAGCGTTTTAAAGAAGCTTTTCCGCCCTTAAGTTTATTCACGTTCTTATTCCAGTTAAGTCGAGAGCTCTGTGAAGCCGGAGCAGCCTCGCAGCAGGCGGAGCAGCCCCCCCTGCCCGCCCGCCCTCCCTCCCTCCCTCCCACGCTCCTCACCCCGCAGCTCAGCGCTCCGCTGCTCCCGCTTCTGCTGCAGGGGACCCCTGGCACGTAAAGATTTTGTTGATGCTTATCTTAGCCTCTTGCAAGTTATTTTCGGGGACTTGTTTGTTTGTCAAATACCCTTACAGTGCCGAAAGTGTCACTGGTGTGTGTCTGAACGCGGGTGACTGAAAACTTTGAGCTGTTATCAGCTTAAAGGAAGGTTTCTAACAGGCACATTTATTTTTCTGCTACAGGTGTACCTGGAAAATGAACCTTCCAGTGAGATTAGTGAATAAAGGGGGAAAGATTGGTTATCCTTCTCCATTCTGACACTGATAATTTTAACCTACAATTCGTTCCCTTGAGACACGTGAAGGTTGGTGAGTTCTGACAAATGAAACGGAACAGGAATTAAATGCTGCCTTTTCAGTGTCGTCTTTAGGCGCAGCTTAACTTTTTCCGTGACATTTTTCTCCTTACACGTGAGAGGAAACAATAATAGTTTAAGGTTACGCTTAAGTGTTATCTTGTCTGTACGTTTCTTCCTGCTGGGGTTTGCAGAGAGGTGCCGAGGAGTGAAAGTTGATCTGGTGCGTGAAACGCCGCTGGTAAAAACCTGCTAACAAAGACGAGCATCTCCTTACCACGTCCAAACTGCCTCACCTGTCAGTTTGACCCCGGCATGTGGAAACGAGCGCGGCAGTCTGGAGGGGAACAGCTCTCCCTCCAGAAGGAAATGATCAGCGCTCACCGAACCAGTTGCCTTTCTTTTAATTCTTTCTTTTCTTCCAAGAGGAAGCAAATCGCTTGGAGCGATTGGCAGAATGAAACCCTGAAAGCCGTGGGGTGGCCGGGAGGGATCCCCCAGCCCGGGGGTGCCGAGAACCGCGGAGTGGGAGCCGCTCCCGGCCCCCAAAACCCCTTCTCCAAACCCTCGGCTCCCCTTTGGAGCTGTAATTGTATTCGCGGCACAGAAGATGCGCTGCCGGAGGCTCCCTGCTCTTCACCGGGGTTTATTCCCCATCCCATCCCTCCCTGCCGCTGGATCCCGTTCCCTGAGCCGAGCCGCGGGCACCTCCAAAGTGCAACCCCAAATTTCCCGGCGCTTGCACCGCTGTAAACGCTTCTTTTACCTAGCCAATTTACGGCTGAGGAGCAGGAGAGATGCGCTTTTCGCTCGGTTTCAATACAATTTGGGCTTGAAGTGCGGCATCTAGAGCGGGAGCCCGTGATTTCCGAAGTATTTAGGGACTCCCATCCTCCCGCAGCGTATCTTAAAGGCGAGAAACTTTGTGTGTGTGGGAGCAAACGCTGCCCCCGAAAGCGCTTGCTGTGCCCGGAGCGCCGAGACGGCGGGGCCGGGACCGCGGTGCGGCCCCCCCGGCGCTCCCAGAGCCCCCCGGGACGGCGGGGAGGGCACCCCAGCGCCGGGACCCCCGAGGGGCAGGAGAGGATGAATCCCTGCGCTTTTTGTGTCCCTGGAGCGCAGAATGGTGGCGGCAGCTGTTTGGGGCGAGGGGAGCGCATCCCCCCTGCCCCGCGCCCTGCCCTCTGACCCCCCATGGATCCCGAGGCGCGGGGGTCCCCCGGGGCACGCCACACGAGCCCGCTTTGTCCCCGGCGCTGGCCCCGGCCCGGGGGGCTGGAGACACCGCGCTGGGGCTCGGACCCGACCGTGCGGGGACGGGCTCGGCTTTATCCCCCAGGAGCGAGAGATTCGGGGTCGGGGAACGCTCCCTCCTTGTGAATTCGCCGGCCAAGGTTACACCGAGTGGGAATTCCGCCCCCCTCCCCTTCCGTCCCTGCGCCGGGTTTGGGAATAAAGGCAGGGACGGTCCGAGTGGCATTGCCAAAAATGACCGTAGGACAAAGAGGGGGCTTTTATTCGAGGAAATGTACCCACGCCCGTTGCAAATGGTAAAAAAAATAAAATCATAATATAACCATAATATGCCTTCCCCTCGCCTGTACATTTGTCTCATACGCTCTGGTTTACTCACTCTTTTCTTTTTTGATGTATCTTACCCTGTTTGGTTGGATTGGGCTTTTTAATGCCGAGAAATGGCATCTCAAAGATGTTGTGATCGTATCTCGAAAGACTGGCCTCCTCTCCCGAGCACCGGGAAGCTGCTGGTGCTTTTCTCCAGCGCTAAAATAACGCCAGGCTCGCCTTTTGCTAACCTGGCAAAATCACTTCCTGCATATTTATCAATTTGGGGAGGTGGGTTAGCATGGCAAATTTCCCTGAACAAAGATTGGGTGAGATGTATTAGTTCATCCAATACCATGTCTGTCACTTATGTAGACAGAATAAATCGGAGTCCCGGCTTTGCCCTCAATCGTGCCTGAATTAAGGATACATTTTTATGAAAGTTTTATGGGAAGATTTTAATTTGCCATTCTTTTTGGAGAGGACTGTATGAAACACCGTGAAAATAGTCTAGTATTCAATAGGTGGCTTTTTGAAACGCGGCTAAATGTGGATGGAAGGAGTTCGAAACTATTGTGAAATGGAAATTACAGTTCTATCCTGTTAAAAAAAATAAATAAAGCAGGTTAAAGAGTGGAGCTGCACATAATGAGTCAAGGAAATCCTTGCGCTGTCCCTTTAACTACCTAACATCTGATTCCCTCATCTGGCAGATGGTCTCTGAGCACAGATTTGCATTCATTGTCTTGAAATCTGTTTTCGCGTTGGTGTTATATAGATTTCAGAGGCAGATCTATACACGGATCAGAATACAAAAGGGCCAGCAGGAAAATATCGCCAAGGCAGAGCGGTTTCAAAAATAAATTAAAATAAATGCAGACGTCGGTACCGTCCGGGGTCACAGCGGGCTGGCGGGGGCGGGCTCCAGTTTCCCTTAATGGGAGATTTTGCCTCCGCGGGCTGTTATAAAAGTTTGAAGGCGATGTCTGCGAGCTCTCCCGGGGTGCCTGCGGGCTCTGCTGGGTGCCCTGCGGGCTCGGCCGGCCCTTGCCCCGCAGGCAGCCCCGGCCCCTTCCCCATCCCCGTCCCCTCCGGCCCTTTGCGCTCCCTCCCGGCGCTTTCCCGTTTTAAATCCCGCGCCCGACACCGAACCAGCCAACTACCTGTGCGCTCCGGGGGCGCGGCCGGCTCTGCCCGGCCCGCTGCTCTGGGCACGGGCAGTGCCCTCCGGGGCGGCAGCGCCCGCCGTGTGGCTGTCGGGCCATCGCGACAGCCCATCCCGACAGGCGCGCGGCTCCCCGGCCCGCGCTCCCGCAGCTCCCCTCGCTCCGCTCGCCTTGCGCGTTCTGGGGCAGCACGGCTCGGTGCGGGCCTGCCTGCCCATGGCCATAGCCCATCGCGATAACCCATCACGACAAACCCGCGGTTCCTTCCACGGGCTCCGCGGTGCCGGGGCGGGCTCGGACCGCGCTCCTCCTGCTCTCCCCGCTGCTTTTAGCCCCGTTCAGCGGCATGGCCGCCCGGTGCGGGGCTGCCGTGCCATCGCCATATCCCCATCGCGACATCTCCATCGCGACAGACCCGCCGTTCCCCTGTCCGCTCCGGCCTCGCTGCTTTTAGCCCAGTTTATGCGTTTGGTGCGGGGGCTGCCGTGCCATCCCCATACCCCATCCCGATCTCCCATCCCGATCCCCCATCCCGATCCCCCTATCGCGACATCCCTATCGCGACATCCCCGCCGCGGCCGGGGCGCGGCCTCTCCGCCCGGATCGCACCAATCGCGGCGCGGAATGCAAATGAGATGTCCTAATATGGCCATGGCCCCGCCCCCCGGCCCGCCCGCTCCCACGCTGCGCCCCATTCATGCCGCGGCCGGCGAGGACGGATCAGCCTCTTTAGCTCCATTTCGGCCTCGCTTTTCCCGTTTATCCCGCGCCTGGGGTTTTTTTTTCCCACCCCCCCGCCCTGGATTAGGCAGCAATCAATCCCTTCTCGCCGTGTCTGTAGAGAAACAGGTGATCCTCGCTCGCAGCGAGCGGTTTGTGGATGCGGTTTGCTCTGCTGCGGGTGAACGATGGTGACACCAGGCAAGGCTGAATCAGCGTAACTTTTACTCTGCGAGAGGAAAAACTTTCTTGCCCATTAGAAGGGCATTAAAAACACGTAGCGTTAAAAAGCAGAAGAAGTTGGTTTCAAAGCTGAACTTCACTTTCCTGGGATTTGTGTTGTGTTCGATTCAAAGGCTGCGTCGTTTTGTTTTTTGTTTCTTTTTTTTTTTCTTCCTTCTCCCTTATCTCCCGAAAGGAAACTGTTGCTAGTTGGAATAGACTTTTTAAATGTTTGGGATTCAAGATACTTTAGGAAGAGGACCAATTCTGAAAGATAAATCTCTAGGTTCTGAGATGGATTCCGTCAGGTCCTGGGTCAGGAACGTTGGGGTTGTGGATGCAAACGTAGCAGCACAAAGGTAACCGTGACTATTTCTCTCCCGCTTTCCCCCTGCTTGTTATTTTTTTCTTTTTTAAGCAAGCCTTTTCCTTTACTCCCTGTTGTTTGCATTTGATATTAAATTTATTTCCTCCCTTTCCGTCCCGCTCCCGCTCTCCTTGAGTCGGTGAAAATTGAAGGTGGTAGTAGCAGAGCAAGGGAGAAGCGCTCCAAACCCAGAGAACAGCAGGAGTCCTAAAATAATCCAGTTCGGGGCTCGGATGACAGCGAGTTCGGACCATTCTTTCATTTTCTGCACGAGAAGATTTGGGGGGGCGGGATGGTTGGACCCCCCGATACAGAACATCCTGAGTCAGAACATCCTGGGTCAGACACCCGAACAGGAGGGCACCAACTCAGGATTAACTTCAATGCACATCTTTCCCCCGCAGCCCCCCGGCCCGGATTGTTTTATTTAACTCACCGTGGGCATTGCCGAAATCTCCACGCGTGGGTTCAGGGCGAGGCACAGGCCGAGCAGGGCAGGCAGAGCAGGGGCTGGGTGGGCAGGGATGGGCACCGACACCCCGGAGCCCCTGCCCGAGCGGTCTCTGCTGAGCCCCAAACCACCGAACACCCCCAAACAGGGGCTTGGCTCTTTGCTTTTTCCTCGTTTGGGTGGGTTATCTCCCCCCACGCACCCCTTTTATTTCCCCTTCCCAGCCCAGTGGGCACAGGACAGTTATTCCAGTCCCTTCCCGTTAGGGGTAAGACGAGGAAACCCTTTTAGATATTTCTTTTTTCCTCCTCGCTCTCTGGATAGCCTTAAAAAAAGTTAAAAAAATAGAAAAGGAAAAGAAAAAAGTAGTGGGGTCGGGGAAGGCTAAATTGGGAATTAGCCGGGTTTTATTTAGTAGAGAGACAAGGTGAAGGGCATGAAAGAGCAGATGGGACCTCAGATGAAACAGGGACGTTTTGGAAATAGCACAGCCGTGCCCAGACCCACGGCCTGAGCCGGGAGCAAGGTTTGCCAAGCGCTAAGGGGGGGCTTATCAGAGTTTTATGAATGTCCATAGACCCTTTAATAAGTACGAATGAGGGGGAAAGGGGTTTATTCCCGAGGAAACCGAAAGTAAAAGGAAGCGTTTCCTACATAAGCCCTCCAATTGCCGGGAGCGGCGAGGTGCGGCCGCGCTGTCCTGCACGGTCACACCGGCAGGTTTCACCCAGAGATTCCTAAAAAACCCAGAAAGCCGAGTTTTCCACACGCAGAATGAGAGGAAGCCCCAAAGCAGGGGCAGTTGGGGCGGATGTGGTGAGTTCACGCCGTACCTGTTTGGCAAGGAAAACACGGGGAAACATCTGCAGTTCTCCGAAAGAGTCCAACACTTCTGCCAATGCTATTTTGGGGACTGAAAAGCAAAGATGTCCTGGCTCCTGACTAGTCTGTCAGACACCTAATCTATCTATTAAGTACTGTGGAGGTGCTCATGTGCACCTCTTTGCAGTAGGAAGAAATCGGCTTTAGGGAGAGGGAGCTACAATTAGTTTCACGAAGAAATAAAGCTGCAAGGAGGGATATTGTGGATAAGCAAAAGCGTTTCAATCTTTCCAAGCCGGGAAATGCGTGGGAAACATCCCTGCATTTTCTGCAGTCAGCGACAGGATTTGGGCAAGGGCTGATTAAGCCGAGTCTGAATTCTTTCCATTTAAATCAGAAATTGAAGTCCCGGGAGCCGGTTCAAATCAGCCAGTGAGTAAAGACAAACTTCGCTGTTGAGGAAAGGGGCTGCTCTGCCCGAAACGAGTTGTCTCTGCCCAAAGTGCGGGGGCCCTCGAGCTGGCAGTCTGTCTGGAGGGAAGATTTTCAGGTCGCTTGTTTTCGCCCGCAGGAAAAGGGACTGGGATGTGCAGGGGGCACTTCAGGCTCTCTGACACCTTCCAGCCACTTCCCAGCCCGCTGCATTCCCGCAGCGAGTGTGACAGGCGAGGGAAGAGGCCGAGGAGGGAGGCGAACACTGAGTGCATTCCCCAACCCTCCCCGAGGCTCGGGGGGCTGTCGGTGCCCGCTGTGCCCGCTGTGCCCGGGCAGGGGGAACGCGGCGGCAGCGCCGGCCCCGGCGGGAGCGCGTTCTGCCTTTGCTGTTGTTTGCTGATGCCGCTGCACAACCTCGTAATGTCTTTGTCTCTCCCCCTCACCCCATCCCGTGTGTTTCCTCCACAGCGGAGTAGCTTTGTCCAGAGCCCACTTTGAAAAGCAGCCACCCTCCAACTTGAGGAAATCCAATTTCTTTCACTTTGTTCTGGCTCTCTACGACAGACAGGGGCAGCCCGTGGAAATAGAGAGGACAGCTTTTGTGGACTTTGTAGAAAATGATAAAGTAAGGCTTGTTACCTTTCTTCTTCCTCTTCTCCTCTCCAAATTTGATCTTCCTCCCACGCCGAGCTGATAAGTTCTAATACCTGTTGTCCCTAACAAAACACAAGCTCGGGCTTCAGGTGCTTTCCTGGAGCTGTTGCTCTTTATGCTGCTGTGGTTAAAAAAGCTTGGAAGGCACTGCTATCTCAGGAATACAGCGGGAAGTTCCTACACCCACTAAAAATAAAATAAAATTCATGAGGGATAAATGCACCTTTTTCTTTTTGTCCCTACCGGATCTGGCAGGTTTTATTAGTACCTGAACAGAAGTGCAATCTGACCTGTAACATGCCATATTATCTGTTGAGCTCGATTATACGTATTTCTTAAGACTCCAGAGCCACTGACAGAACTTGAAAAGCACTTGGGTTTGGATTTTAAATCCATGTCTTGACCACTTCACAGTTTTTCAATTATTTCCTTAGCCATGGACAAGATTTTTTAAAATTATGAATCATAAATAGTTATAGCAAATTGCATTTTAAAAAACCAAGCAAGGAACGCCCCTGTACCACAACCTTCAGGAAACAAATACAATTAATGACTCAAAATAACATTACTGCAAAGTAATGATCGCTTTAAAAGCAAAACTCCCTGAGTGTTCCCACTGTCAGTCTGCTTTATATTCCCTGATTTGAATTGCACCAATTCTTCTCCGTGTATTGCCTTGAAAAAGTTGCGAGCAAAATAGCAAATAAGAGAGGGAAAGAAGTTCTTGAACTCCTGCAGGAAAAGATGTCAGCAGTATTTTGTAGTTTGTGCTGGGTCACTCGGAAGGTTAATACATCCCAATCAGTGGATTCACCTCGCAGAATTTTAATGAACTTTGTTGTCACTTCCATCACGATTATCAGCTTTTGCATTTTAAACGTGCCAAGTGTAAGTTCTGGAAGGATTTTTTTTTCGGTTTGTTTTTTCCCCCCCCAATTCCCTCTCAGGAACAAGGCAACGAGAAGACCAACAACGGCACCCATTACAAACTGCAGCTGCTCTACAGCAATGGTGAGTGCCCGGCCTGTCCCGTCCCCTCCCGAGGGGGCCCGGGCGGGCAGAGCCTCGGGGGGTTGGTGCCCGTCCCCGAACCCCCAGCGATGCCCCCTCAGTGCTGGGGTGGGCCCCGGGTTCACCTGGCCTTGCGAAACAAAACTGCTCGCGGGGGAGGTTTAATAAGGCTAAATAATGAAAAGGGAAGGTTTCCGAATGAAATGGTAAGGTCTCCGAATGAAAGCCAGCGGGTTTGCTGGGCAGTTTCGGGGAAGGTGCCTGTGCCGAGGCCATTTATTGCTCCTCTCCTCGCCGTAGGTGTCAGGACTGAACAGGATCTCTATGTCAGGCTCATCGATTCGGTCACTAAGCAGGTGAGCAGAGCTGCGATGTGCCCTGTTATCCTGTCCCGCCTCAGCCTGCCTTTCTTCTTAACCTTTCCCTGCCTGTTTTTATTTCTCTGCCTCATTTTTGCCTCTGGTTCATTTGTATTACACGCCTGGCTTTGAGGTTAATTGGAAAGTAAAGCTCCTCAGTCCCTCTTTTCCCCTCTGTGGGCTGTAGTTTTACCCACTTTGCACCAACATTTCTATAACGCTGTTTTCCCTGCACAAAAGGCTTTGGGGGAAGGTATTTATTTGCAGGAGCAATGGTAACCCCCCTGGCTCACAGGTGAATGTTGAGATAAATCCCAACCCTCCGGTGCTCCTGGCTTACCCTTCCCTCATTTTTGCAGCCCATAACTTACGAGGGGCAGAACAAGAACCCCGAGATGTGCAGAGTGTTGCTCACCCACGAGGTCATGTGCAGGTAAGGCGGCTTTACTGACATCTCTGTCGTGGAATTAGAGGCCAAAAAGGCCTTTCTGATGAACTTGTGGTTTGATTTTCTTAATTATTTGTTTTGTTGTTGACTCAGGGAGGTTCTTTCTGTAGGAAGACTTTATATACAAGGGTAATGCTTGATTGGGGTTCAAAACAGATATTTGGGATGGTTTTTTTGCCTTTTTTTCAATGCCTTTTTTCCCTGTAGGAGATTCAGCAGCCACAGCTGTGCTGGTTTTGTTTAAACCAGGCCTTTATGTGTGTTCTTTACGTGGAGACTTTTATGTGCTAATTTCTTACAAAACTCCTTTTTCTCACCTTATGAGAATGAGCAGTTTAACTTCTATATTTTTACCTGGAAACTACGAGGCAGTTTTGTGTAATTTTCTCTAGTGAAATATTTTAATTTTCTTAATGAAAGCAGTGTGATTAATATTCTTTAATTTTGTGTAGTTCTGCCCCAACCCAAAGAGAAACCCCCAAACCGAAACACAAACCCCTCCTTTCTACACGTGTGAACAATATTTAGGGGGCTTCCACTTTTTAATTAAAAAGACACAATCTTAGCGTGTAAAGTTATAAATTAGAGGGCAAAACGACTTGAGGATGTTTTTAATAACGTTTGTGTAAGTCTGAAGTTACATATACCTTCTGTATGTACATCGTGCTTCCATGGAAACTTATTACTTTTCCTGTCCTTGTGTAATTAAATTTTTTTCAATACATATAACAATGCAAACAGCCAATGCTCTTGTATTAAAATGTGTTAAATTGTGCATAGAATGTTCCTTCATAAAACGAAAGGCAAAGCCCCATCCTGTTATTAAACACGGGTTGTGATTTATTGTATCAGGGGAAGAGGGTTAAGTTTGCAGACTGAATGTTGCTTCTTTTAATGGTGCAGCTTGTTACTTGATTTTTGTATTATTATTACTTTTTAAAATAGCTTTTTAAGTTAAGAGCAGCTTATTTGGACAGAATTTTTGTCCAGGGGAAGTCCGGGTTCCAGTGCTTAATTATTTCAATGATTCCATTACTTTAATAAGAATCAAGGAGGTGTATATTATTTATCTCTTGTGCTTAGCTCTTGCTAATTAAGCAAATGAGCTTTTGAGCAACATTTCCATATTTATGCCCAAACACAACGTATCTTACGTGTGAGGGATGCTCAGGATGGGCTTCACACGGACCTACTTGTAGACGTAGTAGCAAAGACCAGGGGTCTGTAAGTTACTTCCTGGCACATCTAGAACTTGCGTATGTCTCTAAATATAAATATATATATATATAAATCTATATCATTCAAAGTCTTCACTATAACTGGGGGAGCATTAGAGAAGCAAAATCTGACTTGTGCAATGATAAACCAGCAGAACCACACTTCACCTTCCTGTATGAAGAGCGGTTCTGGTTTCAAATATCTCAGCACCTCCTCGTCCAGGCGGACTTCTTGGAATGACCGTGGCTTTGAATTTCCTCCTGGTCCTCCCGGAGCCTTCATGGCCCTACCTGAGCTCACTGATGGCCCCAAACAGCCCCGGCAACTCCTACAAATGGAAACCCTCAGCCCGAGCTCTCCTGCCTGCTGGATTAGCCAGGAGGAATGACAGCCCGGGGCCGTCCTTGCCATGTAAAACACAGATTAGTGCAGGGAATCAAAGGCGTTCTGTAACCCAATCAAGACATTTGGTTTTAAATGCCGTGTTTTCCTCCAGTATCTCTGCTGTGTGTGCTGGAGAGGCATCACTTTGAATAATACCAAGGGAACGGAGCCAGCCCCAGTTAAACTTGACATTTTATTTTATTTCTTTTAAGTACAATAATCAAATCTTCCTCATTGTGTGCTTCTTAAGTGGCAGCATCAATTTTTAAAGGCCCCAGTTTAGTTTGCATTAGGAACAGTATATAAAAATTTAATGCACTGTACCCACTCTGCTGTCCAAGTTGATGCCTCCTGCTTTTAAAAGGGGAAACAAGAAGGGTCTGTCTGTCCTTCTGCTCTCCTTCCACTCCTCCCCAGTTGAAGGTGGGGTTTTGGGAGGCATTTTTATAGTCACACACAGAGATATTTCTGCTTTATGGGACAAACACACCCCAAACTGAGCATTTTCCCTTCAGACAGTGACAGATGCATCTTAGCAGGAAAGTTGTCTAAATATTGATACGGCTGCCCCGATCTGTCACGTACCCACTGCAAGTTCATCTCTCAGCTCCCAATAATTCCTGCTCGATTCATTTATTTGCCCTTCTGAAATGTTTCCCTTTGGGTTATCCCCCCCGAATGGGGACTGTCCCATTTGGGTTTGCGTGGAATATCACAGGTCTGGCTGGAAACCAAGGCAAAGCCTCTCTCTCTCCTCTGCCAGAATAACTCCTGTCCCCCTCCTTGCCCTTCTCCCAGTTCCCGACCCGGGGGAAAGTCGTTGTTGTGCTCTGCCAGCCCCTGTGCCCCCGATGCTCAGAGGGTTAAAAGGTATTATAATGCGAACAGAAGTAGCTCAGGCCTACAGCTGGCTAATAACAGAGCTGTATTGAGAGGCGGCGAGCCCCACAGCTGGGACTTTCGCCACAAGGCTCAGCCTAGACGGGCTCTAATCAGCCGGGCCAGGCGGCCACTGGGGCCCGTGTCTTTAGCGGCCAGATGGTGTGAATTTAGACACTTTTGTTATGCAATTGCAGGGAGGAGTTGGGCAGAAGAAAACAAAACAAAGGCCACCATGCTGGGAGCTTATTTGAGTTTGAAATTAGAGACAGATTTTTTTTTTTTTTATTTGGGTGTTGGGGTGAGGGGAGAGAAGTTGAGGGCTGAATTTTAAAGCCATTTTTAGTCAAGGGTGGGGATGGAAGTTTGGCTTTGATGGGAGCCTTCTGGACACTCGGTTTGTTGGGCTGGGGTCGTCTCTTTGGGGTTCCTGGGTTTGGTTTTTCCCCCCAGAGCATTCATATCATGAACCATCATTTTCCTCGTGTAGGTCTAATTAGAGGAGAAAGTATAACAGCAACAAAAGGTGTAGACAATAGAAGGCTTAAGCTTTGATATCCTTGCCCTAAGCAAGGGAGCATCTCTGGAGTGTGTCCCCAGCCCAACACTGTGGCAGGAAGGTAAATGTTGGGGAAGTCCCAGCGATGATTTCCTTGAAGAGAATATTGTAGGTTTGACCCTGGAGCCACCAGAGTTTGGGGGTCTGGGCAAGGGCTGAGCCTGGACCGAGTCAGCTGGGGCAGCACTGGTGACACAAACCCAGTGGAAATGTTAGTGCTGAATTCTGAGGGGAATTGGGAAACAGGGATGCAAAGATGGGAGAGGTACCTTTGCTCCAATGTTGGGCTGAAACATCCTCGGTCTCACTGTGATTTAGGAATAAACTAATCCTTCCCTAAGAGTGACTGTTCTGCCTAGTCAAGAATTACTTTTTATCTCTGTTTGGGCCCAGAAAGTGTTACGGTCGAGGGGAGCAAACCCCATCACTTGAAGAAAAATCTGGTACCCCAAAGTGATAAGAATGTCGATGTTATTTTCAATGCATCCTCATATTGGGCATGGTGAATTTGCGTTATTCTGAGAGGATTTTCTGCTTCTTTGGGGTGGGGCTTATTACTGTTTTCTTCTTTAGAAAACATCTCACATCTTGGCTTTTGGTACAAAAATACACAGTTCTTTATAAACAGCTCTTAGGGAGGGAAATGCATAAAAGATGCACTTAAAATAGAGTTGGGAGAAGGAGGGAGTGGGATATTCTGAGCTGGTATGAATTTCCAGAGCTGCACTGAAGTCGCTGGAGCCACGACAATTTACAGCAGCTACAGGGGCTGCCCCGGGGATTTTTAAATATTTAGTGCCTCCTTTTATTTTTAAAGGACTGGCATCGATGAATAAGTGCAGGTTTGAGGCAAAGGGATTGTAGGAATGCTGAAACACTCAGAGCTGCTCTTCAAACAGATCTGCTGCTTGCAGCTCATCTTGCTGGGCAGGTCCAGTCGGGAGCAGGAACCTCCTGCCTCACGCTGGAGCTGCAGCAGGAAATGCAGCCAGTTGGAATTTGGGGGCTCTGAAAGAGGGGTTTTGTCTAAATGCTCATTTTAGGTATTTATAATTGAATGTTGGGCACATCAAGCTAAAAAAGCCACACTTGCATATTTTATACTGCCTTCAGTGATTTCAATGAGTATCAATTGGATTAAAATAACTTGCATCTTGATTTTTAAGTTATTATTTTTATTATGAGTATATAATGTCAGCATTATTTTTCTATATAATATTTAGTATATTTACATATTATTATAAAATATAAGCATACAAACATGCTTAATCTGAAACAATTGAAAGGATTGCAAATGCCAACCTGAAACCCACCCCTTCAGATCCTTATTGGGATTTAGTTAAGTTCAGTTTCTGGTTTTTCATGTAGCATTGAAGTTTTTGGTCACCATATACAACTTAGGGGCTACTACTTGTTTTGTTTAAAAATCCAAAAATCAGTCATTGAAGTAGAACAAAACATTAGATTGAGGATTGTCTGTTCCCACACCTTTGGATGGGCTTTTAACCCTCCACAACGCGTGGTGCTCGTGCCTGCAATGACATGATGGATCTGGTCATCACTTCTTAGCCCTTATAAATATCACCTTGGTCTGAAGGGGGACCACATTGCTGGTCATTTCTGGCTGGGAGGTTCCAGAGGATCCCAGGGTGCCAGACTCCAGCTGGAACCAGCCAGGACCTGGGCACCCAAACCCCTCAGTTCTTCTCCCTTCTGGAGTTTCCCCCTCCTGGGTGTGTGTGGAGTGTCAGAAGGTTTGCTGACACACTTGTAGCTGTTGCTTTGCTCTCAGCCGTCCCAGGGATCTTTAATTTTGGTTTTCTTTCCCTGTGCAGTCGGTGCTGTGAGAAGAAAAGTTGTGGCAACAGGAACGAGACTCCGTCCGACCCCGTGATCATTGACAGGTAGGAGAGGAATCCTCGTGTTCCCACCAAAACATCCCAACGTTGTTGTTTCTGCTCTGGGGCACCCGGGGATCTCTCTGGCTGGTTATCTGTCCTCCATTTGACAAAGCTGATGTTTATTTTTCAAGTCAAATTCTTCATGTATCATTTTTATTGTGACCAAATATTCCCTCTGTGTATCTGCAATGCTTTCTGTCCACCTGGTTTGTTAAATCTTGAACTGGTCCATCAAAAATTGTATTTCCTATTAGAAAACTTGCCCATGGAACCCACTGACTCTGAAGTGTTTGGGCTCTGCAGCTCAGCAAGGTTCAATCAGGAAAAATCAGAATAGGCAGAGCTGTTTCAGAAAGGAACACCCAACCAAGGGCTCCAGAAGGCGAACAGTAACTAAGCAAGAGCCAGGAAGAAATGTTCTCCCCCTGACTATTGTGTAGGAGCTGTTTGAAGAGCTCGCTGTCCCTGAAGCAGCTGGCACGAGGGGCCAGGGAGAGCTGCTGGAGTGGATGGATGGTGGAGGCAGGTCCGTGTCCGGCTGGGTTCCATCTCCACTCTGAGCAGCATTACTTGTCACAGCATTGCTTGGGAAGTTCTTTTGGCATTCAGAACGGTCAGGGTGGTTGGAATAAAGATCTCCAATTATTGCCTTCAGTTTTGCATCCTGGTAAAGGTAAATAATTTTGGAGCTCTGGTGAGATGGGGCTCTTCCACTCCAGTTATCCCAGAGCTTTCCCTTTGAACTCTGTGCTCCCAGTTTGTGATGGGGCCAGAGCTGGAACGGGACTGTCTGTGGGGTGTGGGGGGCAGTCCCCTCACCAGGAGCACAAGTCCTAGATGGGCCATCCTGACCTTTCCTAGGAGATCTCGAGCTTATTTTTGGCCGTGTTGATGTTTGGTATGAATCTGCATTTGGGAACCTTCCAGCCTGAAGGCTGAATTTTGTGAAACTCCTGGTGCTGCTGGAGAAGCAGAATGAAGTCAGGCACTGCATTTGCCTGGGATTAAGAGCAGGGAAGGGGGAGTTCCTGCCACTACCTGAGTTTGGTTATCACTAAATCAGATTTAGTCCAGAGAGAAAAGAAACTCTTCCAGATCTGCTCTGCTGTCTGGAGGTGACACGGCTTAGTGAACAGTGTGGGGAATGGAAGTGAAACTCAAAGCGAAATGTTTTTCTGGTTCTACCCCTGACCTGCAGCGCAAGTGAGTCGTGTACAGTCATTTTTGTCCAGTCATTTCTGTCCCACCTCCTTACCCACTCACACAAGGCTGGAGGGGTAATCCTGTGTGCTCCACGTGTCTGTGTGCTTGTCCTTCTCAGACATTTCCACAGCAACCAGTGCATCTCTTTGGGGCTCCACTCCACGGGCCACTCTCCCGAAATACACCCTTAGGAACAAGCAGAAAACATTTCTGCAGAGTCCTGTGTGCTCTGAATTTGGGGATCTGGACAGCACTGCTTGTATTTATTCAGAGGGTCTTTATATGGCTTCTTTAAAGCAAAACTGTGCTTAAGAACTTGGGAGCAGGTGGGATCTCATTTCTGGAATGCAGTTTGCAATCAGGTGGGTCAATAAATGTGGCAAGATTTTCAGTTCATTGTTTCTTTCATGGTAGGTTTGTGTTAGTTTAAAATGAACGACAGGTTTTCTTTAAATAATAATGGGAATGAAGGGGTTTTTCCTTTGTTTGAAATGATAGGTAAATATAAAACCCTGTCATGTAATAACACAGCTGCCACATTCTAACAGGTCTCTGGAGAAGTGAAGGGAGTGAAATGGAGAGAGGAGGGACTGCAAAAATACCTTTGTGTTGTGCAGAGCTGTGTCTAAACAGTGTGCAAAGTGAAACTGGCCCAGGGCTCTCCTGGAGTAGAACCAGAATCACTGGGGTTGGGAAGATCTCCAGGGCCATCGAGTTCCACCGTTAAGTGAATGGAACTCCATCAGCAGTGCCGTGAATTCCCCCTTATTTGTTTCTCTGCCCACCTTTTGTACTCCCAGAGACCAACTCTTTGTCTCCTGTGCTGGTTTACCTGTTCCCTGCTGGAGGGAGACACGTTCCTTGGTGTCCACCAGCATTCGTGTCCCTGTTTGGAAAGGAACAGCTCAGTGGGAAAGAAATGTCAGCCACGTTGTTGTTGTTGGGTTTTTTCTTCTCCTTGAAAGAATTCCAAAAGTTCTTATGCTGAATAAAACATTTCTGCAGTGACCTTTGCGCTGGGGACTCGATTTAGATCCCAAGGACCTCGCAGTTATTTTTCCACTCGCTCTTGGAAAATGGGAACTTTCCTATATGACAAGGAGCTTCTTTGCCGAGGTTTGGTGTGTGCCCTCTCCCCCCAGCCAAGGGCTGTAGGACACACGGGGGTATTGAGGTTCCTGTGGTGTCTGAGTCACAGTTCCAGTGGAACTCTGCTCAGGGTCTGGTTTCCCAGCCGTGCCACAGCTCAGACCCTGCTGTTTCACCCACTAAAAAGCAGAGCCTCGTGACCCAGGACTGGAAGGACCCCCGAACAGATGACAACAAGCTCTAACTTTGTGTACAGAATCCAAATTAGTCAGAGCTGAGGTGGCTGGGGGGTGTTCCCATGGTGCATCCCAGCACTGGTGGATGCATCCTGCCTTCCTGCTTGGTTTTGGAAGTTGCTGTCTGTGGAATTGGGAGCTTTAAGAGACTTCAGAAATGTAAATATTATTTTTTTTTCCCCTCTCGTGGCTCAAGTGGTTCTTGAAGTTCCTTGTAGTTCCTAGAAATCAGAGCATGGACTTTGTGTGCTGATGTTTTCTTTATTGAAATCATGGACAGGGATGGGAAGTGAAGGAGCTTTTGGATACAGGGGTGGAAGCTCCTTCCTTTGAGGATGGCACTTCACATGCAAACTGTATTTTGTCATGCCTATATTATAATTATTTAGTTTGTTGCCTTTCCCACACCACTTATGCAAACAAGAAGAAACTTGGTGTTAGGATTAAGAGGTCATGGATGATGCAAATTAATTTAATTCCTCATTTTACTGCAGATTTTCTCTCTCATTTTAGGTGAGCTGGGTGGCTTTGGGTATAAATTCCCCATTCATCTGATGGGAATGATCATTTTTGAGGAGTTTAATGTGCATTGTTATTTATTTATTAATTGTGATTGTGGCTGGGGCAGCGCTGGAGGGGTCGGAGTGGGATGTGTGGAATGTCCCAATGTGGGCTGGGACGTGCTCCGAGCTGGGGCAGCACCGACTGGCACTGGGCACACTGGTTTCACTGGGTGGGCAATGCAGCACCAATGAGCTGCCACGTGCTGGCAGCATTTCGGGGTTTATCTTTATGTCTTATTTTAAAAACCCCAACCCAAGGCACGAGCACAGCTGGCAACTTGTCAGCAGCTCTGGGAAGGAGCAGGAGAGCCGGGATGACACCCCTGAGCCGTGGGGGTCCATGCCTTGGGGCAGAATTGGGGCACCAGGGGTGGAGAGTTCCCCCCCTGCCCTGCCCTGCCCTGCCCTGCCCTGCCCTGCCTGCTGGGGGCACAGGCAGAGGAGGGAGCTGTGCCTGGCACTGAAACCCACTCAGGAAGGGGCCGTGTTAAAGTGCTCTGGGTGGGATGGCCAGGTTAACAGGGCTGGGCTTTGTCCTCTGTGGGGTGCGTGTCCCTCCCTCCGCAGTTCCCTTTCCTTAAAAAGGGCCCTATGGGTTCTCTTTCAGTTTGAGGGATCTGACTTGACACAAGTGCAGAATTATGGCCATCCTTCTTATTTTCCTTTTTTCTTCCTTTGTTCTTCCCACCCCCCTTTTTTTTTTCCTCTTAATCTCAGCCATCTGAAAAGCACTTTATCTCTTCCATCCCGAATTTGTCCCTTCCCTCCATCATCCCTTTATTCACAATAAATGCCCTTTTGGGCTGATCCCCCAAACCACTGGGTAACACCCTTTCCTACTGCTCAGAGGCAGAACAGCCTGACTGGAGAGGTCTGGACCAAATTCCCAGTGAGTTACCTTGTCCCCTTCAGTCACTTCAATCCGTGCCTCAGTTTCCCTTCAGTGCAGAGCACCAGCAATCACCTGCCTGTGGCAAATGGTTCAGGTCCTTGAACAAATTTGCTTTTATTTTTCATCTTTCTGCCACCAGGAGGGTTTCATCTCATGGCACAGTTCGATTGCCCTTGCTCTGCCCTGCCCTCCGTGGTCCCCGTGAGGCTGCCAAGGTGGAATAAATGTCCCAAATGCTGTGGGGTGAAACGAGGAGCCACAAAGGGCTCAGCCCTGCCCAGCCCTGCGTGCTCCAGTGCCCCCTCCAAGCCCCCAGCCCACAATGAGCCCTCCTCCTGTCCTAGGGAGTCCAAGCCCTTTGTTCCTGCTAAACCCTGCTCTCCTGCAAAGAGCTGCTGTTGTGCCATCTGTCTCTTTATGAATTTTTTAGTAGACTGGATGTTTGTGGGGAGTCAGGAACTTAAAGTGCACTATCCCAGCCATTTGACAAGTGCTTCTCTTAGTGCCTAATTTGTTTGTTTGCTTCTTTTTTTTTCTTTATCCTCCTCTCCTCTTTTAGACAAAAAGAAAATTCTTTACTAGTTTGCTGTCCAAAACATCTTGAAATCCTTGCTGTGTACAAACACTTAGAGCTTGTAAATGGACTAAACTGGAGACTAGCTTGTGTCACTTAATGTTTTTCATTTAATGTTGACAGACAACAGATTTTCCAGCAAGCTGGTGAGTCAAGAGGAGCTTAAACATCTTTTTGAGTGTACTAGAAAAATCAAAACAGCCTGGTTTGATCCGTGGAAGTCCCGAGTTCTGCTCCATTGCAGACTCCCTGGATTTTTCCAGCCATTCCAGGGTAACCATAAACCGAATCTGCACGTGCTTTTCTCTGATAACTCAGAGATAGAGATGCTGGGAATTGGTGTGTGGAAACATTGGGGTGGTGATTTTAGAGGGATTTTAAGAGTTATTGTTGGTTGCTGCGTCTGCAGCAAAGCAAGAAATAAAGGTGTGCTGAAATTGCTGCTGATTTCAAGCACAGATTTATTAGGAAATGAAACAGAACTGGACCCTCCTTTCCACGAGTGTTTCATATCCGTGTCCTCTTGACCATGTGCTGTCCCTGTGACTGTGCAGCCCTTTCCTCCTGGGCACCTCAGCTGAGCCTTCCACATGGAGAGGGGTTTTTTGGGATGTGTTAGAGGGGAAAATGTAACGGGAGGGGATTCTCAACCAATACTGATCACTTCAGTTCCACTAAGTCTGTAACTGGAACAGTCAGCGTGTTCTGCCTTGAGAACTGCAAGGGAAACATGATTAAGTCTAAGCAAGGACATATTACGCAATTTAAAGAAATAAAATCTGACTATTGCTACTACTGCCTGGAAGCCTTAAGAAAATAAGCCCAATGAAGACAAGACCCAGAGGATTTTAGCAATTCTGCATAAATCAGATAAGCTTCCATGATGCTTTTGGAGCAGTTTGGACACAAGGATGGATGAATTCCAATCTTGTTAGATTAGTTGTGCTTTAGCTGAGATAAACCCACTGATGGGGCTGGCTGGGTAAATCCTGCCTGAGCAGGACAAAGTTTAAATATGGTGTAGGAGAATCCTTTGTCCCCTTCTGAAGTGGAGCTTTGCCCCTGCCATGGGGAGAATTTGGGGCAGTTTGTGCTCATGGACAGCCAGGGAGGAGGTCCAGGGGCTGCAGAGGGACAGAGGGAGCACTGGGAGCCACTGGGATCAATGAGTTTGGAAGGAGTGGAAAGGGGACTGGAGTACAAGTTTCCCATGAACTAAAGCACCTCTGGGAATAGAAGCTGAGGATAAATTCACTGTGCAAACAGCACAGAAGAAATTCTGGGCATGTGGAGCAGTCGTGTGTGACACGGGCCCTCCCCAGCTCCCCTCTTTGGCAGTGGAGCTGCCTTTGCCTGATCCTTCTGCACTCATCAATGAAAATGCCAATATTCCAGAGTATTTGCATCCTAATCAAAGCATCCTCTGTGTATTTATGACCTGAAATACTCTTCCTTAGCACTTTTGCATTCCTCTTGGCCTCTGTCTAGACCTGGTTTTATGGACTTGTCACTTCATCTGCCTTAACCTTTTTGTTGCTGCCTCTTGCTTTCCTTTTGAACCTTTTGGTCCTGTCCGTCCCTTCCCTGGGTGTTTCCTTCACCATCTGTTGCTGGTGGGATCTCGTATATTTTCTACCCTGCAAACATCCCAGATTTCAGCCTCCCTGAAGAAATCCTCCCAGTTAGTGTGTTCCTGCTTTCAGATCCTCCCAAGTGGTGTTTTTCTGCCTCCAGAACGGGTATGAACCAATTTGTCCTGCTTGGAACATCACCCAGCGTCCCTATGAAATGAAGACAGGACTGAGATTGAAAGTGTATAATGGATATCTGAAGCTTGTTAAAGTCCATTGGAGATTAATTGTAAAGCTATGAAGAGTTTCCATGAGTTGCCCAGGATGGTGAAGGAGACACAGTGAGGAGTGGAATCCAAGCAGTGTGTGTTCCATCATGGAAACCTGTCCTGGCACTGCATTTCCTCCCTGCAGCTGTAACTCAGATTCCCATTTCCCCCCCAGTCTGGATCTCTGATATGCTGCTTTCATCTAATCCACCTTTCTTTTCCCTTCACTTTATTTTTTCTTTTCTCTCCATCCCCTCTGCCAATTCCCTTCACAAATAAATGCTGATTTCTCCATGGGCATTCCACTTATAACTCCACGTTTGGTGGCTTTTCCTTCAAGTGGAGTCCAAGGAGCTTGTAAATTGTGTTGGATCAGTGAGCCCATAATGAGGCTTCTAAGTCCAAACAGTGCAAGTCTGCTGGGATTTTATTGTTCATAAAGCTCCTTCCCTGGGGAGTGATAGAGCCATTAGGTGTGTGCTGTGTTTAATATTTGGTCATGACAGGAAGCAATAATTTTCTATCTTTTACTGTGGCTCCTGAGTTGTTTTTAAGCACTCAGCTTATTTGAGTCTCAGGGACTGTGAACCCATTAGGCAAAAGGCTCTTCCCTGCATGGGTCTGTATCTTCCTACAAAGGCTATTTCAAGAAAATAAAATGAAATGAAGTGGCAACAGATTGTTCCATGGTGGCTTGTAATCACTTCCCCCTGCCACTGGCAGGAGTGGGCAGAAAGCTGGTTGCACCACACAGTGGCATTTCTCATGCTGAATTGGAATTTATTTCGTTTTTTTAAATTTATGACAGCAAAGAACAACCAGCAGGGCTCCTGTTTATATGGGTTCAGTGCCCTGTATGGGCCATTCACTGCAGAGCTGGGCTCTGATCCTTGAGTAGCTCAGAAGATTCAGTGACTCTGTGATATGATACGTTATGGGTTTGGGTATTTGTCTTGCACAAATCCACGTCAAATAAATACCCAGACCCATAACACATTGCACCACAGAATCACAGGATATTCTGAGCTGGAAGGAACCCACAAGGATTGAGTCCAACATGCACCAATCCATGGCAAATCCTCATTTAATTTCAATGGAAGCAGCACCAAGGCTGTGTTCAAATATTCTGGAAGTGGGTTTATATATATATATATAAACAGAAAGAAAAGAAATCCCAGCCAACCAAGCTTTTTGGGTGCAGCCTGCAGGAAGCTCCTGCTCTGGCAGCCCTTCCCTTGCCTTCCCAATGCTTCCCTCAAAGAACCAGGCAACTTTCTGCACGGGCTGTGCCACCTCCAGTGGAGATGCTGCCCTTTTCTCCTGCCTGGTTTGCAGCCTGGGCACTGCAGGATCTCCCTTGCTCTAGTTAGTTCAGCTCCTTTGCTCCAGGGGAAAAGTTTTCCACTCCCTTCTTTCCCCTCTGGGTCCTTGTCTCGGTCTCTGCAGTTCCGTGCAGGAGACTCGTGGTGGAAAGGAGAGGGATAATTGCCTTGCTCTGTCCCCCTGAGCTGGCTGGGAAACCACGGCAGCACCAGGAGTGTCTGCGTGGTCAGACACACGAGGCCTTTCTCCAAGCCAGTCCTTAGGGTTTGGAAAGAGGTGGCACAGGAGGGGCAATTACAGAGCTGTTTGAAGCCAGGACACAGGGAACACATGAAATCGTGGCATGAGGAAATTGGGCTTTCAGCCCAGAGTGCTGATGCAAATACAAATTGGGTTTAATTGTTTTTTAAGGGATGTGCTTAGGTTTTCTTATGCAACCCTGATAAAAAGTTATTTCAAATGGATCCTGATTCAGCAAAGCAATTAGCGAGTGTGTAATTATTTGGTTTAAACTAAGTTCTGAAAAGAGAGGTGAAACTGCTTCTGGATCCTTTACACATTTTCTTCCTGTGAGAAACTACAATTCTTGTTTTTTATTTATAAAGGTGAAACTTGGGATTGTCATGTTCACGTGAATCTAAACCCAAAAGCTCTGGTTTGGCTGAGGGATAGAGCTGAGAGGGGTCTCCTTCCTACATGTCATTTCTCTTCAGCTTTTACTGCGCATGGTTTGAAATGATCCTTGAATTTACGGCTACCAGAAATTTCCCGGGGTCTTTAACTTGCTTTTGTGCTGGATTCTGATGTGGATTGTGAGTGTTTGAATAGTGATGTGTCCCAGCTCTCTGCTGGCACCAGCACGTGAGTGCTCAGCACCCTGAAGAAAAGCCAGGAGGGCTTTTACATCAACCCTTCTCCTTGATGCTGGCAAAGTATCTGCTCAGCCCAAATTCCTCTGCTAAAGAGGGGCACAAAAACTATCCAGTGTTGTGTCAGTGTCACTTGTTGACATAGAACCTCAAAAAAAATATATCCTCTGGGATGTTTTGGTTAAAGGTGGGTTTTTCCCCCCTCCCTCCCCGTTATCTCAAGCATTTCCCAGCATTCCTTCAGGGACATCTGGTTCTCTCATTTTCCAGCTTTCCTTTGGTGCCTTCAAAGACTGTCACTGTCAGTCCTTTCTCTTTAGCCAAACAGCACCAGCAGGACGGTAGCCTTGCCCCCAAAATAGCCTAATATATATTAAAATACACAAATATATAAAATACTAAGAGGTATAAAATATAAATATATATAAAATATATATTATATATAAATACACACCCTTCAGAAGCAGAGATTGCCCATCCCAGAGATGGTTCCAATGTGGTCGTGTCCCCCTTTAGTATTTTTTTCCTTGGCAAAATTCATCTTTGTTGTATATGAAGATATTTCTAGTTCAGTCTCCTCCTGCACTCACACACTGGATGGTTGTTTTGCTGCTCTTTAAAGCTCTGCTCCAGTGAGAGAGAAGCTGATGACATATAAATACTCTCTATTTATGCAGCCCAAAGCTGGCTTTAGGGCAGCGTGGATTCCAGTTCCTTGGCTGAGGGGAATTGTCAGGAGCTGAGAGAGTTTTGATCCTTGCCTGGAAAACTTGTGGATGTTTGGCTGTATTTTGGGAGCATCCTCTGTGTGGAATGTGGGAAAATGGTACTTCTGGTGAAAGAAACTGGGCTTAAGGTTTGAGGAATTCTGTGCTGGACTGGGAGTCTTGACTGGCAGATTGGGACTGATAATTAGGCTCAGTTGTAGATTGGGAAAGGGGCAAGAACAGCTGGGATGAGCAGGGAAAAACAGGGATGGGGAGGCTGGTGCTGACATAGGGGGGAGGAATTACATCATAATAGAACTGAGCATTGCACTGTGTATGTCCAAAGGGATTTAATTTGCAGTCATTTCTTTAATTCTAGCGTTTTGTAGTCCTTGAATGAGTTTTAGGAGCTCAGGAAGGTTCCTGTACTCAGCTCTTTGGCGTGTGAGGGATTTCCATTTCACGTTGCTGTAGCTGCAGGGGGGGTGAAGTTTGATCCTTCTGTAAGCTTTAATAGGAGTGTTCATATTCTTATAACACACCAGCTCCCCATCCCTGCCTAACACATCCTCAGCCCAGCCACGACCATTCCCAGGGACAAACCCTACAGGACTGGTCCAGGCTGACAGGATTTTACCCAGCTTAACCCTGCACGAGTTGAGCCTCTCTGTCATCATCACCTTCTCCTGCAGATAAAACTGCATATCAGTGACCCTGAGCACTGGAGCTGAGCTGAGAGACCTGGATTTGAGCTCCAGGACATAGAGCTGAACTTGGAAAATCCTCCCTCCAGCTGCTTTTAGCCCACACTGAAGCACTAAACCCCAGCCTGCAGAATTCCCAGATCCAGCTTGGCAGCTCCCTGCTGGAGCTGTGGAGCCTGGGTTAAATCCTTCAGGAAGCTCTTCTCCTTGTATGCCCTAAATAATCCCTGCTAACGGTGGGGTCTCTGATTTCCAGACTGCTGGTTCTAATTGATGTCATTTGATCTGATCTGTTTGCTGGTCACTGAGTGGCAACTGAAACATGAGATGGCTTTTGGAGGGTCTGTGTGAAAAAAATTTACTGCCACGGTGGTGACACTGAAGAACCTCGGGTTGTGGGTGAAATTCCTGTTGTGTGCAAACACAAAACCTGGTTTTTAGACCATTTTTGTCTGGCCCATCATTCATATTCCCAAATCTTTGCTAGAAATGGCAGTGGCCTTGTTCCTGTGCTCGCAGGGTCAGCAGAAGCCCAGGTGGGATCACCCGTGTGCTCCTCAGCACCAGTGGCTCTGTGGACAACTCCCCTCTCACACCTTTCCCACCTGGGGGCTCCCCAAGAAACCATCCCCTCCCTCACCCCCCTGAAAATGTCCCGGGGCTCTCCCAGGCTGTTTTCTCCTGCAGTGCCCCATTGTTTTGCCAGCCCACCCATCACAAAGCAGAGGTCACATCAACACGACCTTTGGCTGGTGTGAGGAGGCTGCTAAATAATTCACGTGGCCAACTTGATTTCGGGGTCCACATTTGTTTTTTCCAGTCTCCTAATCAAGATGCTCATTTAATTCTATTCCAGCACCTGTTCAGCAATTAACACCCTACAATTTGCATCTTACCCTGACATTTGCTATCTTTCCAATTAGTTTTTATATCAGTATAATTAGGTAGGGTTATTACAGTGCATCAAGCAGGGTCGAGGATATTCCCAAGCCTTTAAGCTCTTTCCCAGATTTGTTTAGGGAAGCCACTAAGGGTAAACGGTTGATTAGGATCACTGTTTTTCTTCTTCATTCAGATCAGGAGAAAACTGTTTCCCCATGTGGCTCTTGAAAGATCAGGGAAATATGTCAGTCTGTAAGAACTAATATTATGTAGTTCATGACTTTTTGGGTGAATTTACAGGGGATTATGAGGAAGGGGCAGGCTGTGCAGCCCCTTGCAGCAACATTCATGAGGGGACATGATGCTCTTGCTTCATATTAAGCTGAGCAAATTGCAACAATGGTTTTAATTTTTAAAATCGGTTTTTGGGGTTAGCATGTTGGCTGGGTGAAAAATCCAAATTAGAGGGCAAGCCGAGCATATTGAACACTCAGCTTAATTGGTAAAGACTATGGGAGCGAAATGGCTGTTCTCAACATCTTTTAATTTAAATTTCACAGAAGGAAGGTCTTGCTGTTCAGCTGGGGCTGGTTTGGACTGTGGGCTCTTGCAGCCCCTGTGCTGGCACAGTGGGGCTTCCTAAAATCCCTGACCTCCAGCAGTAAGTGATGGCTCCTTGCTGGTTGTGTCGATGCCCCTCCAGTGTGCAGTGCTGGCAGAAAGGAGAGGATGTGTGTGCAGGGAGGAGGTGAGATCCAGAGCATGGATCAGAAGGGAGAAGATTTTCCCTTACAGCTCCGCATGGACTCCTTTTCTTTAGGTTTAGTTTGAAATTCTCTCCCTGCAGCCCCCAAATTCCCCCGAATGTCTCTCAGTTCTGTAGGTGCACACAAAGCCTTGTATTATCAAGAGGCAATACTGCCCTTGGCAAGATTGCAGAGGAGGATGTGATTGTAGGAAGATCACAACTTGCTGGGTAAAGTGAAGAGGTGGATGAAAAAAACCACAACCACCACATTTCATAAAAAAACCCAAACAACAAAAGCCCACCCCACTTCATGGCTGGTGGATTGCTCCTGTATCTGGTTGTTATTCTGAGCCTTTCTGCAATATCCCTTAATGATGCTCTCCAGGCCTTGGCAGGGAGGGCTGCTGGGACCCCAAAGGAGGAATCAGCCCACTCCAATTCCCCAGCCTGGGAAAGCTGGAGAGAACACAGATCTCGTGTGCTGGGTTGGCACAAGCAGTTCTAATGGTTTCATGTATACAATAGACTTAGCCTTGCTCAAGTTCATATTATTTATTGTAATGAGCTTCATCTCTCCCCGTTCTGGTTTGCTTTAATCTCCAGTTGCTTTATGTGGATATCTGAACAGCCTTGGAAAAGAGGGGGTTGAAATACCTGGGGAGATTTGAGCAACCAGTGACCTCTTTTCAGGAGGCAGAATGAAGTTGGTTTGAAGGACTTTTATCAATGTCCAAGGAGAAAGTTTTGCCTCCATGTTCAGAATGTGCTTACAGTGCATTTCTCTGTGAATCCTTGAGTTTTGGGCTGCTTTGTCAAGGGAATGAGACTTCTAAAAGTTGTGTCTTTTCCACCTGGACTAGGTCACCCTGTGCCCTGCCTGGTGTGGCCCTGCTCAGCAATCTCTTGCTGCATTTTGCCAATGTATTCCCTGCTGTAACTGGTGTGCTGCTTCCCTGGAGAAAGGCATCCAGCAGGGATGGGAGTTACACCCCCCAGAGCAGGGCCACGATGGATCCTTGGTGTGCTTCCCTAGGAATGGGAGAAGAGCTGAATTAAGTAAATGAATAATCATATTAATGATGTTTGCTAAGTCTCTCCTCCAGTGCTCTAGCCAGTGTAATTGCTCCAGTGCTTTGTGTGCAAGCCAGCAGGCTGATGGAGAAATATAAACAGAATTATTCCCCTCCCTTCTCCCCAAACAAGAAGATAGCCATTAATAAGGGCTCTTTGTTTCCTAAAAATCTAAAAATAGGAGCTTGCATGATGTGCAAGCAGGCAAGATTTGTGTATGTAATCAGCACTGGCTACACTGCCAACTGTATTGAATTTCCTCTGGTTTGGGGGATCTCTCAGGGCTTTGGCAGTTGTGTTAATGGAAATGAAGTTTCTCTGCGTGCACAGCTAAATATTTGTGTGGGAGAACCAGCAGAGATCATCCTGAGCTGTGTTTGCAACCGCAGATTTACCAACCCGGTATTGAACTGAAACAATACAAAACCCCGCGAATCCTTCTTGGAATCTTCAAAAGCAAATTAGGGGGGACCATAATAAAGTGTTAACAGTTGAAACTAAAGCCTCCAATACATCAGGTCGGGTGATAGCAGGGTGTTTGGCTCCTCCATTCTCCTCCTGTAAATCTCTTTGCATGAGCCCAGCGACCCCAGGCTGGCGGGTGCAGAAGGAAGGTGGCTGCTGTTTGGAAAGGAGTAAATTTGGGAGATGAGAGGTCACCCAGAACATCTGGGGGTTCTGGAGGCGCTGCAGCCACCCTGGGCTGGCCCCGGGGGCGCCTGGAGGGGTTCCCTCCTGCGGGGGGACCTTGGGGGAGACTTTGGGGGGATTTGGGGGAGTTTGGGGGGATTTTGTGGGATTTTGGGGATGTGTCAGAGGGCGCTGAGAAGAGCGAGGGGAGCCCGGGGAGCGCTTTGAGGGGACCCCATTGCTCATTCGCTGCTGCGCGTTGTTCGAGGAGGGGTCTGGGGGCAAAACACGGGCGGGGAGGGGGATTTGGGCTTTGTGTGGCCGCGTTTGAAGCCGTGCCGTGGCAGGCAGGAGGCGGCCCGGGGGGCTGTGTGTCTGTCCGGGCTGTGTGTCTGCCTGGCCGGGGGATGCTCCAGCCGCTAGGGAGCTGTCTTTAGCTCGCATCGCCAGCCCGGCGCTCCCGCCCAGCGCACACGGCCGCGTTCCCTGCCAGTTATCGAGCCGGGGGGGGTTGTAGAGTTATGTCCCCACAAAGCTGATATTTCATGTCCCTTTGCCCCTCTGGATGGGGTGTTTGCCCAGGGAGCAGCTGCCCCACTGCGATGGTATTCCCGTTTGGATATTCCCTCCTCGCCCTGCAGGGATCTCTGTCCCATAAGGAATTTGGGTAGGATTGCCAAATTCTGGGTCTCTTCTCAGAACTGGGGCTCGGCCTTCTGTTCTCAACACCCATTCCTAAAGAGGTTATGGAGGAATGTCACACCGTCACTCCACTAGGAAAGCCCGTTCTGTAGGATGTGCACATGCCCTGGGGAAAGATGAGACAGCCCTGGTAACACAGATGCAGGAGAAGACATGGAGTAACCAGGAGATCACAAGCCAGGAGCTCCAGTTGTGATTAACATCTGAGACAGCTCCCCTGAACCAAGAAATTTCATGTCTTTGCTTCAATATCAACAGTGAGATTCGATTGTTTTCAGTGGGAAGCCTCCACTCAGCTCCCCCAGCTGAGAGGGAGGAAACTCTGCAAGAGAATTAAAGTGCTGTGTGCTCTTATTTGGGGCTTGCAAACCACTCCGGGGGGCAGGTGGGAATCCTGCAGCCCCTTCTGCTGGGACAGGGGGGCAGGATGTGGTCTGAGGGGAAAGGATGGGAGGGCACTGTGACCTCTCCTGTAAAATGTCACCAGCCAGCACTGGGCTGTGAGTGGGAAACTGGGGCTGGATTTCAGGGCAGGTTTGCACCAGGAGCTCCAGCAGTGGCTGCTCTCAGACCTCAGTGCTCTGGGGTTCCCTTCCAGAGGAGAAATGACTCGATGTGCCCATCATTCCCAGGCAGTGACACCTGATCTGTTCAGGCTTGGAATACAGAGGGGAAAGCTGGAAACTGGGGGGGAACTAGAGGTAAATATATATATATATGTTTGTATTTGTATATAAAGAGAGAGAAATAAATAGATGGATGTGATAGTGCTGGAAGTTCAGTGGTGCCTGTCACACCTTTGGAGGACAGAGGAAAAATCCTGCACAGAGAAAGCCCCTGAACTGAGCTAATAGGAGTGTTATTTTTGCTTGATCAAAATAGTCTCTCAGCTTTGGATCTCAGCCTAAAAGTTGTCCAGCTGGTATATCTCTATATGGGAAATAGGCCAAATAGGGCTTACAGGCAACTGATGTCCAAATTTCTTTTACCAGAGTAGCAGAACTGTAAATAAGTTTAAAAAAATTGGAATACAGTGTGAAATAGGTCAGGAGAACAGGAGAGCGGGTTAGTGGTGACTGTTCCTTGCCAAACAGGGGGTGGTGTTTCCCTCGCTGTCCCTCTGGCTCCTTGTTTGCCCTTGAGGGGAGGTGGGTTTGTATCCAGTGCTGTAGCTGTGACTCCTGGACCCCCAGAAACACCTGGACCACCAGAGCTGAGCCCAGAAATCACCCCCATCATTCAAACATCACAGCAACAACTCCGTGTCGGGCCCCTCTCTGCTGTGCCATGGCTGGCAGGGCTGTGGGTTCCCGTGCCCTGCACTGGAGGGACCAGTGCCCAGTTGGCATTTGGGCCCATTCCCAGCAGGCGCCGTGGAGTGAACGAGTCCAGCCCAGTGATAGCTGGCAAAAAGCACTGGCAAAAGTGACTATTAATTAAACAGCTGATGAAGTTTCATTTGGTTCATTTTCCCTGCCATGAAGCACTGATTATGTCGAAATGGGAACGTTTCTGGGCACTGCAGCAGGATGGGCTGGAATGAGCAGGGCAGAGCCAGCCCAGCCTCCTACATGGCCCTGCAGGGAAGGGAACAGCCCAAGGATGGGGGTTCCAGAGCCACAGGGTGAAGCTGGAGAGGAAGTCGTGGGGTTTGATCCTTAAATCTTTCTCTGAACCCACGTGGGTTCAGCAAACAGCTCAGCATCTTTCTCCTTAGGCTGGGAGAAGGAAATTCCACTCCGATGTGTGACAATGGGGGACATTACAGAGGGCTGGAAGGTGGCTGAATTCATCTGTGATTAGGACTTACATATAATATAAGGATGCAGAATATGAGACTCCATGATGAGGTTGCAGGAAAGGCCAGTAGCCTCACCCTGAAAGGTTTAGCTAATTCTTGGTGACAGCACGTGTGGACAAGGCTGCTCTCTGGGCATGTTCTCAGGCCTGAAGGCAGGAGAGCAACTTCCAAGGTCTCCTTCGGTGTTATTTCTCAAAGGCTGAGGGTGGTGTAGCCTCATTTTCTGTAAAAAGCAGCAATGCTGAGTGTTCCTGCCTGGCTAAGGACATTCCTGGGAGTGGAGATTTTTGGGATCCATCTGCCAAAGCCTTCCCAGATGTGACCAGGGTGGCAGTTTCACGCCTGATTTTGTGTAAAGGAAAGCATGTTTTTAGGTTTCATCCCTTCTCCTCCCCCATCTCCCCCTTGGCCTCATGTGGCTGCTCCTCCTCTGAGGTTAAGCCACAGTTAGAGAGAATAAAATAACGAATGCAACGAGGAAAAGAAACCGGAGTTTCTTTTTAGCATTTCAATTTTGTCTCTGTCAAATGACACTTGAGGAGCTGGAGCCTGTTAATGCTCTCTCCAAGGAGCAAGGTTTCTTTTGAGAGGAGAACTACAGGGAAAATGCAGCAGCAACAACAAAAGTGCACCAGAATCCCCCAGACCTGGGCACTCTCCAAAGAGCTCTGCCTGTCATAATTTACACACCTTGCCTAATTCAGAGCACATGTCTCAGCTACAAGAGGCATTCAGTAGACACGCTGCTGTCTTCCTCTCAGTGGGCCTGCTGTGAGTTTGTCAGCAATGCTGTTAACAATGACAAAGTAGTTCATCAATATATTTCTTTTTCTTCTTCTTCTTTTCTTTTTTTTTTTAACACCAATATCCCAGAAACAGCAAAAAATCTCGTGTGCTGTTCCTGTGCAGCCTCCTCTGTGTAGCCTTGGGGGGAAACACAGCAGTAATAGAGCTGCTGCTGGGGGCTGAAACCTGCTCTTAAATCACGAAATCGGCAGTTTGTCTTTGCTCCAGCAGCGTCTGTGGGCTGTTCTCGTATCTGAGGGGGATTCCCTGGGATTTGGGTCCACGAGGACAGAGCTCAGGAGCCCTGCTGGGCTGGGAGCAGCACCAAACACACGGCATGGCTGTGCCTGGGGGTCCCAGGCAGAGCCACTCCTGCATCCTGATTCTCCAGCACTCCTGGCTTTGGGAGGGCTTGGGTGCAGGGCCAGGTGGGCAGGACAGGCCAGCTCTTGGACCTAAGCCTGTTCTCTGCCTCCTGGGGGGTTCACAACTGCACCAGTAAGGCCTCATGGGCCCAGAAGGGCTTGCAAATGTGACGTAGAGAGATATTTGAGCTGGCTCTGCAGGAAATTCAGCTGGGTGATCCCCTTTTCTGGTGGTTTCCACACCAGTCCAATGCCCAATGTCCACTGGATGGCACTTCCTAACCCAAAAATCATCACTTGCATCCATCCATGGACCTCTCAGCTGCTTATTTGCCTCAGTGGGTTTGATGGGAAAGGAATAGAAAATGATTAACAGCAAAATCCATTGTAACTGAAAAACGTTTTTGGAAGCTGGAACAGTTTAATGTTGGGAGAAAGAGAAGAGTGTTGGATAAAAATTCTGTGTAGCCTGAAAGTTCTGATGAGACTCCCATGGCACAATGAGCTTGTTTGATCCTGGAGGAGCACTGTAAAAGTGGGAATGGATGAAAAGGTAACATTAAAGAATGTAGAACAATGCATGGCATGGAACTGGAGCACATAAGTTATGCAAAGAAAATATTCAGTCGCATGGAAAGACCACAGGGTATTATTTTGAGGTACAGGTGGCCTCTGGCATTTGTTGCCAGTCAATATTGCAGAATTCCTGGGTATCAAGGTTTATAAATAAGCTGCACGGATGTGACACTGAGAATAAAGGGTTTTTTTCAGGAAGGGTGTCGCTGACAGCCTGGTGAGCTCTGCCACCAACCAGCACCTCTGTAATCAGGCACTGCAGGGGGTTCGAGCAGGGTTTGAAGGGTCAAGTGTGTTGGATGTGACAACATCTCTAATCAGAGCCTGAGGCTTGGGCAGGTTGCAAGAACAAATGCAATGGGAGAGAGCAGATAAGCCAACGCAGAGCTGGGAGCCTTGGAGCTCACCTTGTTCCAGCAGGAAGGGTGAGCTGGTTAGTTGGGGTTATCCCATCCTGAGTCTCCAGGAGAACAGGCACACCCCGTGCACCTCGCCCTGCCCAGCTGGTGGTCACCGAGGACGTGGCGACCCTCTAGGAATTCACTGGCCAATAAAAGAAGGAAGGCCACAACTTTCATAACCACTTTTATGAATTTCATAATGGTCTTTAATTTTCAGCTGCTTGGTGGGACAGGTTTTGATGATGCTGGGGGGTATCACTGGTGTGTGGAATGGGCAGGCTGGGAAATGCCCCCTCTCTTGGCTGGCAAAGGAACCCTCCCCTCTGCTCACCTCCTCTCCCCCTCCCTCCTGCTTGGGCTGACTCATGTCTGGCCTTTACAACATGTGGTAAGAGTTAGGAGGAAGGGAAAAAGGCAAAAAATAAAAAGTGGGGGGAAGGGTAGGATGGGAAGGTTCCACTGAATTTAGTAAGACTGCTTAGAATTTATGCTAAAATCCTACAGGGAAAGTACACACACACACACACAATGTTTTTGCAAGTTTAGAGCCAAGAAATGGAGAATTTGGGTCAGAAAAGACATGGAGGTAGGTCTGGCAGGTAGGAAAAATTAAGAAAGGGGTGTTAAAATAATACAAAGCCAGACCCTGGTCTTAAAGCTGTTGAAGTCACATTCCATTTGATACCAGCTGGAGGTCTGTCCCTCTCCCAAGGAATGTTTGGGAAGCCTGAACTCTCACTTGGCTGCAGTGTTGGGTGGTTAAGGCAATAAAATGGCTGTTGCTGAAGCCAAAGTTGCAGAATCCATGTTTTCTCGCTCCCATCCCTATTTTTCAGCCCCATGGAAGATGGTTTGGAATTGTTTCTAAGTGAAAAGCTCTGTCCAAAGCCAGAGCTCAGCTGCAGAAGTTTCAGGCCTGGCTCTCCTTTGCACTCAGCCTTCCCACCACCCTGATCCAAAGTCTGTGGGAATTGCTCCTGAGTGCTCTGCAAAGTCGAGTCTTGGGCTGGATCCTGCAGGGAGAGTTTGTGTTTCCTTTGAATGTCTTAAGGACACATTTGTTGTGTTACCTCCGTGTGGGCTTTTTGGCTGCTCCTGCCCTCATTTGTTGACATAAGAATATAACCATCTTCGCAAGCAGCATCTGCTTGTCTTTCTTCCATGAATTCTGCGTAGTTTTTACTCTGTTTTTCCAAAAGCTGCCGGGCCCACATCCAATAACCTCTCCCCAACTCTTCCCAAAAGTGTTTCCGGCAATTGCCCAACAGCCTGAAGAAGGATGAGAAAAAAAAGGGACTTATCTGCATGAGAGTGAATGATTGATTGTGAGAGTGCAATAAAAGTGGGAAAACTAAGCCCTCCCTCCTCAGGAAGGCGTGTGATCAGTGGAGTCCACAGCAATGAAGTTTTAAAAGCAAGGCCTTGGGGTATAGTTTCAGCACTGCTATAAAATCAGTTTGAAATCTGCTCACTTAGGGCTGTGATTTGTGTTTGTTTACAGTGCATTAGTTCAGACGGTGCCTCTTTTCCACTGCAGAGCTGGTGGAGTGAATCGCAGAATCCTGGGATGGGTTGGGTTGGAAGGGACCTTAAAGATCATCCCATCCCACCCCTGCCATGGGCAGGGACACCTCCCACCAGCCCAGGGTGCTCCAACCTGGCCTTGGACCCTTCCAGGGATCCAGGGGCATTCACAACTTCTCTGGATAAATGTTCCTGAGTCTCACTCAAGTGACAGCCAAAGGCACAGCCCAAGGTGCAGCTGATGCTGGGCTCAAGCCAAGCTGAGCTGCTTTTCCAGAGGTGACCCTGGAAAGCAGCTGGGGGCAGAACGTTCTCTCCAACCTCACAGGCAGCTGTGTGAGGACACGACCATCAGCGTGTTCCTCGTGGTGAAAACCAACTGAGCTCTACCTAAAGCAGGCAGAGGATGAACCTGTGTGCTACCCTCGTGCTCCACGGGCTGGGAACACAGATCATCAGCTCCTTTGCAAAGGAGATCCATCTTTTCATGCAGTGCCAGAGCCAGCTCTTAATGGCCCTGTCGTAACGCGTTATTCCTTTGCTGATAGTTTGAGTTATTTCTTTGTTAACCTTTACACAGCCAATAGCAAATTAAACATCATTATCTGAGTTTAAAATAGGCAGTAAATCTTGGAGCCCTGGTTAGTACTCAGGTACTTACAACGAGGGAGCAATAAAAGGGCATTTAATGACACTCCGAAATGCAACGTGGGAAGTGTTATAAGCGAAAGAGAAGAAAACAGGGCAGTTATGAATTGTCCATGGAAAAATTAGTTTACATAAATGACAGCGATCTCAGAATGTGTTGCTGATCAAAGTGGAGAGCTTTTCAAACTGCAGGCAAGGTAATGTGGCTCTCAATTGCTTTGACTCAGCAAAATTAAAGGCACGCAGTGACATTTTGAACAGAATCACTTAGTGCTCTACAAATAAGTGTGTGGCTTCATGTTGTGACTGAAGACATCCAAAACACACCTCCAAACAAGCCCTCCAAGATCATCAACTCCAACCTGTGCCCTTGTCACCCAGAGCACTGAGTGCCACCTCCAGGGATGGGGACTCCACCACGTTCCCTTTTCCCTTTCCCCTGCAAAAAACAACTGTGAGAGACCACAGAAAGGACGCGTAAAACACTCATTGATGTTCATGGACGTGGTGACAGAGGACTGAGTGACACTTTCTGAAAGGCTCAGGGGTCAGTGGGGGCAGCCCAGGGGTGAGACAGTTTGCTTGGCTGGCTGTGACCTTCCCCTGGGCTGCTGGATAAGGGGGATTTATCCTTGAATGTGGGATGGCCTGGCAGAGAGGATTCAGTGGGATGTAATGAGAGTCTGTCCGAGGTGGGGATGGAGGGCTGTGTGAGGAAAAGCCCTTTCCAGCTCAGTCTGTTTCTTGATGTTTTAAATGTCTTTGAAATGGTTGCAATTACAAAGTGTAATTTATCTTTCTTGGGGAGTCAAGTCTGTCCTCCTGCAACCCAACCCAACCCAAGAGGAAGGTGAGTTTCCTTCCTCTGGGTCTGGGCAGCTCCTCCTGCCTCTCAGCAGCAAACATTTGCTGCATTGTGCCTACACACAGGGGCTTTATTGATTTTTGCTTTTGTTTTTAAAGGAGTTTGTTTAGCTTTTTAACTGTTTACCACCTGTTACCTTTTATGGCAACTCGAACTGGAAATATTTTTAAAAGGAAAAAAACCCACAAACAAATCAGCTGTTTGTTTTTGAGCCTTGCAGAGCCAAATAAGGTGGAGTTTGCATTTTACCTGGAACAAACCCAGCATTGATGGTGAAAGTGGGGATACCCTTAGGGCGGTTTGGAGGCCCCAAAATGTGATATTTCGTGGGCCAGGAGCATCTGTGAGGTGACCCCTTGTGTGGCTCAGCTATTTCTCTTTTCCCTCGGAGGGACTTTGTAAGTCTGGGGTGCACAGGGGGCAGCAGGACCTGGAGGAGGAGCATCTGGGCATCACTGAAGGTGTCCGAGGTCGGGGGGCTCAGCATGGGCACACCTGCCCCATCTCCCTGCCAGGGCAGCCCCAGAGCCAGGCAGGAGCTCCCGAGGGGCTGGGCCAGTGGCTTTGGAGCTGCATCCCCAGCCCTGCCCTCCCCTGGGCTGCACCATCCCCTATTTACAGCCTCTCTCTCCAACAGGGTCTATGGCACCTCAGGGACCCATTGGGTAAAGAATGCTGATTCCCTTTATGAATTTTTGATGGAGGAGGAGGAGCAAGGGAGGCCACAAGGGGGACTTGTGAAATGTTAATATTTTTTTCTTTTTAGCTCTGTTATGAGCATCCCCTCTGATTGTGTTTGCTAGGATAAACTTGCCTGGATTTTCCTTCTCTTCCCTTACCGTGTTGTTGCCTACAAAGCAAGAAAAAGAGCCAGAAAGTAACACCTCCCACTCCCCAACTTCAGGAATCGCAGCTTTTCAGCTGCTGCCCTCCTCCAAAAATCAGGATGCTCAGTAAACAGGATATTTGTCTTGAACAGGGTCTAAATGAGCCTCCTTTGTTCAGCTTTATTTTGGTGGTCCATGGGGGTGGCACTCCTGGGACTGGGAGTGTCTGACTGTATTTCAGTGCAGAGGAGGAAATGAAGGGTTTGTTTTTATTAGAGTGTATGAATGCACATTACTCACTTGTAATTTTTCTTCTTCCCCTCATACACACAAACAAATACACCCCTGCCTTCTTTTTGCAGGTGAAACGTTCACCAGAGGGACTTTAATCACAGGGGGGGGGGTTCTCATGGTGGGTTTTTTTGGTGTTTCATTTATATATATAATAATTTAAACAAAGCTTTGCATAAGTAAATCTGATTTTTTGCCCTTCTCTGGTGGTTTTGGTTTACTATTTAATTACAGCTTTCTTTTGCTGAGGGTGATGTATGGTCCATGTTGGAATAAAGGGGAACTAGTGCTGCTCAATTTTGTGAGGGAACATCAGCCAAGGGTCAAACAGGGCAAATGTGCCCGAGCTTTCATCAGTAAGGCAAGCCAGAGTCAGGTCTGGGGAAAGAAGGGCAGTGGCAACACAGCTGCTCAGATAGTGAGTTTTGGGGAGGAATGTCTGATTTTTAGCAGAAAAGATTTGGTGCAAAGTGTGTGCATCACAAAGGGGGCTCGAGGGGATGTTTTTACATGCTCTGCCTCTGCCACATCCTGCTTTTGGGCTGGGCTCCAAGACCTGGGTTTGCGCCACATTCGCTCTGAGGGCAGTTTGTGCTCCATAAAGAGTGTTTGCCCCTCTGCCTTCGTGCTCTGAGGGCAGGGTGTCACACAGCCCAGCTCGTCTGGTGCTTTTTCGGGTGCAGCACCTGGCACACAGACCTGTTTTCTTGGCTGGGCACCCCAGTTAAGCCATGGAACTCATTGCTGTGTGCTTTTATTGGGGCTGAGCACTTTGAGTTACACAAAATTCTTCTCTTCAAGGGAGAATCCAAATGTTAGATCAAATAAAAAGGACAAATAAACCCTCACCTTCCTCTTTGGAGCTGGCTGGTCATTCTGGTTTAATTAGTGTTCTGTTTCACTCACCTTCTGCCTCTTCCTACCCTGAGGTGGGATTTGGTGCTTGACAGTCCTATTTGAATGTTCTCATCTGGATCTGTCCCCAGACACCTTACCCACTTGCTCCCTCCTTTAATGAGCACAAGGCTTGACCTCTGTGAGCTGTGAAGGCTCTGAGATGATGCAAAATGATGCTGCAAAAGCTTTTCGTGGTGTGGTGGGCTGAGCCCCCTTTGCAGTGCAAGGTGGTGCAGCCACTGCTCTGACCAGTCAGGTAACTCCAAATGCCAGTAGGAAATTGAGATTTTGAGGCTATTCCAGGCTTTTTGCTTTGGCTGGGGCAGGTAATAAATCCAACATCTGTAACACCTTGTCTTTTCCTATTGATTGACTCACAAAACAATAATGGTGCAAAGAGAGGCAATCACCAGCTTAGCCTTGATCCTGAAGACACTTAGAACATGTTGAGCTTTGCTCTTGTGAGAAACAATTGCCTGGATTCTGGGGGGCTTAGTGCTGAACTGTTGGATCCAAGGGGTGTGTGTTGTCTAACAGTGGGATGAAGGAAAGGGCAGCAGGGGATACATGAGGGGTCTGCTCTGCTCGTGACTTCAGAGCAGTTAAAAAAGAGAGAGGTCTGGATCTTTGCCTTAGATTTTCCCATCTGTTCAATAAGGATTAGGATACTTTCTCTGCCTCCCATCAGGGTGTAAAACTGAATGGATTGGATTGGCTGCTCTTTGATTCCCCCTGTTAGGTGCTGTATTGTCAGGCCTGTGAGGTGCTGTGCTCTCCAGCAGCTCCTTTCTGTATAATCTTGATCCTCGTTGCTTTTTGCAGAGTCACTCAAACGGTATTTTTGAGTTCATCTTCTGTTCTCAGAGTGCTCTTCCAGGATTTGACTTTGTCTCAGCATTTGCCTTCTCCAACCCAACTCTCAGATGTTCCTCCTTTGTCCCTTCTGTTACTCACACTCCCAGTTTCCCTGCAAGGGGAACACTCAGTACCATTTTTATGCACCCACACCCCTTCACTGTTGTTGTCCATCCCAGCACTATTCACGAGTTGCTTTTATCCTGTGTCAACCTTAGCCCCCTTTGGGAGCTTAGAAAAGATGTCCCAGCCTCTTCTACCACAGTGACCTTTCACACTGGGTCTTGTGATGAGCCACTTTGCCATCTCGATGCTGTTCTGCTCGACTCTGTGTTCCTTCTTTCCTGACTGTGCTCACTCCAGAGCTTGCACAGGAAACCCTCTGGCCAGCCCATGTTTGAGCAGCATGTGCCAACCAGGCTGAGACTTCTGCCAGTGCTCTGCAAATATTTGTGAAGAGTTGCTTTACATGGAAGTCTTCTTGGGAACAGTCCATGGCTGTGGAAAGCTTTTACTGTGAGGAGGGATAGGGACAACAACTTTCCTGCTTAGTTAAAAGCAGAATATAAAAGCCTTCACACAAATGTGTTAAAAGGAGGCTGTTAGGACCTCTTAAATAAAGCACCCAATATAATTAAAGCGAAGTAGGCTATTAAAAATATACATTCCCATGCTGATGAAAGTGGGTAATACAAACATTGATAAACCCCCCACCCCTACCCAGCAGAGAGTTCTACAAGCCCCTGTCTAACCCTCCCCATCATAATAAACCCACAGTAGACAGCAAACACTTAACAGAAGCCTTGCTCACCATAATAAAAGCAAATTAGCCAGGCAAATACCACAGGCATCTGTCAGTAGAATCCCTGATCTATTTTGAGTAACTTGGAGCATCTTGGTTCCCAACAGCCATCTTGACATGTGGCTGCTCTGCAAATTGCTTGGGGAAAAAGCCAGGCATTTAGCAGTCGTAAAAGCCAGGGCTGCCTGCTGCTGCTGGGAGGGGTTGGGGCTCTGCCCCCTCTGCTCGGCAGCCCCGGCTCTCTGGGCTGTAGGTGAGCCTGCCTGAGTTTCCCTGGCTGTCTATCAGCCTTCCCTTCAAGGAGAGGGCTAAGATTGGGCAGGGTGTGACTCTGCCCTCGGGGTTCCCTGGTGGGGTAAGAGCTCAGTGACAGACCCTCGAGATGACTCTGCCCACCTGCCTGGGACAAGTGACTGCTGCTGGATGGGGCTCAGGGTGCTGGGCCCACTCTGCAGAGTGGCGAAGCTCAAAGCCCTTTTCCTGAGGTGACTGGGAAAATGAGAGAGCCACAGGAACTCTTGGCTCTGCTGGTCCTTGTTTTCTCCTGATTAAGGGGGTGAAGTGTCCCAAATGCTTCTCATGCAGAAAATGGTCCTTGACAGCTCCCAAATGGGCTCCACACTCAGTTTCCAAAGCAAGACATGAACTAAAATTTCCCGTTCCTATCCTAGGAAATCCTTGATATCCTTAGCAAAGCTGGTAGCAAAGTACCCATCAGCTTTAGGAGCAGGACAAGGAGTTCTCACCTTTTTGATGCAGCTTCCCTTGGCTTCGCTGGCACGGAGGCACAAGGGGTGCTACCCCAGCAAAGCCAGACCCTGCCCCTGCCTCCCCAGCCATTCCCAGGGCATTTGTGTCCCGTGCAGAGCCTTCTGCTCTGGAGGGATAGTAACCTACTGGGTGTGCTGAAGTGAACAAGCTCCCTGGAGACAAAATGCTGGTGGGAAGAGAGGAAAGCACCACCCGTGCTGTTGTGCCAGTCCCTGTGAGTTGTAAGGACTGTTGTGGAAAGACTTTGGGTTCTAGTGGCTGTCAGAGGCTGAGACTTGTTCTAGTGGGAGTCTTTGTTTGTTCTGGGGTGGAAGGGGAAAAGAAGAACAGTCACCTGAAGTTAAACCCTAATGCTGCCTCAGTGACCTGCCTTCAGTTCTGTGCTTTGTCATAACCTTCCTCAGCCACTTGGGGTTCCTCACTTGGCTTCAAGCCGTGGTTTTCCTGTCATGAAATGGTTATTTTTCCTACAGCTCATAATTGTCTGGGTTTCTGGGATCCAGTGCTCGTGGTGCTTCATGTGCAGATGGGCCTGAAGGGTCCGAAAGGGGCTGGAAGTTGATTGTTCAGTGGGTACAAATATCAAGGCTGGTTTGTTTTGGAGGGTTGTGTGGCTGGAGCCGGGCAGTTGTTTCGGAGGTTGCTGGTGTTTGGGATGTGATTTCCCTCTGTTCCCCCTGTTGTTGGTAAACAGAAAGCAGCGAGTGCTGCTGGTGCTTATCAGGGAGTTCCTGCTCTGGGTTGTTTTAGTCAGCTCCAGCTTTGGAAATGCCTCTTTCCTCTATTCCCTAATTGGGTCTCAGTCAGAAAACAAGGCAGTCCTGGGAACATGAGATTTTAATGTGCAATGAGTGAGTACCTTGAGACTGAAGCCTGTCACTAGAACTCATCTGGAATTGCTTACCACGGGGTGCATTTACTAAAAGCTGGGCTTAATACTCAGTTTAAAGGGTGGCACCTAAAGAAATCCTCTTAATGTCTCAACAAGCTGATGTTGACAAGTCCTTTGCATTAAGGACTTGTGGCAAAGTCCAAATCCTTCCAAACAATTACAGAGGATTTTTCTCTGGGTACTTTGCTCTGAGGTATCCATTCATAAAATATTTACAGGAGCTGCAGAGAAAGCAACAATCACTTTTGGGGTTTTTTCTTCCTTTCTCTTTCTTCCCTCTTCTTAGAACTGTAAGAATAAAAACGGGGCTTTACATTTGCAGCAAAGACACTTCCTGGGTGAAACTGAATATTTTCTTTTTCCTTTATTAAACTTCTGTTTAATAAATGCAAGAAAGTAAGGGGAATCATACCAGGTAATAGCAGTGTTGAGGCTGGGTATTTTTGCAGGTAACTCCCACTTTGTGGCATTTCCCTAAGTCTTGTGCCCAGAATATTATGGAGCTTCTAAGGATGTCAAAAAGCCATTCAGCACCTACTGGGGCCCACAAAGCTTTGGGGAAGTCAGAAGGCTTAGCACTTGGCTGGGGCTTAATAGCAGCCTGGGATGGGAAGTGGCCAAATTGGCCAAATTATCCTGATTTTGACTCTGAAGTGGGGAAATAACATGGAAAAACCGGCATGTGGTTTGGAGGAACTGTATGCAATAATGATTTAACCAATTTTACCACATCCTATTTTTAAAAAAGTTAATTTCTTTTTGCAGTGCAATGTGTTTTATCTTATGAGGGGTTTATTCATTAGAAGCAGAAATGGCTCAGAATAAGTATTATTTATATATGTGTGTGGAGACCTCTGTTTTTGAATTAGATATTGGTTTAAATATTACTTAAGAGCCTTGTAAAGGCTTAAGCCAGTAGCATCAACTCATTTTTTGGCTTTAGATTTTTGCTTTTCATTGGTAGCTGAGTAAACCCTGCAAAACATTCCTGAGAAACCATTATTATTTAAATACAACTCCACGGCTTGCTGGTATTTTTAAACCCCACATTAATTTTGCATGGTGCCTAATTCTTTGTTTTGAAAAACAACATTGATGTGAGGCAGTTCACAAACGCTTGGGGTTCTTTGGAGTTCTTTTGGAAATGAACTTGGAGCAAAACTAGCGAGATATTTGGAAAACTGCTGTTTAGATAAATCCAAAACCACGCTGTGCATTGGGTGCCTCCTGAGTTATTGTGCACTGAAGGTTTAAAGTTCAGACAGAGGCGGCTTGGATGGAATATTTAAAGCACATGATTAAAGGAGAGGGAACATCTTGAATGAACCCACAGATACACGTGCTAGAGAAGGGAGACAGCGGGTTGGTCTTTAGGTGAGGTTTGCAAACAGTTTTGTGTGAAAAAAGGAGGAAAATTACTTTTCTACCTATTTGCTCAAATATTTATTTATTCCCCCTCCCCCCAGCAAATCATTTCCCTGCCTAATTTCCCAAGCAAACACTGTGGGTTTATGGCCAGGACTGAGAGACTCACCACGAATAATAACAACGTTGGCTTCGGGGTTGCATTTTTCACAGATTCAGCCCTTGCTGGGCTTCCCACACATTGGACTCTTTTGTTGTAGGTGCTTCCAGAACCATCCAGAGAAAAGGCTCTTCCTGCCCCAGAGCACTTCCCAGAGTTTCTGGTTTTCCATGCTCTAACCCTCTCAGAAACACAGGAATGCTGCCCCTGCACTTGGGCTGCACTTGCCTTCAGCCGGAGCCTGGCAGAAACTTTGATTTGGATTTTTTTTTTTAATTTTTTTTATCGAGAGGGAGTGGTGGATGTGGGTTATGACTTAAAAGAATGAAGCCACTAAAGAAGGAGACTATGTCCAATTAATCTTCTGCCTCTGGGTTTCCCAGTGCTCGTGGCCGTGGCCATTTCTCTCGCCCAGTGTCAGCCTGGTAACGAGGGGGGAGGCACAGCCAGTAGCTTGATTGTTCTGGATGAACTAGCAGCCATCCGGGGGGAATTCTGGTACCTTGACCTGCCTGACCCTCAAAGTGCTGAGTGTGGAAAATGGGAAGTCCCCATGGACCTCAATATGCACAAGATGTCAGAAAAATGCAGTTCTTGGAAAACTGTACCTTCTCTTTTTTTTGAGGTTGCATCGTTGTGCTAACATTACGAGTTTGCCTCCTTTTTGTTTGGTTTTGTCCCCAAACGTGTGCTTTGCTGCTTTCTTTTAGTAATGTTCATGTTTTTATTGCGTTTTTGGGTGTTTGCAACTGTCCCAAGAGGAGGAAAAAAAATGTAATAGAGGATTTTAAACACAGTTCCATCGCAAAATTGTATTGTGTTTCTTCTCCCACCTCCACCACGGAGCTGGGACCTCTTTTAGTAATGTCTTCCCCACATTTAGCCAAAACCTCTGCTGAACTTGAGTAAACTTCCTACAGCTCCTTTTGGACTCATTAAGGGCCGAGCTATATTTCAGTTTTGATATTTGGGTGTTTCCTTGGCAACAGTTCTGCCTTTGGCCACGGGGAAGGTGATGGATCAGCCACTTGCTGCCCTGCAATCCCCAGCCCTGCTCGGAGCAGCAGAGCCCGGGCTGGGCTGGACAACAACAGGGCTCATGGTGGGGATTGATGTTGCAATTGCACATTTATAAGCATTTCCAGATTTATTCCCCCCCAATATCCAGAAATGTGTATGGTGAGCAGACAACTTGCAGAAAGTTTAGTCAACAGTTTGAGATTTCAAGTGAGCGAGCCAAGATTTCATTTCTTTCCTCTCCCCTCCTCTTGTGAGGACAGGAGGGTGTATTGGATTTAAAACATCTATAATGTGCCTCTTCAGGGCTTGAGTTTTTTGAGTTTTTTTTTTTTTTTTAATATAATCATATTTTTTAAACCTATTCCTGCTCTGAACACACCTGCCCTCCCAGTGCACTGTTGGCCAGGGTGGTGCCCAGTGCTGGGGGGGGCTGAGGAGCTGAGAGCAGAAGTTCAGCTTAGGCTGCATCAATTCATTCTTGGTTACACATGCTTTGCCTTCTGAATCTCGAGGGGAAACCCCCAGACACTGAGAGTGGGTTTGGAGGAGTCTGAGTGATTTGCTGCTGCAAAGAGCCCCTCGTGCGAGCCCAGGTGCTGGGGCAGCAGCACAGCCACTCCTCGGGGGGCATTGCTGAACTCCCCCAGCACCCCCAGCCCTCGAGGGCATTTCAGGGGGGATCTTGGGGAATTTAACACCAGATTTTTAATTTGACTGGGTTTGACATGGGTGATGGGGTTTGGGGTTTTTTTAAGGTGCTGTTCTTATTGAGGTGCAATCATTTAACATGCCAAAAAAATTCTTAATTAACAGAAGAAATCAACAGAGAGAACTAACATTGTTACAAAAATACACCCACTGTACACACAAAGTTCTGTTGTTTTAATCTTGAAACTGGAATGATTTTTATTACGCCAAATAAAAATCCTAAAGGATGCCCAAGGAGTAACACCTTTTTTAGGAATACAGGAAAGGCCAAGGACCTGTTTCTGCAATGTGGCCACTCCAGAGCATTGTGAAAGTTTAAATCAAAACTGCTTCTGTTTCTCAGCCACTTCAGCATCATCAAAGCACCGTCACAAGGCCCTAAAACAGAGAAAAATTGTGCTTGCTGTGCCCATCCATAAGGACAAAAAGTCCTGGCAGGAATTATTTATAGCTCAGACCATTTTGTCTTTGCCTTTTCTTTTTTTTTTTCATAAAAGCCAGAATTTGTTACTCTCAGCCTTAACTTTCAATTTCCTGGGCTTTGTCAGCTTAAGCTGGACACTTAACCTTAGTCCAAAACTTTTTGTGTTTGTTTAACTTCTTTTCAGGTTTTGTTGAGGCAGAAATATTATGAAAAATTGACCAAAGAAAAAGACTTGGCTCAAAGAAAGTTATTTTTCAGCTTCTTGAAACAAAGGGAAGGTGAAAAATGCTGATTTTTTTACCACTCCCCCCCTAGAGAAAAAAGGGGAGGTTGGGGCAGGGAAATGGGCTGTCTGTGTTGGACTTTGCAAAGCTGATTTGAAAATCCAGATGTGTAATTAAAGTCAGTGAGTCAGAAAGCTGTAAAGATTGCAGCAGAGCCAGCGGGAGGGGGGAGGATCTGCTGCCCTGGAGGGAGCACCAAAGGGGACCTGAGGGGCTCTCTGGGCTCGGGAACCCTCAGCAAGTGGGACACACATTCATTCGCAGGTTTCGAGGGAGAGTTAAAACGCCAGCGGCCACTGGCCTTGCAAACAGCTCCTCCTGCGCTCGGCTGTGATACCAGGGAGGGCTGAGAAATCACCAACATCCAGGGCTGTCTCCAGCTGGCCTGGGGATGTTCCTGGAGCTTCTCTGCTGGCAACACTTGGGGGGGGTGAGAGTTCCAGCCCCGGCTCTTCTGCCATTGCAGACACCCCAAATGGGTGCAACCCACAGGGCACAGAAGAATTTGGGTTGCAAAAGACCTTAAAGCTCCTCCCATCCCCTCCCCTTCCACCAGGCCAGGTTGTTCCAAGCCCCATCCAAACCAGTGCAGACCCATCACGAAAAGCACAGCTGAGCTGAAGGATTTTTAAGCTCTTATTGTGAGCCTAAATAAAAGCATTTACCAATTTTTGATGCTTTCCAGAAATACTGGTGAATCTGGAGCAATGGTTGGCCCTTGGAGGTACCATAAATTGAATTAATTGAGGGCATGGAGCAGTTTTTACACCAGCAGATCTTGTTGGGGCTGTGTCTGTGGTGAAATAGAATTCCTAATTGTACTTGTACTGTAACTTCCAGCAGCTCTGAAAGAAAGAGCATCCCTGAATGAACCTGTGCCTTCTCTCCCAGATTTTTCCAGGGCTTGGGCAAGAGTGAAAAAGACAGTATTATATTAAATTTTTATTCCTTTTTCTGTCTTCTTCACAGTTTTCTCTATAAAGACTATAAAAATAAAAATCTAAATAAATATAGATATATTATATCTATAACCTCAATTTTCTATGTTAAAATTCCAGAACAGGAAAAACAGAAAGCAAAAATAAGTAAAGAAGGGGAGAAAGAAAGGGAAGAGCAGCCATTAGGACAACTCAAGTGTGTCTTGTAGGTTATTTCTGTGGCTCTGGAAATCTGAGCTATCTAAGAATGATATCAAAGAAAGAGTTTTACAAACAGTTCAGTATTCTGAGTTTAAAAAGCCAGGCCTTTGCCTGGTGCACCTCAGTTTCCCACATAGGGATGAGTTACCAGCACTTAGAATGGAAAACACAAATATTTCCACAGATCCTGAAGAGAAACAGACCTATTATTATTATTATTATTATTAGCATTAATGGTGTTCTTTGCACTGCAGCACTGCCAAGGACAGGCTGTGCCAGTGGAGCTCACAGGATGGGGGAATCAGGAGGACACTCACATTGCAATTTGGGGGGTTTTAATCCAGGCTTGGGCTTGTATGTTTGGATCCAAACGTGTGGAGATAAGTGGAATTGGAGTGGCTTTCGTGGGGAAAATTCCCAAATAGTAGGAAATTCAGCATGTGCCTAAGAAGGTTGGTTTTTATTCAGTAGTGCTTTGGATTTTTCAGAATCCTGGGTTTGTGCTTTGGTTGTTCAGAGCTTTTTTAAGTGGTTGTTCAGCAGCGATTTTTGCTTTCGATTTTTCCTGTTCTGGGATTTTTATATAGAAAATTGAGGTTGGAGAGGCAGATGGGAAAATGAATGGAAATTTAATATTTAGTATATGTACGATATAAAATCATATCATATTTAATCAAATGCTGTCTTTCCCAACTACAGGAGAAGTTTGGGAGAGAAGGCCCCCTTGATGGCAAGTTTCATTCCAGGGGGTTCTCTATTTAAGCAGGTAGTTTAAGGAAATATTTCACCAGCTCCGAGTGTAGAAGAAGTTACTCCTTGTCCAGCTCAATCTGGCCCAATTTCAGTGTCATGTCGCAACATCCTAAGCATTATATAATATTTATTATTCTAATGAGTGCAATAAATGCGCAGTGGGTGCTTGGCCCGGGGGGCTGAAGCCGAAGCCTCCTGGGGCGATGCTGAGGGACCGCACCGGGGCATCCCCCCCAGCACCCAGCGGAGCTCGGGGCAAACAGGGAACACTTTCAGGGCTCCCCCCAGGGCTGTCCTTGCTCTCCCCAGCCCCAGGTCGGGGGTGGGATAATCGAGCCTTGGGGTCTCTCCCTGCTGGGTAGAGCACAAGGTTGGCTCAGGACACCCTGTTTTCCCAGAGGAGCTGCGAGTGGGGACACGTTTGGGGACTGTCCTGGGGCTGTTGTCACCTCTGTCTCTGTGACGGAGCCCCAGGACCTGCAGCGTGCTCTGCAATAAACAGTTAATTACTCCAAAACCTCATTAACATGAGTAATTCCACTGAAAAGTGGCCGGGTCGCAGCAGCTGCTGGCTCTGGGCAGTGTCCTCGTGTCAAGCTGTGCCTCTGGTTCCTGTCCTGCCTTTTTAAGGCAAACGTTGCTTTTACTTGGGAAAATTTGGGGCGATTTCTTTCTTTTTTTAAAAAAAGTTACTTTCCTGTAGTGCAAACGCTCTTTGTCTTCTCATCGGCTGAGCCTCAGCAGCACATTCCCAGGCTCCTCTTTCCCCCTCTGTTCTCAGCAGTGATTTAATAAATACATTTCAAAATCACTTTTTCCTTTCTCCTCCACCCAGCTGCCAACTCCCACCCCCAGAATGTGTCTGCACAAGGATGCCTGTGAACTGGATTCACATCTGCAGCCACTGATAGGGCTGATTTCACCACAATTAGTACAGCCTTGACTCTTTTTGTTTTACTGGATCCTTTTTTATCTCTTTTTCCCCTTCTCCCACTGCCCGTGGCCTTTTTGGATCTGGGGCAAAAGTCCATCTCAGAGTTAGAATGGGAACTAAATATTAAAACGTGGAGAAGGGGAAGATCAGGGTGACCAGGTCACAGTTACCAGCAGATCCTGTGCTGAAGCTTTTGCCAAAACCTGTTGGCTCTAAATAGAATTCCCTAAATTCCCTCTCCAAATTTGCTCAGCAGTACAGTAAATATTTTAGTCCTTGTTGCTTAACATCCAGCAGCAGGGTGTCTGAATGCAGTGGGACTGCCTGATGGGGACGTGCAGCTCTGCTTTCCAGAGCTCGGGTATTTATGGGAATTTTCTGCTTTTGAGATCCCAAATTCAATGTTCATTGATTTGGGTTGGAAGGGGCCTTAAAGCCCACCCAGTGCCACCCTCTGCCATGGGCAGGGACACCTCCCACCAGCCCAGGATGCTCCAGCCTGGCCTTGGACACTCCCAGGGTTGGGGCAGCCACAGCTTCTCTGGGAATCCCATCCCAGCCCCTCCCCACCCTCCCAGCCAGCAATTCCTAATATCTCATCTCCCTGCACCACGAGACCACAATCCTGAGATTTCCCTGTCCCTGGACTCCTTTATCTGCCGTTATCTTTAGTTTCAATTTCCTTCCCTTCCCGTGCGCAATAAATTTAGATCAAATTAAAGCGTAACAGGGAATTAAATAGCAAAGTTCTTGTCTGCTCATTCATCCCGGTGGCTGCAACAACTGCAATAAAGGTTCATGCAGAGCAAAGGAGGGCTTGGCTGTGAATAAACCTGGGAGACAATAAGGCCCCAAGGCTCCTGCCTTTGGACCGTGCCTATCTGGGCTGGTGCTGCTGCCTCCTTGGTGCAGTCGGGGAGAGAAAAGGCATTAAAGACCTGAATGGAAGTGAAGTAATGCAAGACAAGATCTGTCAGCACAGGCTTTAATGTTTCTTAACAAAATATGTTACAGTAAATCTTTATAGACTGTATAAGTACGTCGAGTTCCAACAAAGTAAACCAAAGTAAACATTTCTCTTATGGGAAATTAAATTCCATGTGGTTAGTGCAGAGCCATGATTAATTCAGAGGCAATGAGAATATAGTAAAGTTATTGACTGTGTCTGAGAGACAATTTAATGTCAGGAAAAACAGGAAGGAGGGGAAAAAAAAGGAAAAGTTTAAACACCGAGATAGTAGGAGGGGAAAACTAGAAGTGGAGTTTCTGATGTTTAATTATAAATGAAAGCATTGATGCTGTAGGTATTAAAGGGGCATCAATTATTGATAATGAGCTCGCTGCAGGATCAGTGAGGAGCCCTGGTCGCTCTGAAGAGCCCGGACAGGGAGGGTGGGGGTGTTTGCACACACGTGTGGGTTCCCTCCCTGCCCTCCCCAGCATCACCAGCACAAGGAGCCCTCCGAGGGCTCTTGGACAGCAGCCCCAGCCCCAGCACACGGTTTCATAATGTTCGTTTTAACTTTAAATGATTTTTAATATTCTACATATGGTTTCATGGTTTTAAGCCTCCTCACTGGGAACGAACAAGGCTGTGGTATTATGATGAATAGTGGATCAGGTCCAGGAACACCCACTTGCTTCCCTACATATCAAACATGTGGCGCTCCCATTAAATCTGGGACTCTCTCCGGGGATTCGAGTTGTCCTATCTAATCCAGTCCTATTTTGTTCCCCCGACCCGAATTGAGTAGGATGCATTGTTCCCATACATTCTTCTTTTAATTAAATGCAGTAGATATGTCATGTCAATGAAATATTCCAGGTCTGGTTTTACATCTGTAGCCATTTTCTCCTCCTGTACTTCCATTTGCCTTCTTGGACAGCAATTCTGCACTAAACACAGCCCTGGATTAGCCGATTGGCTCTGAGAATCCCGCCAGAACAGTCCAAGTAAAAACCTTCGTGTTGTTTTTTATTTTATTTTCCTGTTTTATTGTTTTTTTGCCTATGTAAAACTAGCCTATAATGTCACAGAGACACTGCTGCTCTGAGAAGTTTCAGAGCCTCCAGAAAACTCAAACTCAGCCTCCCAGTTCCCTGCCTTGCCTTGTTTGCTTTGCTGAGTGGATGGGATTGCAGCACCCACAGCGAGCCCTTCCCTCCTCGCTCCTCTGCAGTCCCTGCAGGTACTGAGGGGACACGCTCTGGGCCAGGCTGGTTTGCAGATTTGCTGGAATCCTTTGGTAACTGATCCAATTGATGCAAAGCTGCCCCATTATTTCAAAGCAGAAATCCTCTCGGAGTATCTGCCAAGCAGATTATCCAGGTTTGAAAACTGATCTCCTCTTAAAAACGCCGTGTTCAATTATTATTTTTAAAATGCTGGATTACAGCTATGAATTCTCTGGAGGTTAAACTGGAGCCTTATTATAAGGGGAACTACAAGTAAACATTATTAATTATAAAAAAAAATTGCTTAAATTAGGTTTTTTTCACACCTGCTTCTTTCTTAATTAGCTCGTAGTCCACATATTTCAGTCAGTTGAACTCTTTAGTATTTATTCAAGCATACTTGACATTAACATACTGTTTGATGTTTGATATCCCGAGTTTTTAATTTAACCACATGACAACAAATGGTATTTATGAAATATCAGTGAGCTGGAAAAATATCCTGTGTTGCAGTTGTGCTCTGTAGTGAGCTGAAAGCTGTTTCCTTTCGGAGCTCTCAGAAGGGCTTAAATGCACAGGGGGAAGGGGCCTTGTGCTGATCCCCCTCTGTTTCATCCCCAGCAAGATTTACAGGCTGCCAGGGGTGCAGAGCTACCAGGAGAGCAGCAGAACTTGCTGCACGACCTGGGAGGGGGAAGGAACACCAAAATACTTTGCAAATGATGTCATAACGCGGAGGTTTCTTACAGAATGGAATTTGTACTGACACACGAGTCAGCAGCAAAATATGTGGCATCTCTTTGTCTGGGCTTATTAACATTATTACACTTGGGGTTCGGGTCGTGCCTTCCCCATGGTAATTTCCATTATATTTGCAGTTATTCCCTTCAAAATGTACAAATCCTGTGCCGGGCTCCGGTCTGGCTCTGGTGGGTGCTGCTCTCCATCAGCACAAGACAGTCCCTGCCAAAGAGGACTCACATTCCCGACACTTTGGATTTATTTAGTCACAACGAGGACTTTTTTAGCTTTTTCTAAGCCATGTGGACCATAACAACGATTAGAAGTACAAAATATTTGAGAATAAACATGTATCACCTTTGTTATCCCTCCTTCTGGGTCAGTAGGAACAACCAGAATTCCAGCAGGAATTTCCTTCTGATGAGGAAAAAACTGATATAAAACCTAGTTTCACTCTTTTTTTTTGTTAAAGGTTTGCTGGTTGTTGTAGTAAATGTGAGTTTACACGTGGTCTTTATCACCAGTAAATCACTTTCTCATCAGCCTCGTGGATGTGTGAACACACTTGTGTTATCACTGTTGCTGCTGCTACCCTTTGATGGCCGGTATGGGCTCTACCTGCTTTCTGTGCCATTAAAATGTTAATAAAAGAAGGAACTAAAAGGATATCTGTGCTTGCACCGCACACCTCGAGGGTGGGGTGGGGTTCAGTGGGGACCAGGCTGTGCTGTGTAAAAAATGAAGTGTAAAGAAATATTAAGAAGGGATTTAGAGAAAATCCCTGAAGTTAGAGGAATGTTCTAAACTGAGAGGAACATCTTCATACAAATAAATGGGAGGCAGATGCCTGAATTTCAAGTGGCAGGATAAATTGAGTGGAGAGAAAGCTTGTTTGTGATGTTCACACTTGTTAGCAGGTCAAGAAAACACGAGAGGAGATGGAGCTTTATTTAGACTTGGTAAAGCTCATTCATACAAAAGTGCACTGCCTTTGCTGGGATCTTCACTTGTGTCTCAATTAACACAGGCTAAGGATGCCCTGGGCTGGTCGTGCCCCTCTGGGAGGAGAGCTGGTGGCAGTGGGACCCTCGCCCTGCTGGGGCTGGGCTGGGCTGGGCTGGGTCCCCCCGAGCTGTGCTGTCCAGGGCACACCAAGGAGGATGGACAGGTCTGCTTTGAGGAATGTAGGAAAACACCTCTGTCCAAACAGAGACAAGGACACGTTGTGAGCTCGCAGAGGAAGGGCAGGATTGCAGGAGAGATGAACAGGAGAACTCCACTCTGATTCCTGGAAGCCACATTGCCCTGGACACTCTGTTTGAGTGCCTGGGTCACAGACACTTAGGGAAGGCAGTTTTTCCACCTCTTACCCTTCCCCCTTGCCTGCCAGGCAGTGTCAGCCCCTGTCTAGAAGCTGAAACTTCACTTTATGCTCCTCACATTTACAGCCTGACTCTGGCAGGTGGACTGGGTCAGACAATTGTTGCTCTGGGGCAGGTGGAGGAGGTGGGAGATGCAGCGTGTCAGCCCCAGCTCTGCCAGAAAACGTGGAAACAGCACCAGCTCCACCTTTGGGTTCCACCTGCATGAACCACTGAGAGGATGACTTTAAAGACCACAGTCCTAATACCAGTTTATTCCACATGTAGGGACAGAGCCAGAGCAACAGACCTGTGTAAACAAGACACCACAGACTTTCTTCTTTTTTTTAATTTCCAATCATTTTTTTATATATATATATATATATAAAGAGGCTACTTCAGATTCTGCAGAAGTAATAATAAAACCAGACCTAATGGGTCACCATATGTGGAGAGGAGATCTCTTGGGTCTTAGGATATACACTTAGAGAGTGAAGTAAAGAGAAGGAAAAAAGCAGTAATATTGGCAACTGTTGTTAGGTAGTATAAACAATAGCCAGCCATTGGCTTGGAGCAGCAGATCAAGTTCCAATAGCACTCAATAGGGAGCCTTCCTTAAAAAATTAGAAGAAGCTGGGTTGGAGCTGGTCCATGCTGGGAATGGCAGAAGAAGCAAAAACAAGAGTAAATGAATGGAAATTAAGCAGCAGGAAATGGGGATTTGGCACAAGGTTGGAATTTGAAACTGCAGAGAGGTGTCAGTGATAAAGGTTGGATAGAGTTTCTGGCCAAAAACAGAAAGAAAGAATGCAGATGTGTTCATTGAATAAAGTACAGATGTAGAGGGAGGGAGGGGGGGGCTGATGGGAGAGAGTAAAGAAAAGGGGGGTGGGAAGAAGAAAAACCAGGGGAAATAATGGTGAAGGTGGGTGCATTCATGTTTAATGTTTTCTTGAGACCATTTTTCCCGGTGAGTGCAAGGACAGGTCTCGACTGTTGTGTCCTGCAGGGAGCACAGTCTGGCATTCAGCTCAGCCTTGCCCCTCGTGTGTTTTGGCCCCACATTCTTTTGGATCCTGCACTTCTCCACATGTAGGTGTGAGGCGGGCCTGGGGCTCTGCTCATTTATCATCTGACAGACCCTCCTCAGGAAGAGGAGCTGATGTCATTGCCGGGACCGCAGGGTTTGTGTTCGGGACCTCTTTGGGATGTAAAGTCTTCTGGGCAGGTTTTTATTGGTGTTATCATTTTCTCAGCTGTTTGCTTGTTCCTCTCTGCAGTGGGGTATTTATGCCTGACTCCAGGCATGTGGCAGCACCAGCAGAACCCACCGTGTGTGATTTCACCAAGCCCTCTCTGTGGCCACTGACAGTGGGGATGTTCTCCCCAGTTCCAGAGTGGGCTGATCTGCTGACACTGCCATGATTAGGAACCACTTCCCCTGCACTTGGGCAGGCTCTTTGCAGTTTGTTTCTGTTCCTGCCCTCCACCTGATGGCAACGCTGTTGTGTCCCTTCCCCAAAGTCTTTTATGGCCCCCATTCGTTGCTCCTGAGCACTCCTGTGCAGAGCTGGCTTCAGATCCCCCCAGTGACACAGGCAAGTCCTGTCACTGCTGCTGTACACTCAGGAAACCCAAAGCTGGGAGCTCTGAAGGCATTTAGCCATTTGTCTCCTATTGATTTGAGCACATAAAATAAGAAATATGGTCTCAGCGACTTGCCAAAAAATCATGTATCCCGTAGCAGAGCTTAGAGTAGGATCTGGGCTTAGTAAGTCTAGGCTGGGCTTTAACTATTGAACCAGCTCCTTCAGTGCTGTGCTCCCAGGGCTGGAGCTCAGGGAATAACCAGGCCAGGGATTAAGCAGTGTCCTCGGAGCCGTGGGGCTGCTCCACCCCGGAGATGCTGCAAACGTAATTACTTTTAATTGACACCTCGTGCCTTGAGCTTACACGTTTAAATATGTCTGGTAGGGATGTCTTGGGGGGTTCTGAAGGGCCTGATTCTCCACTGACCCCTGGCATTTGCTGAGTAGGAAAAGCCAGCATTTAGTTAATGTTAACATTAAGGAATGACGTGCAGGGCTGCACGAGCCCACAGCTCCCTGCAAACAGCCCGGAGTGAATGGCAGCCTTGAGCAAGAGCTCCCCAACCTCCGCTGTGGTTTTTGGGCTCGTGGTGTTAGACCCTTGGCTTGTCACTCAATCTCTTCTGTGCCCTGTGGACGTTTTTAAGAGCCTGTCCAGGAAAATTGTTTCCCTACGCTGGGACCTACCCAAGGCAGTTGCAAAGAACCCCACAAGTGGTGGGCTGGCCCTTCCCATGTGGAAAGGTGGGAAACCCTTTACAAAGGGCTGCTTATTTGGCTTTTAAGGTCGGTGTGAAGCTCACAATCACAACTTGGTGGGTGATTGTGGCACGACACAGGGAAGGAAAACAAGACCTGGAGAGGTTGAGTGGAAAACAAGACATGGAGAGTTAAATAACTTGACAAAGATGAGGAAGTTTGATGGGCAAAACAGGGATTTAGTAGGAGAACTATTTATATGGATTTAAATTTGTTCCCTCCCCCGAGCCCTTCCACCAACCTTGGAGATGAATTCATCACAGTTGTACTGATTATTAAAAGAAAAGCTGTGAAGAGACAGGAAATGTCTCATTTCAGGGCTAAATCCAACTTCTCCATGGCTTCTTTATGATGCATTCTCTTGGGGCTTGCATGTGGGTGTGTCGGTGCCTGATGGTGGCCCAGGTCAGAGAGCAGGCACGAGGTTAAATGGCCCAATGTTGCCACAGAAATAGCTCGTGTTGGGCCAGTCCTTGTGCCTTCTGCTCATCTGTGTTTCCATGGAACCACCAGACAATTTTCTGACTCAAACCCCCTGGTACCTTGTTGGTACCCAGAGAAATCAGTGCAGCCCTCCCAGATTTCTTGGGCAGACCATTAAATACCTGTGGCTGGATGGTACTAATGATGCTAATGAGAACTCTGTCTGTGCTCAGCCCCCAAGGCCTGGAGCAGGGCACCTGAAGCCAAAGTGGGGACGATCTGCTGCTCTCTGAGCACTTTACTTCGTGATATCAGCTTGTGCAAACTATTCCAACAGGTATTTTTAGCTGAGAGTTCACAAAGGCTCGGACCTCGTGTGATTGTGGCTGGTTTTAAGGGAGGGAAGACCTTAATCAACCCAAAATAATAATAATAAAAAATCAAATTTCTAGGTTACTTATAAGAAAATAAATATTAGCTATTAACCAAATCACGGTAGGTTTGTTTGCTGTTTGACTTCTAATTGCTGCAGTTCAGGACTTGACCATTTGACTCTGGATTTTTTTTCACTAAGACAGAAAATAAGGGGTATTTTGGCATCTAAGCCTCATTTGATATTTTCCTCAAATATAAAATGTCTTGACTCCAGAAAATCTTTATCATCTTTGGAGCTCCAGAAGGAATTTGTAGTGCTTTTCCACAGCTGTTGTTTTGCTCTTAACTATGAGTAGTGGTTGCACAACATTTCCTTTATGTTTCTGGCTATTGCTGGCAAAAATAAACCTGCAAAATCAAATGAGTTTTTAAGGGGCATGAAATTAAAAGGGCTGTTATCCTGCTTTTTAAGCAGCATCTGGACACCTTCCTTTCTCAATTTCTCCATCTCTGCTTGGTCCCTCTTCCCCTCTCCCCCCACCCTTGCCTTTATGGAGTCTTTTAAGTGGAGATGCTACTTACAGACCTGAACAGCTGTAAAGCTACCAGTGCAAACCCCGTGTAAACGCTGAACAGATGTGCAGGGGTGAGAGTCACATCTGGACAGCACTGTCACCACATCAGGGCCTGGACTCTTCACCTCCTCCCCTCACTGGGGGGGCAGAATAAAAGAACTCTGCTCCAACGTTTAGCTCCTTTCGCCAAGGAGAGGTGATGCTGAAGCTTTTCAGCAGGAAGCCTGGGAAGGGAGTGTGTCATCATAGAACCAGGGAATGGGTTGGGTTGGAAGGACCTTAAAACCCATCCCGTTCCACCCCCTGCCATGGGCAGGGACACCTTCCACTAGCCCCTGTTGCTCCAACCTCGTCCAACCTGGCCTTGGACACTTGCAGGGATGGAGAAGCCACAGCTTCTCTGGGCAACCATCTTTATTTTCAGTTCAGGTTTGTATTTTTAAGAAAATAATAGCCAAACTTACAGCTGTTTTGCAAGAGAGCCACGAGGCCCTTGAAGTGCAGGCAGCTCTAGGGTGGGGGACAGCAGTGAGGAGGCCGGAGCTGGTGATAAAGGGAGGGCAAAAATAAGTCCTCAGGAGGGCACCAAACCCTTCCCACCTCCACCAAAAATCCACCCTGTGAATATCAAAGTTAGGAAACTGCCTTTCCCCCTCTTTCCATGCACGTGGCACATGGTGGGATTCTTGGGGGTGTCCTGTTGGAGTTGGATGCTCCTTGTGGGACCCTTCCAGCTCAGGACATCCTATGATTCCATGACTCCATCCAGCCTTTCCATCTCTGCCATGCCCACGCCCTGGATCCAGCACAGGAGTGCAGGTCAGAAAAAGGGGATTGGGAGGGAAGACAAGCAGCAATTCATTGAAAAGTCAAATAAGAAGGAAATAGAAACATTCTTTGAAGAACAACCTCCCCTCTGATTCATGCTGGAAGAGACAGTGCTGTGAGCCCAGGATGGGCCTGTTGAAGGGAGGGCTCTTTGCTGCACCTCTCTGGGAATCCACCCTGGCCATGTCCCAGAGCCTCTCTGTGCCCTCTGGAGGTTGGTCTGTGTTACCCACCCGACAGCCACGCTCCAGGGCGATAATTCCTGATTCATTCCCTTCTCACGGGCTGTGTCCATGCAGAAGAGGAGCAGGCACCTCTTCTTAATCAGCCACTTCTCTATTAAAGAAATCCTTTGCTGCCCAGCAGTGTTCGTGGGGAAGCAGCCTGTTCATGGCTGCTGAGCAGTAAATGCTGAGTGGTATCTGCATCAGACACTGAAAGGTTATATCATCCACCGGAACCAGGAATGTTTCCACAGCTGAGAGCTCAGTCTCTTATCCAAGACATGTGCAATCCTGACTGACAAAATCGGGCTCAGTTTTGAAACTCCAGGTCTCTGGAATGCGCCTGAAATGACCTGAATTAGGCTGGGCATGAGTCGGTCCGAGATGTCCCTTGGGGAAGGACAGTGGGTGATGAGTCCCATTTAACTCTGACTCATTCACTGGTTTGGGGGTACCCAGTTTTGGGAGATATCCCAGTTTCCTGACTAAATATACCTGAGGTTGTTGTCGGGACAGAGTGGGACTCACCTCTAATTCAGGTTCTTGGCAGTTCCATCTATTAACGATGGAGGGAGGTCAAAATCCACAACCCCTGCATTAAGGTACACACAAGAACCTTCACATCCTCAGGGCTGGGGGACACTGGCCTGGTGATGGCTGGATGGTGCATTTCCAGACTCAGAATCAGGACCAGCTTTGCCAATAAGGTTGAGAGGACTTCCTGACCTGCGGGGGTGGCTAATGGGGCTGTTTTTGTGTCGAAACTATGTGAAAACTGCAGCTGTGAATAAGGATGTGTCTGAGCCACAAGGTTTGGATTCCTTTCCAGATTCACAGTCATGGGTGTTGGGATGTGAGATTACAGTCTGAGCTACTCCTTGGGTCGGAGCCAGTTTAGATTGTTGTGTTTTCTTTCCCAGCTTGTTTCGTCCCCTTAAATTCACAGCACAAGGTGGGGAGGGTTTGCACTCTTGAATTCGGAGTCTGTTGTCAGGGAGGGCAGCATTGTGCTGGAGTGAAGGAGTTGTAAATGTTCTGAGGAGGGGTCTCAGTCCAGCAAAAATGCCCAGACTATCACGAGCACGATGGGATATTCGCAGGCTGGATGAGCAGAAAGCTGTCACTGGGCACGGGGCTCCCGTGAAAATCGAGGCAATAGTTTCTCGCATCATCCCTGCGTGATCCTTGCAGCTTTCCCAAATTTTGGACTGTGGAGTGCAAATGGCAATCCCGGTCCAGGGAACGCCTGGGGCCGAAGTTCTGTGCAAACAATTCCTGCCCTTGGCGTTGTGCTTCAAACAGAGCCCCTCAAAGGCTCTGCCGGCAGCAGCAAAGGGGCTTCAGTTCTTCCCCCCAAAGCACAGCCCCAACACCCCCCCCGATTTCAGCAGTTTGGGCAAATGTTTAATTACTGCAATTACAGGAGGGCACCGTGCTGCACGTCAATCATCTCACACGGCAAATGTTTGCACATAACCAGGATCGAGGAGAAAACAAATACACAGGCTGTGCATATGTTCTAATTTCAATGTGAAATGATAATCTGGGAGCCTGGTAAGATGCAGCTCAAGTGGAGCAACCCTGTGAGAGGGAAGATCTCTGAACTGGCTCGCTGAGATCTCAGAGCTGGGATGAGCATCCTTTTGTTAGCAATGTTAACTATGAGTTCTGGGAGGTTTTTGAAGAAAGAGATCCTTTCTGCAAGCCTTTTGACACTTCTGTGTACGTGGCTTGCAATTTTGCATCGACGTGATTTAACTCGCTGGAGTAGGAGCTGGAAAAACTATTTATTTCTTCCCTCTTGGAATTCTACTGAGTAAATATCCATAGGATCCTACATGCTAAATTATGATAGAACCATATGGTTAATTCCCAACTGAATATAGGACTTCTGAAAAGGAGGAGGGTGGCATAAATTTTTTCAGTATAACCATCATTGTCTGTTTACATCAGTTTCACAAGTATATATTAGGGAAATGAAGCTGTTAAAATATTCTATTTCCTTTTTTCTGAAGGGCCACTGTGGGATGTTGGGAGCCAATTTTGATTTTAAGAGAGATGTTCTGACAGTCGAGCTTGTGAACAAATAGGGAAGAAAAATCTAGAAATGTGGAACTTTTTTGTTGTTGTTGTTGGCTGATATTTGATTCTCTGTCTCATCTAATTTTTTTTTAATCAAGACACTTCTTTCTGCTGAAAAATTTTCTCTGGAAGGCGACACACAGTTGCCCTCCCACTCGTGTGCCTTAAAAACAGATTATGTCGTTAGGGTTTCCTTCCTACTTTTCATTTCTTTCAGGTATTTATTTGGGGGTTTTTAGCTAAAACTCACCAAGCTGCCCAGATTCATCTGTACCTTTAAAATACCGTACAAGGTTAAGAGAGGAGGCATCTGTGGGTATTTTAGCCCAGACAGGCTCTTTAACAGCCATGGAGCTATTACTGATTTATTTTTTTTCTTTTCCCTTGATTTCTTTTGACTCTTTGGGGGGGGGGGGGGCAGGAGGATAAGCGGAGAGGAAAGCGAAAAAAATAACATGAACACAAAGGAGCACTTCTTATTAAGAGGAGGTGGGTAAAGGCGTTGGAAAAATAATACCTCAAGATGCATTGAAACATTTTAGGGAATTAGGGAATTCTGATCTCCTGCAAAAGAAAAAAAAAAAAGAGAAGAGAAGGGGGGTGGGAGAAAATTAATATTAAAGACAAGCTGTGAGTTTCCATCTGGCCTTGCCGCTTTCGACTAACGCTTCCATGACGGAATTCATCTGTCCATCAAGTGTCAGAAATGCTGCTGGCAGGAAATCCCTGGGCACTCCTGGCAGCGCAGCCCAGCCCAGCCCACCCCGGCCCAGTCCAGCCCAGTGCAGGCCAGCCCAGCCCAGCCCAGCCCACCCCGGCCCAGTCCAGCCCAGCCCAGCCCAGCCCAGCCCAGCCCAGCCCAGCCCAGCCCAGCCCAGTCCAACCCAGTGCAGTCCAGCCCACCCCAGCCCAGCCCAGTCCAGTCCAGTCCAGCCCAGCCCAGCCCAGTCCAGTCCAGTCCAGCCCAGCCCAGCCCAGCCCAGTCCAGCCCAAAGGTTCGAGGCACAGGAGCCCGCTCGTCTCCCCAGCCCTCCCTCCCTGGGCTGAGGCAAAGCTGGGGGGCAGCTCTTTCTCTCGCTGTTTCTTTGTGTGTTGCTCTGTTTCTTTGCCCCTCCCGGGGGCAGGAGCAGAGGGGGAGATGCCCCCCAGCCCCGGGCAGGCTGGCAGCACCCAGCCCCCCTCTGCTTTGGGCACGGGCTGGGGGGAACTGGGAACTGCCCAGTGGTTAATGGAACTCGGGACTGTTTGATGCACACCGTGCTGGAGCAGCTCCGAGCGCCACGCTGTTGTGACGCGCCTGAAGGACAGATGTCAACACAAGATACGGGGTTTATGGGGACAAAGGGCATCTCCAGCACGGCCACCGAGGGCTCCCTTGGCTCCTGAGTGGAGTCAAACGGGAGCACGATACGATTGGCCACAGGTTTACTTTTTGCACTCAGACACGAGATGAATATACATGAAACTTGTGTGCCCTAGAATTGCATGGGGTCTGTTGAAATTCCTCAAAGAAAGGGTTTTTATTATTATTTTTTCAGCTGAGGATTCATCCCAGTGTTTGCATTCTGTGCTGTTGTTGATGGTGGGAATGAGTGAAGGGAGCAGGGAGGGAATTTCAGCAGCTTGTTCAGTTCAACTCCTGAAAGGCTGCACTGGCCTCAAAATTCCCATTTCATATTCATGTTTGAAAGGTTTCCACCCCCCAAAAAAATGTAGGTTCTCTCGCCTTAATTGGAGTAATGATTATTTTGTTTTATATATATATGTTATTTTTTTGACCATGCTGAAAACTCAAACTGCCTTTGAAACAGCTGCCCATTCTGTGGTGGGGAGAGAAGTGGGAGAAACATAAAATCTTTAAAAGTGCATTTTATTTCAGTGTTTTTCCTTCAAAAAAGTGTTGGTTACTTGTGGCTTCTGACACCTCATTAATCAAGTGATCAGAATTCAGTATTTTACAGCAGCAAGGCCAATTAACCTTTGCTAGCTACAGAGCAGCCAAAAATAATTTCTAATTGTCAAATGGGAAAAAAACCCCCACCCCAAACACTGAACCTCTGGAGATAAAAAAGTGGGATTTCTATTTTTTGTTTGTTTTGCAGTCATTTAATTAGAGGGAAATTCTAAACTCTGTGTGACTGAGATTCTTTTTTTTTTCTTCTTTTTTTGAACTTCTGAAAATAATGAAGAAATTTGGAGAGGAGAAAGTTCAAAGGTTTGACTCTGCTCCTTGCAAAGGTCCAGCCTGGAACGTCCCTAAATCCCTTTGGATGGGAGCTCAGGCTTCCCCTCCCGGTAACTTGAGCTGCTGCTTTCCGTAAAAACTGCCTTTCAGGGCGCGGGGATTGGGAGGACACAAACGATGGGGGAAAGTCTCAGCTCAAATCATTTCATTTCAGCTCAAACGCTCGCCTGGGCAGCACTCACTGTTGGGCTGCTCCTTATGGCACCGACTCCTATACATTGATATATAAAAATAGAGAGAGCTTATATATTTATATAACCTGTATAACTCATGTATTTATATAACACACATCTATTTATTTATTTATTTATTCCCATCCCGTCTGGACCATCTTCCTGGCATTCCTGCAGGGAATTCTGCCAGCTGGGAATTTGGCCTTCAGGCTTCGTGTGCAGCTCCTAACCTGGGAATTTCATGTTCAACCCAAATATTACCACTCAGGGGTTACTTTGCTTCCTGCACTCCTTAAAACTGATCCATTTTTAGGCATTAATTGTATTTCTTGTTGTGGGGAAAGTCACAGGTTTAAGGCAATCCCAACAAGGCATTCTTTAGGGCAGGTTTAAATCTTGAGTAGAGATTATTTTAAAATGCCTTTTAAATATTAATTGAGGGGAAGGGTAGTGTGGTGTTAAGTCCTTCATAAAGGGGAAAAGTTCTCCAAGGGGGTCCTTATTTTCTTGTTATTAATTCTCAAGAGTGAGGACACAGACTTTGCCAAAATTCCATTATGGATCTTCAGATATTCCAGTTAACCAGTTTGGAGGGAAGAGCCCTCAATATGCAAACAACCATCTCCTGCTTTCATATTGATCTATTATTTTTTGCTTTTCCATTGCTATTTAATTTTCTATTTCCTTATCATATAAGCCAGCAGAAGACCCGACTGCAAAGTCGTGCAGAGGTTCAAATCCTACATGAGCTTTGAGGTTCAAATGCTCTAGTGTGGAGTTTTATTGCAAGTTTTTAGTTAAGCTTGTGATGAAATTTAGAGCCAAAACAGAGCCCAGCCTGTAAATATTGTCATTTATTCCTGACACTTAGTTGGATTATTTTTTTTCCTTATAGGTTGATAACTTGAATTTTTTTATACATTCATTATAAACTAAAGATTGATTCAGGCATTTGAATCAAATTTCCAGATATGTGGACTTACCTTCAAGAAACGTTTCATTATAAACCAGAACTTGATTCAGGCATTTGAATCAAATGTCCCAATGTCCTGTTTGAACACACAAAGGGAGCCCGGCACAAATTCCTCATCTTAGCACCAAATATTCTGGGTTGGAGGGAACCCACAAGGAGCCCAAATGTGTGGATAAGCAACATTTCATCACAAACCAAACCTTGATTAATACATTGGAACCAAATTTCCAAACGCGCGGGCTTACCTTGAAAAGGTATTTTAAATTCCGCGTTTTCCTGGGGGTTAAATCCAATCTCCCCCGCTTTTCATGACAACCAGGGGCATCATCTCCGTGCGCTCCTTGGGCACCGAGCGCTTCCCCACCTCGTGGCTCGGGGGCGCTTCACGAGGCCGGCCGGGTTCGGTTTTAATTGGTTTTATTTGTTTTATATGTTTTACACGCTTTTCGCTCTTTCCCCTCCCTCCCCTCGCCGGAGCGGGGCAGGTCGAGCCCAGCGGAGCCTTTGCCGGCCCAAAGCAGCGGGCAGGGCTGGTGACCCGTGTGTCCCCGGCAGGGCTGGTGACCCGTGTGTCCCCGGCAGGAGAGGCAGGGGCAGGGGCAGGGCTCGGTGCCCACCCTGTCCCGACAGGACCCGGTGCCCACCCTGTCCCGCAGGGCTCGGTGCCCACCCTGTCCCGCAGCGCTCGGTGCCCGCCGCATCCCGCCCCGGCAGCTGCGCCGCTCCAGGGAGCGCTCCTGCAGCAATTCCCAGGGCAAACAGGGAATTCTCCACGGGAGCCCCGTGCTGGGAAAGGGATGAGCTGCATCATGCAAAGATTCCACCACCATTTAAAGGTGGGACACTTGATTGAAAGTGACTTGATTTTTTAAATTTTTTTTAAATGCCTCTCTCCCCGCTCTCCCAACCTCCTCTAACCGGATTTGGCGCAAATTGTCTGGGTTGGGTGTTTTGTTTTTTTTTTTTTTAATTTATTTTCTGATTTTTGGGTAGGATTTCTCCTCCTCCCCGTGCTTTCTCCCCCTCCTCCCTTCTTTTGTTGTCTTGGGGTGGAACTGTCAGGATGGATGAAAACTAGGAAATGGAGCACATCAAAAAAACTTGAAAAAAACACGGGAAAGGTGGGAGAGAAAACCCTGGTTTGTGTGGAGTGGGGTGTGGTTTCTCCTGTAAAAGCTGCCAAAACCCACCCACTCTTAGGACTGACTTATGAAGACCTTTGTGTTTCCTGAATTAGGGAGAATTTTGGCACCCAAAGACCTGATCCAAAATCCAAAAGAGCTGCTGAGGATCCTCCCGTTGATTTGAATTGGCTTTGGGGCAGGATATCAGCTGCTGCTGGGGCCGAAATAGCAGGAGGACTGGGAATTGCTGTGTGTTCTTGCCATCCAGGGAGCAGCACGCAGAGACTGGAGCTGGCATTACTTTGACTCCCTGATTTGTTGAAATAAATATGTGAAAATAAACGGGGAGGCTCGAAGTGCAAACAGCAGGTTCTCTGCTCAGCAGCTCAAGCGAAAACACACAGGGAAAAAATCATGCTACAGATTTTGACAGGATTTAAGCTGAAGTTGGTCTGGAATTGCTCTCTAAAGCCAGGGTGTCTCATGGTGGAGGTGCAGCTGAGGTTCCCCTTGCCCAAACACACACTTATTTAAATTTACTATGGATCTGGCCTATAAACCCTCATTCTTTGTTCAAGTTCTGCCTGTATTTTTATTGGTTTAGGTAAACTCGGGTGTTAGGTATAAATATTTCAGTTATTGGGTAATATACAGGTGTAAGAACATCCACCCAAAAGTACAATAAGAGACACCAAACCCACAATGAAAATTACACAGAAGGAAATAAAATGTTATAAATATATAAGTAACAGGAAGAAGTGCAGCATTATAGAGAAATCTCTGAAGTCTGAAAATGTGATACTTAAAATCAATTCAAGGTTAGGCTGTGTTGGGCACAGAGAGCACTCTGCAGTTATTTCAGTTCTTAGTGGGATCTAATCATCCAGGCTGGAGTTTTTATCAGGTTTATGGCATCACTGGGATGAATAAAGTCATCTCAGATTCGTAGCAGAAATGCATAGTCTGCATTGGCTTAGATTAATAAAAATTTCTGTGGTGGTTGTTACGAGGAAAGGTCTTATTGAAACGAGAACGGGAAGTTTTATTGGCTTGTCTCTGGGATTTCACAGCCAGTTGTGTATTTATTCCCTAATTCCATTAAAAAATACTGCTAATCCACTGATAGCATCGCACTTTAAATAAATTTACAGGACTTTGGAGGAATTTGTTTTAGGAATTTAATTGTCACCTCTTGGAGTTGTCTCTGAGAAGGGGAGGAAATATCCGAGTTTGATTTTTTGTTTTCCTGTTCCTTGATTTCTTTGCCTTTCAGCCAACCTCTCTCCCTCAAAGCCAGCTGAGCATCTTTGTGTGGAGCTGACAGGAAACTCTCCCTGCTGGGGGGTGGAAGGAGATGATCCCTCAGGTCCTTCCAACGCAGAGAATTCAGGGACTCTGAGAGGAGGGGTCTCAGTGAGCAGAGCAGGGGGGTCACTGAGTGTCACAGCGATGGCAGAGGCTGAGCTGCCACCAAAGGCGGTGCTGGGGGACCAGCCCGGGGAGATGGTTTGGGGACTAAAGGCAGGACTGAAGCAGAAGGAACAGGAGCCTCCTAATGGAGTTCAGGGAGGTGGATTGGATGGTGTTTGTGGCAGTGGCTCTAATTAGAATGTCGTTTTTTCCCCCTCGTGTCGGCTTTGCCCCGGGAGTGAAAACCAAGGAGCACAAACCCCAGAGTGCTGATGGATGGCCAAAATCAGGGCCAAATCCTGCTTTGTGCTTCCTGTACAGTTCAGGCGGAAAGACAAAGAGAAGCTGCTCCTGAAATTCTCCTCAGCAGCCAATGGAGAGCACATTTACAACAGAAATCAAAAACCCCCTTGGAAAAACCCCACTTAAAGATTAAGGGATGTACACAAGGCTCTTGGAAGGGCTGTTTGAAGTATGAGGTGATTACGGTTTCATTACAATGTGCTTCTTCATAATGGCCTGAAATGCAGCTTTTCACCACTGCTGGGTGTAAATATTTGGGGAAAATAGACATTTTCTAACAAAAATGTTAATAAACATTCAGTGTGTTTGTTACAATGTGAGAAGAGTGCTGGAAATAAAGTGTTCCTGCACCTAATACACGGATATACGTGCAAGTATAGAGTGTCTCTGTGTACATGTGAATATTTGTACAAATATATTTGCATCCAGGTCAAATAACAGCTGTTATTATTAAGTTCAGCTTTTATTATCAATTTGTTGGTGGATTCAGGCACTATTTAAAAAAACCCCAACAAACCAGCAGTCCACATCTGAGCTTTTTCCTAATCAGTTCCCTCATTTTGCTAATATTCCAACGACTGTCAATTTACTTCACTGGTGCCATTTGCAGAATTTTCCAATTAGCAGGAAACCTGTTCCACCTTCTCCCATAATTACAGGGGACTCGCTTCAGATCAGCTGTGGCCAGACAGCATATGATGCACTTGCCAAAATCTGGGCACTGGGGGGGTTTGTGTGTGTGTGTTTGTGTGGGTGTGTGGAATTTTTTGTAACCTTTGCATGAGCTGGCACAGCCTTTCCCTCTCTGTTGCAGGCAGGGAGCTCCCTCAGTAGTGGCATGTGTCAAAATATCCCCATAATTTCTGACAAACACAGCCCAGTGGGAACACCAAGAGGGGGCTGTGTGGGCTCTGGTGCTGTGTGCTGGCTGTTCAGTGCCTTGCCCTGCCACGAGTCTCAGTCAGTGCCCAGGAGCTGCTGGGTTCCACTCACACTGCCTGGTTTCATTCAAGAGGCAGCTCTTTGGCCACTTTTTATCACCTTTCTCCTTCGGGCTCTGTGTCACACAGGACAGTGTTGTTCTGGTGCTCTCTGATATTCCACCAGCTGATCAAAAAGCAATCAGCTCCCTTTTTTTTTTCCTTTAGAGCTGCTTAAGCAGCTGATATTACAGCCCTAACAATGGAGCGGCAATAACTATTATTGTTACATGAAAGGAAAATATATTTAATAATAAGCTCATTGATTTTTAACAGCATCTCTGTGTTGCCTAATTGATGGGAAGTTGTATGTTTGTGTAGCCAGCGGGGGTTATGAATTAAATATGGTCGTCATTCCTTGAGGGATGCATGTCAATGCAAGAGAGATGGAGCATCTACATTTCCCCCAAGCTAAACAATCCCCTTGCAAAAGACAGAGGGAAGCCTGCAATGGGAGGAAGGGGGAAAAGGGAATAAAAAGCATCCATCACTGTTTATTAAGTGCTGCTACTTGAAGGTAAAAGGGCTATTGAACTGTTTTCAAATTGGAAGGAATGTGGCTAGACAAAACATTGATGGTGATATTAGGCTGGTGACAAATTTTATTCATTTGTCTACATTTATTACAGTAGCAATTTGAAATGATTTATGCCCCTCACCCCCCTGAGCCTCGGCATATGCACCCCCCACCCCCCAAAGTTCAGGGGATTTGAGTAATAAAATGAACTCTTTTGGTAACAGCCATGAAAATATGCGGGGAAAGTGTCTGGAAATATTGGATCTTAAATTTAAGAGGCTGAAGAGGCTGGTGAGCAGCACTTGGAAATAATTAGGCTTGTCTGAGGATGTCTCAAAGTGGGACTCGATACAGAATCCCTGGCACTTGTGCAAACCTTGCCCAGCCCTTGCCGAGCTCAGGGGGAGGTGAGAAATGCTGGGGAATGCTCAGCACTACACCAGCTGATTTTCCTGGTATTTGAAGCCCAACTTCCTTAGGTCTTGGGCTTGAAGTGTAAATCAAAGGCAAGTTGTGAGCTCCTTGCACTCCTGATGAACAGTTGTAAGTGCTTGTGAGCAGTCACCTCTTTCTCGCTCTCCTGTGTGCAAAGTCTTCTCTCACATGATCTCAAAAACCCCAAAACGCTCCCACAGGCCCCTCTTGGTGTTCTGTGACCAGGACCCCTCTGCAGAATGGCACCTTTCACCCTTCAGGTGCCAATTCTTGGCCTCTGGTGAATGCGATGGTTGTTCCTTGTTTCCTTTCCAGTTCCTTCTGCCTGAGTTTCATCTCAGACTTCCCACACTGTGGGATCATTTTCTGCCTGTTGAGAAGCTCAGCTGGGCCACAGAGGGCAAGGCTTGATGGGCATTAGTGGGAAGTATCTCTCTGGCCATGGGAATGCACAGGGCAGGATAAACACAGGACACACAGGAGAACAATTTCACCTTTTGCAAAGTTTTGTCCTTTCCTAAGCTCAAGCAGAGACACTGCCAAGCACAACAGTGCCTGTTGGTTTTGCTCAGGTGCTCAGGAATATGAGCTGAGCCAACAAGGAAAGAAAATGAGCAGCTTTTATTTTATTAGGAAGAAACCCTCTGTTGTGTGTAAGACACTTTCCCCCTAATATTTTACTTGCTAATGGATAAGTACAAAGTAATTATGTAGGACAGATTAAATGGTTTCTAATGCCTCTTTTCAAGAATTAGAGTGGATGTTTTCCTAAGCTGTCCTCCAAATTGGTAGTCTAATTAAGCAGCAAAAAATTATGTTGGCATTCACTGAATTATTACAAAACTAGAATTTACACTGAAACTGTTGACTCATTTTTTTGTTTGTTTGTTTGGAAGGTGGAGAGGGAAAGGGGGAAGAGATGAGGGAGGGATCTGTTATTGGAGGGACTGATTAATCTTCTCAAACTCTCGAAGTGTCCTGGCAGAGATCAGAGTTTCTGCCTTGCCATTCATTGCTTTGATGATTCCTTACGAGTGTGATTAGGAGATTTAAACCCCAAGAGCTTCCAAGCTGTGGCACATCCTTGTGGAATGTATATTAAGATGTGCAAGTCTTCCAGCTGATCCTCTAGAAAGAGACATCAGCTTCTGGTTCTGGGTCCCCAAGAAAACATCCTCTGCTGGAATTGATGTCCATGAGCTGCATAAAGCCACTTAACCTTAAATTCCTGTATTCAATGGAATTTTTGGCTGCAAGAGCTCACACATGAAATGTTATTGTAGTTGTCCTGCTGAAACAACGATGCATAATTTCACCTAGAGATCCTTTTAAGAAGCAAATGCTGGCAGTCAGTGCAAACCCAGCCCAGATGGATTTATTGGGTGCTGTTTGACTGCACCTGAGCTGTAATTACACCTTTATGCTCGAAGAACCTTCGCCGAGTTAATTTTCCTGGTAGCAAAATATACCTTTGGAAATCTTCTGGTCTTTTATGGAGCACTTTCTTCTCTCCTGCTGGCTCCTTATAAAAGATGGGTTGGGGGCCCAGCGGCCCAGAACTCCTGTAAAAGAGCTGTTCCATGGATATTTCAGCAGATACTTCTTAACAGCTCCAGAGGAGCCTTTTTGAGGGATGACATCATGAGGTGGAGTCATTAAGATCTTTTGGCATAGTGGGGGAAAACATGGCCTGGAGAGGGGAGGGGACACACAGCAGGTCTTTCCCTGCTTCGGGTCAGTCTAACTCATCAGTTTCTGTGTTGAGAGAGCTTAGTGAAAGGGTCTGCAAAGTGGAGAAATGGAAATAATTCCTTTCCTTAATTCTTTGTGTGTGTGCAACTAAATCAAACCATACGAAGAAGTAGAGGATTTTACAGTGGCAAAGGCCAGGATATGATTTTCCCTACAAGTTCCGCTCAGTTTGAGTCAGATGTTGCTCAGCAGTGTCCCCAAATGGGTTGTGGCTTTGATGGGTAATGCTTTCCAACCAGCTGCACTCCTGCCTTCCTCTAACCTGTCCTGACACTGCAGGGACTGACTCCTGATCCACTGTCTCATCAGACAAGTCCCCTCTGCCGACACTGCGCCTCCCATTAGCCTTCCTTGATGTCTATTTACCAGGGCAGCTTCTCAATTATTGAAAATGTAAACAGCTGGATTAAATAAATGAAGAAAACACTCGGCAAATGTTGCAGGCACTCAGAAACTTCTCTCCAGAAATGATGGCTGCTGTAGAACTTGAGAGGGAAGAGAAATAATTCAGAATTCCCCACACACATCGGCACGAGGGACATGGGCAGGAAGTCCTAAGGCTGGGAAGTGCCAAGAGACCTTTTGCAGGAGAGAGCCTGTTGTGATGATGCATCTGGAATGGTACCTTGTTGTTTAAAGCATCCACACAGGAGTATTTTCCAATCAGTAAAGCCAGCTGTGAGTGTGTGTGGATGTGTGTGTGCCCGAGCTCAGAGTGAATAAAACATGGATGGATGCATGAAAATATGTTGGGCATCTCCAAGAGGAAAGAGGATTTGCTCCCTGAGAAGTCTTTCAAAGTCAGTCCAGGGAGGGTTTGTGTCCAGCTTTATCGCTGCCAGACTCCTGACAGAGCCTCCTCTCTGGCTTTTGCAAGAACTCCTTCGGTGTCAGCTTCAATCTGTCCCTGTGATCTCCACAGGCTGGGGAAGGATGTTGGATGTGAAGTGACTGAAGGCTGTGGCTGGAAACATCTGGAGCCCTCACACGAGCTCGTTAGGCTGGGCCTAAAGCAGAGCATTGCAGAGGTCTGGCCTTAATGAGGTTAAACCCAAGCCCAAAGAGCCCCTGTGGGAACGCCCAGCGGGTTGGGCACGGGCAGCTTTGGTTCCATGGGGGTTTGTTCCACGGGGGGTTTGTTCCCCACTGCCTCGAGGTGTGGGACCAGAGCTGGGTGGGGGTAGAACTTTGGTCAGTCAGCTGGTCCCAAACTTCCCAGTTTTCAGCCTCTTGTGATTCCCTTTGAGGACATGCAGAGTCAGGGAATATCCTGAGCTGGAAGGACCCACCAGGATCAGAGCTCAACCCCTGACCCTGCACAGACACCCCAACCATCCCACCCTGTCCCTGTCCCCTTGTCCCAACACCCCTGGAGCTCTGTGAGGTTTGGGGGCTGTGCCCAAGCCCTGGGGAGCCTGGGCAGTGCCCACCACCCTCTGGGGAAGAGCCTTTCCCTGAGATCCCACCTGACCCTGCCCTGGCACAGCTCCAGCCCTTCCAGGGTCCTGTCCCTGCTCACAGGGATCAGAGATGGAGCTGCAGACCATGGTGAGTCTCCCCCAGTCTCCTCTTCTCCAGCTGGACAAACCCAGCACTCACAACTGCTCCTTGTGTGGCCCCTCCAGACCCTTCCCCATCTTCGTGTCCCTCCTTTGGACACTTTGCAGTCTGGAAGTGCCATGGGAAGAGCTCTGGTGATGGGATGTTTTGCTTTTGGTGCCCTTTCAGTGGGTGGAAACCAAAATGACAAGTGTTAGCTCTGGATGTCTCCAGGAGCCCTGGGAATGTGTCTGGCTGTAGCCAGAGGGAAAGGCTGTGCAGCTGAACACAAACCCTCCAATAACGTCATGAACACCCAGAGATGCTGCAGTGATCCAGGGGGGAATCAGAGCTCTGACCTTCCCCCCAGACTCTGATGTCTGTGCTGAAGGAGCAGCTCAGCCACAGCTCCTGGTGCCTTGAAGGAGGACACCACCAAACCCAGCCCTGGGCAGGTGAACGGCACACTTTGCATTGTCTGAGAGGTGTGGGAATCGGTGTTACACAGACACACTGAAACGGAACCAATCTCATGCTTCAGGGTGCACATTGACCACTGGAAAGGTCAGGAAGCAATTTTCCTCTCCTGTTAACATCACTGCACAGCCAACTTGGGGGGTGTGTGAGAGAGAGAGGGACGGAGTGGAGAGAAGCAATTTCTCCTGTAGCACAAAGTACTTGCCAGAGGCAAAATAACTTGCTGCAGCCCTGAGTTTATAGCAAAGTGATTGCCCAAGTGTTTGGATTTTACCTTGTCCTGATTTCTGGGTGCCCAATCCAAGATGCTGTAAAGGAGGGTGGCTTTGGGGGTACCAGAAATGAATATTTGGGTTGTTTTTGAGCATCAAGTGGCTCTTGCATGAAACCCTTTCTTAGATGTCCTGGTGCTGCCCACAACCCCCTGGCCTTTCCCTCCAGCCCCATATTAAGGTCCTGGAAAAAAAATACCAACTCTGGGGTGTTTCTTCACTGATGTCTCACCCCCTGCCAATTAACACAGTTCTTACCCCAAAATGCTGCTTTTTTTTTGGCCTCTGGCATGTATGTGCTACATCAAAGGGGACTGAAAAGGTTAATTCAATTTGGAGGCCACTACACAGGGATGAATGAAATGTTTGATTTGAAAGCATTCATTTTATTTACTGCCCATTCATAAACACCTGTCTAAAATATGGAAAATCTGGGGATTTTGGAGGATATGTGCTAAAAATGTAGGAAAAGATGGGGTTCAGAGTTCAGAATTTTTTCCCTTTAAGGCAAAATCACCTCTCTTTCCAGACAGACACAACCTTTTTTCAGGAGTCCAGACAACAAAAAAGCCCAACTCATTGTGGCTGTGGCAGATTCCAGGGTCAGAGGTTTGGGGAACAGGAGGAAGCCCTGGCCATCAGAAATCTGAAAGATCTGGGTTTGGCCAGATGTTGTGGCTGCAAAATATCTTCCTCTGACAAAAGTAGAAGAGCTTTAAAGAATTTCAGGGACTCGCTGGTGTACCCAGCCCTGTGGCTCTGGAGAAATGGATTCTATTTCTGCCTCAGCCATGTGACCTATATATCTCTGGGCCAATTCAGCCATGGTCTGAAAAAAAAGTGCAGGCAGAAACGTGGAGGGAGAAAATACAGACCTAATCTTGATATGTTTTTTAAAAAAACCTCATTCCTTCTTTTCTGTGTGCTGAGCTGGGATTTAGTAACTGCGAAATGAGATGTAGGAGGCACAAAGACTCATTTGGTTCCTCTTTAACCTCCCTTGTCACCTGGTGATGTTTGCAGTGGCTTTTAGGAAAACAACACATTTTGGGGCTGTCTGTAAATATATTTCTCAGAATTGTTAGAGCTGTTCCATGTCCAGCGTCCTTTAGTCCCACGGTGAATGGGTCTCATGACACTCCTGTGCCCTGGAAGTGGACAGGATTCCAGGCGTGCAATTCTTCTGTGGTTTTAATTTCAAGATCATTTTTCTTCAGCCAAAGAGAAATTTTTGTAAAGCATGTACCACTCACAAGCACTTTTCCCTTCTGAGGAGGTCTATGACGAGTTAAAGCACAGCAGGATCATGTCCAGTCTTCCTCGGGCCAAAAAGTTTTTGGTTTTGATTTTTATTTTAAGAAAGGAGTGATTTCCCATTGATTGGCCAGTAGGAAACACTAAAAAGAGGCTTGGTTGGCACCCAGTGCCAAAAAGGTGTCCTATTTGAGCTTTCACATTTTCTATTGATGCAAACCCAAGTTAAATTAAACAATATATTTCTGTGAACAAGGGCATTTATCCAAATGATTAAAAAGCCAACAGAAGCTTCTGGCAGGAGTGCCTGATAAGGATGTTACGTGCCTTTCTTGGAGCAGACAAGCCACACTCGAAGGCTCGAAGTGGTTCAGCAATTCCCTCGTACAGGAATTCATTTTTAACCTGCTTCCTTTGTTCGGGTTGAATCAGGTCTTGTTGCAGATTTTGCTTATTCACAGTTGGAAGGGTTGGCTTTGGGAGAGAGTGAGGGGAAGACAAAACAAGGATGCAGAAATGACACATCCCAAAGTGGATAAATAAACCCTGGAAATGAGATTACAAACAATGTGGGTGTGTTTGTAAATATAATGCTGGTGTTGCGGTTGGTGCTCTTGCTTGTGAAATCTCCTGTGATGTTTTGGATGCTCTTTCCCCTTTCCCTGTGTGATTATGTTAGAAACAGCCATTTCAGACCTCGGGCTTTGGCTGCTTTGTGCTGAAGGCTCTTTGTGCAGCAGGCACGGGCTCCCCCGTCCACCCCAGCACCCTTCAGCCCGTGTTGGCACGTGCCGTTCTCTCCAACATGAGAGCAAGGCCCTTCATTTCAACCATTAGAGAATGAACCCCGTGCTAATAGCACTTAATTGTTTCACTAGAAGGCTCTCCCTTGGTTTTGGCAGCCGAAATGAAACCAATTCCAAATACCATCAAAGGAGCTTCTCCACACACAGCAGGGCCAGGGCCAGGGGAACGGCGGAGCACGGTGGGCTGAGAGCAGAACCTCTCCTGCCCCTCGCACGGGCCTGGAACGCGGCTCTGCCCCAGCCTGTGATCCTGGACGGTCCAAAAGGAGCAAAATGAGCACAGAGAACCCTGGGCTGTGCCCCTGCAAGCGCTGCCCTGGCGGGCTCTGTGCCTGGAGCACGCACCCATATTAATCCTGACTTTCCTGAAGCTTGCCCGCTAGTTTGAATTTGTATGCGACATCAAACATACCTTTTCACATATGTTCTTTCCAGATTTTTTTTAACAGTTACTTAGCAGTTTATAGAAGGAAGTGAATGATCTCATCAAGCTGCTTAGAAATTAAAAAAAAATCTGTGCTTATTAATTATGCAGGATTAGTCTAATTATAATTCAGCAAATTAATTAGCGACAGAAGGTGTTCTGAAACATTGGAGTACATTTGCATGTTAAATGGAGAGGCTAGTCCGTAATATATGTAAATTTATGCATGGCTTCATAGTTTAATTTAAAAATTTGCAGCTGCATATGGTATGGGAGCAGGTGAAAAGTCAGTTTTAGTTTAATGATGCTAACAAACATTGGATGCTGTCCTGTCTCGGGGAGGGAAGGCGCCGAGCGCACCCCTGCCTGCCAATCCATAAATCTGTCACACGAACACAATGTTCCACCAGCGCTCCCAGCCAAGGTCAGCGGCGAGGAGACCCACAAGTACAATGGGGGCAAACGCAGCGCCCGAGCAGCCCCCGCAGGAGGGAGGAGGCGAAACGCGCCCGGCCCCGAATTGCCGCGCTGGAAATTCGCCTCTTCAGCGGATGAGTGCGTGGTTGTTCCACACGGTGCGTTCGGGGACGGGCAGAGCTGCTGCCCCACGGCAGCCCGGCCACATCCTCCGCGCACGGCTGAAATGGGTGCCCACCCTTGGGTGGGGCCCGGGCGCTCCATCCGCGCTGCCCCGCGATGTCCCGCGGCCCCCGGAGCTGCCCCCGCGCTCGGGAGCCGCTCCGGGCTGGCCCTGCCATCTGGCAGCCCCAGTAAAACCAGCAGTGGAGCCAGAGCAGCCAAGGGGCCGGGGCTGGCAGCGGTGCTCACTGCTCAGCCTGGCATGGCAGAGGGAGGGAGGCTTTGGGAGCCCCGGGCTCAGGGATGGAGGAGCCCACGGAGGAGGGGACGGGAGGGTTTGCTGGGCATGGAGAGAAATGGTCTGCACTGGTTTAACACCTATCTAAGCCTCTCTGGGGTGTGCAGGCTTTGCAAAGTAGATCTGGAGGTAAATTTGCACCTGTGCAGAGCTCTAAGCGTGAGGTGGTACCAAAGAATGGCTGGATGGAACCAGGGCTCGGAGCATCCCCAGGCTGTGCCTGATGTAAGAGTGATGGAGAAGAACTTGGCCGTGGTTTCAAAACACTGCTGAGGCAATGAGCTCTCTGAAATTCTGGTCACTCTTAAAAAGACCCAGTAAAAGCCCCAACATGGACTTGCAGGAATGGGGACGTGGCTCTTGGCTGGAAGAGCAGCTTGGCCGGGCCATGGGGGAAGTCACCGAATTTCCCTGTGCCTCGACTTGCCCATCCCTGAGCTGCACAAAAGCCTTTCTCCCCTCCTGCCCTCTGTGGATCTTTTCTCCCAGAACAATTTCACAACGTGGCTGTGCAATGCTCGGCACAGTTGGAGCCCACAGATCCTGGAATGAACCGGGGAATATTATCTGAAGGGCCCTTTCAACAGCCCGTCAGCCCAATCCTCTACTCCATTACCTCCCTGCCTATTGACTTTTGATTATGCTATGGCATTTGGTCCTGTGCCAAATGGCATGAATAATATGGATCTTACAGTATAAATAAGCTTTTAGCCATTGTCTTGCAAGTTACTGGAAAGTTTTGGTGTGGGAGGAAGGAGGAAAACCCAAAGGATCAGGGAAACTGCTCAGATTGCAAAGAGTCCTCCAAAGACTTTTTGGAGAACAATTGCAATTACAAACACGCTGTTAGTGTTGTGTTTCATTTTCAATTCGAACCCATAGAGTTCAATTATTATTTTCATTAATGGTGTCAGGTTTTCATCAGAGTGCACAAACAAGGAGGTTTTCCTTGGAGATTTTTTTTTCCTTTCCTAGCAAATGTGGCCATGCCAAATAACCACCTCCAGCAGGGAGAAATGCCTGTCTGCCTGCCCGGCAGTGCCCTCTCCCCCAGCTCTTGTTTCTTGAAAATGGGATCACTTTGCAAGGCAGAACAAGCATTTATTTACCCAAGGAGTGTGAACTGCAGTTGTGGATGTGTGTGCCTGGGGCAGCTCAGAACGAGGGGAACACGATCTGCTTCGGAGATGAAAACTGTGCAGAAGGTGGAAAATGTACAGAATATAAATATCAGGTTTAGTGACATGTTTGGAGTTGGGTGACACATTGCAGGTCTGCATTCAGTTACTATTGGCTTGGAAAGTCAGCTTTTTTAAAATAAAAAACACTAGAGAGGGCAGAGACAAATCTGATGTTCCAGGTGCAGAGAGAGGGGATGTTTGAGGTGGAATTGGCCCGTGCTTGAGGCACAAGGCTGGGGGCTGGACATGAACCAAGTGCAGGCATTGCTGTGGACTCCTGGGGCAATGTTCTCCCTGGATCCACCTGAAATACGGGATAATTTCATCCCGTGTCTTCTTTAACACATTGTATGAGGTGTGACTTACCCAAGTGTGATTAGGACCTCTTGGCCTGGGAAAAACATCCCAATTAGAAGCAGTGTTAAGATGGGTTCTGCCATCCTGTATGTTCTTAAGGTTAACTTTGAAGGTGGTCTGGTCCCTTGGACTCCCTTGGCTGACTCCCCAGCCCTTTTTGTGTTCCATTGTCACCTCTGTCTCTATGCCAGCTGCTCTGAGCTCAGTGTTGGAAGGGGCCAGAGGAAATCAGGCACTCCTGATTGTCTTCTGCCTTCCCATGGTGTTGGCCAGGTGGCACTTCAGAGATCAGGCGCAAAAAGAGAGGCCCTAAATAGTATTCCCACATCAAAACTTGGACTTTTAAACTGAAAATCTATCTTGGAGTGGGTGACTGGAGCTGGAGAGGAGTCTAAGCAGACTGAAGGAATCACTTTGAATTAAGGCAAGAGGACTGGGAAGTGTTTCTAGTTTATCCCACCAGGAAATGAGGATGTTGCTGGGGACAGAAATAACAGGCATAATGTCAATCTGCAATTTTTTGGTGCAACCGGAGTCTTTCTTTTTAAAAAAAGCTCAACCAAGTGACAAATAAACATCCGACTCCTCCTGCCCCAGGCTCGGGATCTCATCACCTGATTCCTGCTCCCCCCCCTCCCAGTGAATCTCTGACAAACTCCGGAAAGTCTCTTGACCTACATATGTTGGTTTTCCCGTTTGTTAAACGGGGTTCACACTTTATGCACAGGAGTTTTGTGAAGATTAATTAGCTGCTGTTTGTGGAGTATCATATAAATACTCTGGCTCCTTGTAATAACCTCACTCATCTCTCACACAGTATAAGGTGTATGTTCATTTAAAGTGCCTTTGTGCAATCCCTGATCCCACACTGACTGTAACTGCTGGGAAGGAGGAGGAAATGTTCTCCTCAGCTCCCTAATAACACACACCGACATAATAGACCGAAATTACTCCAGAGATAAATATCCAGATTATAAAGAACTCCTCTACTGTGATATTCATTAAAATCAGGATGATGATATCAAATAAATGCAATTAATTGATTTTAAACAATGACCTTCAAATCTGACCCAGTCCCTTTGAAAGGAAGAGATTTGAAGGAAAGCCTCCTACTTTATCATGCTGGGACATGGGGTAGAGTTACTTGTCACACTTATCTCAGAGTCTGCAATGCCAAGACACACATGGGTGAGTGGAGGGGAGGATGGGACACCCTGATCCAGCATTTCCCTGCTCTGATGGGGCTGGACTCAGGCCCTCGCTGTGATCATGGTAGTTTTGCAGTTCACAGCGTATTTAAACTTAATATTGTTTCACTGGAGCAAAGAAACTCCTAATAACAACTTCTGGTTTTTCCCTTTGTTCCCCTTGTGACTTTTTGGAAGCACTGAATTATTTAAGCACAATGGCACCATATCTTCATATTTTCATTAGATCTTGGCACCATAGGATTTGCTGATAAACATAATTGTTTAGATGATAGGTGTGTCCTCATGCCAAAAAATGACTGAAGCCACGAAACCAAATTCCACAGGAACCCAACCAAACCCGAATTATGTCAGGATTTGCTTTACAAGGGATATTTTGGAAGGGCATCCAGAGGCTGCTCGCAAGACACAGCCAACGTTGCCCCTCTCGATTCTGTACCTGTATTTAAAAAGCACAGAAGGTGGAGGGGAAGGTTAGTTAAGCTGTGGAACCAGGAGGCAGGAGATCCCAGTGTCAGCTCTGGGATGGGATGGGATGGGATGGGATGGGATGGGA
>JAWWMP010000060.1:3987644-4002515 GCA_035047865.1 Dendrocincla tyrannina | reverse complement strand
TAAGCTGTGGAACCAGGAGGCAGGAGATCCCAGTGTCAGCTCTGGGATGGGATGGGATGGGATGGGATGGGATGGGACGGGATGGGATGGGATGGGATGGGATGGGGAGCAATTCCCTCCCAGTTCCCTGGGATCTTTGCCTGGGCACTGCTGGGTCACCCCCCCCCCCCCGCCGAGGGGCTTTCTGGGCACCATGAATTGCAGTTTAAGTGCCCAGAATGGCACTGTGGAAACACAAAGCACTTTGGCTGTTTCTGAGGGTGCACGTGGTGAGGCTCCTCAGTCCCAGGTCTTGTGGCAGGGGGTTCAAACACTATTAAGGGAGTTTTTTCCAAACTACACCTCCTGTTGCCCGTGGGGCTGCTCTTTGGAGCAGCTGGACTCTTTGCTGGAGTCACCACGAGGATTTTCCTGGCTCCAGTGGGATTTGATTAAGGTCAGTTTGATTCTCCTCAGCCATCTGAGATGGACAAACGCTCTCAGAGGTGCAGAACCTGATAATATGGGCAAATGCTGGAGTTTTTAGTGGTAGTTTTTTAGAAGTGTTTGGCTTTTCTCCCAGCATCTTGAAATATTGATCTGTGAGAGGAAGGGCCATGCTCCCCCTGCCTGGCTGGAGCCAGAGGTACCTGCTGCACTCACACCTAATGCTGGCCTTAGCAAGACCAAAGGCTGGCTGAGAAACAGGGAAATAAGCTAATTTTTTATAATTCCATTTTTTAAAAATTTTTTTTTTTGATGTATATATAGGTGAAGGCCAAAAACTGGCTAAGGGTTCTCATTTAAAGAAATTAATAAAGCCTTTCTGCAATTCTCCTGTTACCCCTAAATCAGCTTCATTTAGTGCTAAACCTTCTCTCCTCTTTGCTCCCCCCAAGTCATTTTTATTCTAATGCTGCAATAAATATTAATGCCTTTCCCAGATGCAACCACTTAAAATATATATATATATATATGTATATATAACAACCTACCAAATACTTCCTGCAGATGCCCCGTCGCAGCTCAGATTTGACTGCAGGAGCTCTGAGAGGAGAGGAGAGAGATGTGACTGAACTGGAGAAAAGCTGAAATGTTTTTGTGGGTGCATCTAAATGAAATTAAATCTAAAGTTGGGGTGATGGGAGGGAAAACCATCAGAGTGCAGCATATCCAGTGAGCTCTGGAGAAACTACAAAGCTCTTAGCAATAAAGGTGAATTCTGCCACGACGGCTGAGGACTGAAACTAAACCAGCCCTTTCACCAGTGGGGTGTGGAATCTCGGCTGGCAACTCTGGGGTGTCTTAAAGGGGCACAGTTTTCCTGCTCAGGGACCCCGGGATGTCAGGAAGCCCCAAACCACCCCGGGTGGGATCCCCCAGTTGCTGCTGGGGAAAGGTCCTGGCTCGAGAGCCCAAAGCCCCGAGGTCTGGGGTGTGGAACGCTCAGCTCGGCAGCAGCACAGCGAGAGCTGCATTTTCTGGGTGCTTTTAATCCACAATGCACCCCTTTGCTCTCAGTCAGCCCAGATCTCAGTGACATCCCCCTTAATTTTCACACATTGTTGGTTTGTGTTTGCTGCGGGTCTGAACCTGGATTTCCTGAAGATTTTAGGCAGAAAAAACACGGGTTTAGTTCAGTGCCCTGCAGTGTTGCCGAGTTTGCTCATGGATACTCTTACACATTTATTTGGGAGTTTTGCCCCTCTGTCTCTGCCTTTTGGGGGTTACATTCCGAATTTCTGCCCCTCTGTATCTGCCTCTCAGGGGTTCGTGTCACACACAGTCCCACAGGGTCGTTGCTCTTCCCAAACTCAGCCCCGCTGACACGGCGAGTTCTCTCCCCGACGCTTCCCTTTGCTCATTTTCTTCATTTTTAGCTCTTTCCTTCTCCATTTTTCTCATCTCAAGGAAAAGAGATGCAAGCATTAAAAAAATGAGAAGGAAACTGGCTGTTTTCCTGACTAATTGGTTCTATTTTTCCTTGGAAGTAACAACTGGTGGGATTCTGTTTGCAGTTTTCCTGCAGAACGATCATTGATTTCCATGTGAAAGTTCCTTCATTAAACACTTCGGTTCCACTTTGCAGTTTCCCCTTCCAACAGGAACACGAGCTGTTTCTATACCTGCAAATATTTTTTTGATATCTGTGAGAAGGGGGAGAGATAAAAAGGAGTGTTTGTGAGAAACATTTCTGCCTCCAATTCTCCTGTGGATCTCGGAGCGTGCCGGCGCGCTCGGGGTTTTTCCTTCGGAAAACATTCTTCTGCATGAAGTCTCCCTCCCCAAATTATTCAGAACAAAAGAGGTCCCAAATCATCCACAATAAAAAAGGTCCCAAATCATCCAAATAAAAGAGGTCCCAGGTTTCAGCGTGAGGAGTCAACAGGACTTATTTATGGAATTATTCCCTCCGTGCTGCTCCCGAGGCAGGACGTTCTGTAGGATCTTCGGTTTGGGACACACGGGGGTCACCAGGGCTCTGGTGGCACCCTCTGAGAGCCCAGCTTGGCACCTCTTTCCTGCTGAACCTGCCCAGGAGGAGGGAGATCCCAGCAGGACCCCCAGGCTGTGCCAAGGGGAATCCAAAGCGCTCCTTAAATCGGGGACGAGACAGAGAAAACAGTGGTCTGCAAAACGCAGAAACATCCTTTAAATACCCGCTGTGTCTGTGGGAGATTTAAGGGGGAAAAACAAGGACCATTTGAATTCACCACCTCCCTCTCGGGGTCTGTTTGGGGCCAGTGGTTTTGCCTGGTGCTTTTGGGGTATTTTGTGGGGTCAGTCGTGAGGTTTGCGAAGGGTTTTGTTGTTGGAGCGACATTTGAAGGGATCCGGATCCAGCCCTTTGGTTTCCTTTGTATTTGGGGCAGGCAGAGCAGAACCCCCATGCCAGGGGTGCCAGGGGTGCCAGGGGTGCCAGGGGTGCCAGGGCAGGGGCACCCACGAGGGGCAGGGAATTTGTGCCCCATTGGCTCGTGCTGGGACCGGCTGGGGGTGTTGTTGGTAAAGCCGGGAAATATCCCTCTTTCTCCTTTAAAGTTCTAATTCCAGGCATGAATGTGTGAGTTCTGAAGGGACTTTGGGACTGCGGTAAAAAATCGTTGTCATAGAAACAGAAAGGGAAATAGGCCTGGCTCACCTGGGACTTTAACTTACTGCAAAAGCCGGGGTTTTTTTTAAGGAAAGCACTCAGCAAGAGAAATAAATAAATAACTTGTTCTTTGTATTCGAAATCAATCCTTCAACTATTTATTTTTGCTTATAGCCGAGTCTTTTTCCTCCTGAATCCACCCAAGCATCTTTGATTTATTCTCGGAATTGTAATTGTGGTGGTTAAACCCATTTTGTCCCACAAATAGAAATGAAAAGAATCGCAGAGAATATTTTCGCTTGTGACAGAAGATGCCAAAAATTTCCTTGCTTGAGTCTGAATTTTGAAGCTTCTTTTGCTTCCAATCCAACAGCTGGGGATTGTTGTGTCGTTTCTTTATTTCTAAAATTCACACGTGGAAGCAGATTATTTCGATAACAAAGGGATGAATCATCTCCTCCCTGGATTTGACACCAAATTTGGTGGAAAACTTATAGAAAAATCCCTGCTTCATATTTCTAAACTCTAAAATCTCTAGGCACAGTGTTGGGTAAGTCACCCAAAGGTGCTGAAGGTTCAGCCTGGGACCAGGACAAGCCGAACTCTCCAGATTAATAAAACCCATAAAGAAAGGGGGGGTGACAGGGCAAAAATAATTGGCACAAGTTTGGCTGATGTTAATGAGTTTATCTGTCGTGTATCACTGGAGTTTGTGCTTTCCTTATCCTCCCTCAGAATCTCGGGCAGAGTGTAATCCGGGCTCTGGGCATCTTTTAGTTACTGGAATCTTCCTAACAAAAATATCCTTGGGATGAACCTGCTCGGATTCCTCCCCTGTTGCTGCTTTTTAACACCCTGAAGTCGGTTCAAGGCTTATCTGCTGCCGAGTTGCCCTGTTGGGTTTTGTAATTTTGACAATGCCATTATCCTTCTGCATTGTCTCCTGGCAAATCCCTTCAGACACCAAAAGAAAGGCCTTGCATGTGAGGGAGAGATAAAGGGAGAGACTAAAATTGTGTGGTCAGACCTGCAGAGGGGGAATGGGGGGAGATCAGAGTGGCTGTGTTCACTTCCACGGGAGGGAATTCCAGGCACATTGCTTGGACTTTCCTTCTGCTTGTTAAGATTTGGGTTTATTTGTTTGGTTTCTCTTCTGATAAATTCCTACAGTCCTGTAAGACACCCCAGCATGTCAGTCCCTGGGATATGTACTTTAGAGCACGTTTTGCCGGGGGTAATAGAAGTGCTGTGGGTAATAGAAGTGCTGTGGTTCTTTATCTTTCCAGATTCTTCTTAAAATTTTTTCTCAAGTGCAATCAGAATTGCTTGAAAACAGCAGGAAACCCCAGAGACATGAGGCGGTTCCAGGTAAGTCTTACAAGGCTCAGCATTAACCTGTCTGCTCCTTTTCCTCCCGTCCTCTCCCCCCTCCCCTCTCCTCCACCGCTCCTAATAAATATGAGCACAGCACATGAGGAGCCACATCAGGCAGCGTTCGAGTTTTCCTCCATTCGTTGTGTTTCACCCTTTCCCCCCTCCTTTTTCGCTAGTTTTGATTTTTGCCCCGTCCCTCCCCTGTGAATGCCCAAGGGGCAGGGCTGTGCTGCACCAACCCGCAGCGGAGATTTGATTTGACACCCTGGGGCAAAGCTCTCTCCCATTCGCTGCCCCCAGCAGGGATCGTGTTTGTGACACTTGGAAGCCTCCGAATTTTTCCAAGTAGCTCCCGACGTGCTGCACAAGCATTTCCCTCCACTCCCTACCTTTTCCATCCCTATTTTTTAGCCTTTCAACACTCTCACACCCTCCCTTTCAGCTTCTTGCAAACCCAAAAAAAGCCCAAAAACCCCACGGAGCCAAACTAGCCATGGCCACTTTAAGATCTCACCCAGCCAAGCCCCGAGCCCCGTGGGACGGTGACCCAGCTGCTCCGCACTGAATCTGCCACTGCTTTCACCATCCCGGGGCTGATGGGTTGTGAATTCCAGCTCATAAAAGCACCCAAGGAGGTGGAGTGTGGCCGTGGGGAGGGGACAGGGACACCCCCCGCCCTCCTGCCCGACCTGCCAGGCAACTGGGCTTCCTCAAGAGCATTTCAGCTGGAGCTCAGCCCTTGGGGCAGCGCACGGCGGGGCTGCAGCCTTGGCCGGGTGCGAAGGGATGCTGGAATTAACTCTGGAGCCATCCGAGTGAGGGACCACAGGGATGCCAATCTCATCCACAGTCACTGGGCGAGCCAGTCCCCTTTCTTTTAGTACATCTATAAAGCCATTTCCCCTTTCAGTTAGTATGTACATAAATAAATATAAGATTTACTGCTCCCCTTGGTAAAACTTTGTGGTCAAATCCATTTGAAAGTCCACGTGTGCTTTGTGGCCCAAATGTCACATTTGCTTGTTCTCCCTGGTTTTGTGTCTTCGCTGTGTCACACCCCTGATCCAAATTGGATTTTGGCTCATTGAGGGACGTGTGTTTCTCTTGTAAACCCACAAGGCTTGACAAGGGAAGGTGGCACCTGTAGGTCTGCCAATTCATGTTTCACTGCTTCATGTTTCGTGTTCACTTGCATCACTTTCCTCATTTATAAATGAAGTTAAAGCTCCACAGGAATTTACAGAGTTGCTTAAAACTTTCCACCAAAACATGTTTTCATAGACAAGTGATTATGATATTTTTTTAAGCCTTTACTAGCAATGAAAAATTCATGGGAGGTAAATTTTTATTGAAAAAAAAAGAAAAAAGAGTTTGACTTTTAAGAGAAATCCTGCAAAACAAAACCTTCTGAAAGCTCAAAAAAAATAATTAAAAGAAATGTAGGCAAAAAAAAAAGTTATTAATGTTTTGTTTTGAGCAGGAAGAAATTTAAAGAAAAACTCCTGACCAACTTAATTTTTTTCACTTGTAGTTTAAAGAGGCTGCAGTGACTTCTTCATTCTGTGTTTCTTAGAGATGATAAGGCACAAGAAGAAAGAGGTGCTCATTGTTAGGAAATTTATACTGATTTTTTATTTCAAGTGGCAGTTCCCAGAAAGAAAAAACACCAATTAGTTTTCATCTGCCAAGAATGAGAAAAAATCTGGAGAGCAAAGGAAACCCCATTTTCGAGCCTGTAAACAGATCCCCTTGGCTCTTGTGGAATGGAAGGAAACCCAAATACAGGCTCTTTTTTGGGAGGTTTGCTGTGAGTTTGTAAAAAACCCTGCCCAGGGGTGTCCTGCTGAGCACCTGGGGTTGGAGGCACCGCCCTGTGACACCGAATATGGGCTGGAACAGCCAAAATGGAACCTCTGGGGCCAAACCCCCCTGAACCCCAGGGCGATCCAGCTCTCCTTTCACACCCCTGCTGGCTCCTCCCCAACCCCCTGGGTTCCAATCCCAGATTCCTGGCAGGTGCTCACCTGCAGGAGTTGGGATGTGAATTTTTGGGCAGCAATCTCAACTATCAGCCTGATTTGCTGTGTCACCTCCGTGTCCCCACACCCAAATGCTGATGGTGCCTCCTCAGGCTCCCAGGGACGCCGACCTTGCAGCACCACCTGGATGGGGATGGAATTCCTTCCTTCCTCGGCCCATCCACCCGGCACTGCCTGCCTGGGACAGAGCCTGGCCTTGCTTTTGATCTCTCTCCCAAAATCAGCACTTCAGTGGAGGAGAAAATGAGCTGGGACAGACTCTTCTTCTGGGTTTGCTGCCTTAGGCCAAGCCAAGGTGGGGAACCCTGAGCCAAGTGAAACTCCTGGCTCTGTTTTCCAGGGATCACTTCAGCTCCTCCCGCACTTCAGCCCATGGGGGTTCATACCCGCGGAGTTCCAGTGTGAGAACTCACTTCAGAGCCCCCAATTAATCAAGATCAGGCAAAACCACCGAGTTTAGTTTACTTTCTGTCAAACCCAAAAATGTTGATGGGGCTGGGTTTTCTTCAGGGTTACAGAAACGAGCCCCTTTTGAGCCAAATCACAAAATTCTTGAGGTTTTGAGGGAGAGCAGGATCTTCCTTCAGGCCCGTTCAACGCTGGACACAGGGGCTGATGAGCTTTGTTCTGGGCTCCAGAGGTCAGGATGCATAAAAAAAGATACCAGAAGTGGTTTGATTGCTAAAATTTGACACTTTGGGAAGAGCAAAGCTCTGTGTTCCAGGGGAAATTAGCCGTGAGGAACAGTGAGGACAATGAGCAAAGACAGCTTGTTCTCTGTGTGCCTCCCTCTTTCCTGGGGTACAAGGCTGATTTCCCTGCATAGAACCAAAGTTAAGATTGTTCTTGAATGCTCCAGTGGTGTCTGAAACCTCCTTACTTTTCTGAAATTGAGTTTGTTTGTTTGTTGTGTTTTCAGGCTTTGAATTTTGGCCAATGCTTTTTGCCTGCTGCTCGCTGAGCATGGTCTGCCATCAGCCCTGAAAGTCAGAAGCTGGAATAGAGAGATTATTTTAAAGCACTGGGGGGCTGGTTTTATGCTAACTTTCCTTTTAATTGTTAAGATTTGCATCAGGCAAAGTCATTGATGTGCAGAATTGTTTGTTTGGTTTGAAAGGACAGTTGTTCCCCTACCAGAGCAGAGGAAAAGCAGAGCCCAAAAGCACAGGGCAGTGGGGGCTTTATTCATTTTATGATTTAATTCATTATGTTTCAGTCTTGGGCCATATCAAAACCTCTCCTGGTTTTTTTTTCCTAATAAATTATTTGTACAGCTGTTGTTATTAAGGCCCTCCTTTTCCAGACTTTTCCAGGCACTTCCCTTCCCTTCTGCAAACGGAGTTTTGCTCCTGTGGGCAGGTTCTCATTTCTACCTGGGCTCTTCTGCAGAGCCAAATATTTTCATTTGCAATGGAGTGGTGCTTGTCACATCTCCAGGAGACATCAAGACACTCTTTTTTCCCCCCTAAACAAAACAGCAGAGAGAATCCTTCTATCAAAGCTCTCATTTGAAACTAAAACCTGGCACTGAAAAGGTCTCATCAAACCCCATTTTTTGCCCTCTCATGGAGCTTGGATGGAATCCCAAAACTCTGTCTTTGTTGTTGAGACACAAATGTAAATAAGAGCCATGGAAAGAAGTGCTGTCCAAGGGATGCTGTTGAGCCCTTCCTGCGTGGAAGGAGGGTTACTCATGGCTGGAAAGGGGTCAAGTTGATGCTTCTGATTAGAGATGGGTGTGAAGCTGCACAGTTTGGGCTGGGCCTGGCTCAGCCCCAGAGCTCCAAGGCGCTCTCGGAGCCTGGCCCGAGCCTCCCTGCCACATGCATTACAAGATCTGGATGGTTTATGGTGTATTTGCAATCCAGTCAGCTGAATTAAATGTTAGATTTCATTTGTATCACAGTCATTTAAAAAAAAAGGATGGGGAAGCAAAAAGGGGGGAAAGGTTCCATTAACACTGCATTGCAAATTTAATACAGATCCAGATGCCTGAAGAGGTTTTTTTTTTAAAGTATAATTCTTTATTTTGGAAAGCAACAGCAGCTGCTTTGTGATCACGTTAACTACTTGAAATTTGCTTTGATATGAAGTAGAGCTTCAAAGATACCATGAAAATCACTTACCTTTCATTTTTTAAAACCAAATACAAATATTTTCTACTGTTGGAAAACATGTTTTAGCTCAGAAGTGAAGGACTGTGTGATCATTATTTTAGTGGGTTTTTTCCCCCCCGTAGTGACATAATTTTGTTGTGAATCACTTACTCCTTGATTGTCAGTGGCTACAGCAGGGAAAGGGAATCTTTCTAGAACTAAGGAATATTTTCATGGTTATTTTCATGCTATGGATGCTCAAAACCACAGAGATTGAGTAATATGCCCTTGTGAATTTAACAATAATTCTGTGGAATTAAGAGGAGGCACTTCAGCTGAAATGGTTCAGCTGAGAGCTGGTGATCACACACTGGACTGCTGCTGGTTGGGAATTCTGCACCCTGGGATTAGAGAGATCCTGGGACGAGGCAGCACAACATCCCCACTAACACTGGTCATCGCTGAGCCAACAGGCTTTTGTAGGAACAAAAAGAGAAAGGTCAGTAATTGCCCTCTGTTTTCAGCAGCAAACATGACATGGAATGTTTCCTGGCAGGTACCCCCCGCTCTGGATGCTCTGGGGAGGAAGAGAAAGGAAAAATAACAAGGTGCATCCCTGGGGAGGTTTCCTGCCTGACCTCAGAGTGGTTGGATCAGTTCATCATCAGGCACGTGAGCAGAGCTGGCTGGGGCTGGGAATTCACCCAGCAGGCTCTGCCACAAAGCACTGAGGGGTCTGTGACACTCAGGGGGATGGAAAAGGATTAAGAGTGCTGGGATGATACCGGGAATTAGGAATGTGGACATAAGAAACAAAAAGGGGTAGCAAGAACAAAACATAACTGGTCTGAATCACAATGCTTTTCAGACTGAGGGAGAAGAAAAGGGCCAGAGACAGAGATTTGGGTATGGGTAGGGATCACTGAGCTGTTGGAGGTGAATACTGCATGGACAAATCATCCTGGGGGACTAATTTCCCAGGTATGGAGTCCAAAAGAAATGCAGCTGGCACCAGCACAGCCTGGGCTGGGTGGCAATTTCTTCATCAGGTGGTGCCTGACCCAAGAGAAGGTGATGGTGTTTTCGGTTCTGGATGAGTAAGGGAGGGACTGACTCAGCCCCAGGAGCTCCACGTGCTCAGCTCGGAACCCCAAACAGCCACTGGGACAGCGAGTTCCCAGGGCTGTGCCAGGCATTAAACACAAACCACAGATGAGATCCACTGCCATCCTCACCCTGCCAGGGGGGAGGAGGTGCAGCTGGACCATTGTGCCCCTCTGATTCCTTGCCTGGGTCCAACATCCTGCTTTAATTACAGTAAAAGAGAATGAAAACGCCACCGGAGCAGGTGCAGGAATGGGTCCTTCAGGTGCCAAGAGCTTGGCTCCACCATTCAGGGACATGCACTGAGAGGGGATGTCTGAAAATATCCTCAGGTTGGCCAGGCTGGGAAATACAAATTTTACGGTAAATGTTAAGTATAAACTACCTAGGAATGAATTGAGGCTGGAAACCAAAAATTCCCCAACCACCAGGACGAGAAGGCTTTAAAACAAGGGCAGTGTCAAAGGCAAAAGCTTGAAAGGGTTGGAAATGATTTTATGGAAGTAAAATCCATGGTTTGGTCGCTTGAAAGAGCAGGACACAAGATGTCGGAGACCCAGGAATTGTCTCCTGTCCCTATGCCCCAAGAACCTTTGGAGACCCCAGCCTGGAGGGAGGGCCACGTGCCCAGGTTGTCGTGTTTGCAGCAGGCTAGGGAGGCTTTCCCAAGGAATCCAATGGAAGTTTGGAGCAGAGAGAGGCTGCTGGCATTTTTCACATTGTTTATCTTCTTCCTAATCCAACTGTGAAGCAAACACATCATATCCAGGCTCTCCTCCTGAATTCCTGCCTCAGCCCAAACGCCTGGTGACATCAATGGCAGCCCTGGCCAAGAGCAGGCAGCAGGATGAGGCCTGACATCTTTCCTTCCACTCATCTGGAAAATAATAATAATAATGATGCTAATTTTTTTTAATCCTCATAGTAGTTTTTTTGTTTTTTTGTTGGTTTTTTTTTTTTAAAGTTAAAATAACATGGTGCTGTGACTAGAGAGTTATAAGGGAAAGTGCATCAGGAATGTAATATTGTTTCCAGATGTACAATGTCATAAAGAATTTTTTCCACACTTGGAATGGGAACAGGAATTTTTTGAGAGAGATCATTTACGCAGTGATGAGATATGTTACATGTAAGTAAATGCCTGTATGCCTGGAATGTTTGTACCATATGTCTAAATAGGTGTCTGTGACTGATGCAGCTTTTATAGACGTGGGCATGTTTTATTTGCATATCTGCGATTTGAAGAGGAGCACACATTAGAATATAGATAGGTTAATATTTATATATAATATATAGAATAGAGAAAGACGGTATAGATGGGAGAGGAAAATTTGTAGTGCCCAGGTGAAGGTTTGTAAAGAAATGGCCCCCTTTGAGCTGTGCAGGGAGGTGAAGGAGGGGCAGAGCCGCCCAGAGAACACGAGTTTAATGTGCTAAAGACAGTTTGTCTGCATGTCACGGGAGGTGACCCCTCCTCGTGGGTTCTGAGCAGGGATCACATCCCAGGAATCCACCTGGGAGCCACACTAAGGTGGAGACAGAGCCCAGGCATTCCTTCAGGGCTGCTGGGCAATCTCTGCCCTGGCGCTGAGAGCAACACCCTGCAGGTTGGCAGAGGGGAATGAAGGACTGCGGGGAACACACTTGGCACCCTGGAATGGGCTCGGTGTTCCCCGAGCTCCAAACCCATGTGTGGAAGGACAAAGGAAAAGCACACATTGCCCTCTCTGCTTCCTGCTTGGCTGTCCTCTGGAGCTCCAGCAGAGGTGTTGGATCCAGGTGGCACAAAATGTTCCGTCTTTATGCTGTCTGTGTCCAGATTTGGCCCTCAGCTGCAACGACCAGAATCCATGACCTACCTGATGTATTTTGGTGCTCTTAGGTAATTCCCTTAGGATGAAATTTTCCATTAACTACTCATTTTAGGCAAAAGACCATCAAGTGAATAGGCAAAGACACCAAATTATCACACACAAGCAGTGGTGCCATCAGATCAGGGAAAGAAAAAGGCAGCAAACCCATTTGCCAGTGATTTGCTCTGGGCAAAAGGGAGAATTTACATCTCCAGGGCAGGTTGCACATCACGTTTCATTGGCCCTAAATGGAGGGATCTTCACAAAAAGAGGCTTGGACTGTTTTATGACATTGAGAGAACAAGTGTTATGGCTAAATACGCGTTCAGAGGGGTATTGGCAAAAATGCCCAGAAATGGTTAACAAGGTAATGGTAAGAAACGTTGACCTTGATTTGTTTAGCTAAGATGTAAAGATTTTTGAAGGTCAAAGGTGTTCTTGTGTAGTGTTTTGGAGTCTAACTGTGTCTGACCCTCTAACATTAAGCTGCTGTGGCCTGCAGTTTTGAAGAGTGAAGCAAACCAGGGGGAAGGAGGGAAGGGGGAGAGAGCAGGAAATGGAGTGAGGTGTTTCAGGAAGTTGTCAGGAGTTGACTGATTGATTCCAGATGGAAAGGGTCACCCTTGGTGACCCAGGAAATACTCACTGGGGGAAAGCAGTTGGCTTGTGAGAGGGAAGGGCCTGGGAGTTAGAGACCATGGTGGAATGCACATTCCTCTTCCTTTTATCCATAAAACATTGGTTCTCAATCTTCAGGATAAACCAGTTGTGTCGTGATCTCCACCAGGCAGCAGGGAGAGCACAGGGGAGAAGCTCAGTGGGGTTCTTGGCCACAGCCCCACAGGTTCTCCCTCCACACCACTGGGGAGGAGCTGGCCAGAGGTGTCGTGGCAATGACAAAGGTGGATTTCAGCTCTGCCTTGGAGATTCTGCAAACAGGGTCCAAACCTTTGCTTTCAGACCTGAACTTTGCATCTCATGCTGTCCCTGTGTTTGTTTAGCCTGGGTAGAGTCAAGGGGCTCCGTCCCTCGTGTCACGAGTGGGAGAGGTGAATAAAAGTGGGACGGCTCCTAATGAGGGGAATGGAAGTGCATCTTCCATTCCTTCTGGCCCAGGGAGTAGAGGATGCTCAGCACTCGTCTTCTGGACTGTCCCATGCTATGGGGACCTCTACATCTCTTCCCAAAATGTGGAACTTATCATATGCACAACATTTCCACCCAAATGATTGTTCAAACACTGCTCTCTGCTCTGTGTGAGCAGGGACAGGACCCTGGAAGGGCTGGAGTTGTGTCAGGGCAGGGTTAGGTGGGATATCAGGGAAAGGCTCTTCTCCCAGAGGGTGGTGGGCACTGCCCAGGCTCCCCAGGGTTTGGGCACAGCCCCCCAAACCTCACCGAGCTCCAGGAGCCTTTGGATGATCCTCTCAGGGACAGGGGGGATTGTTGGGGTGTCTGTGCAGGGCGAAGAGTCAGATGGATGATCCCTGTGGGTCCTTCCAGCTCAGGATCTTCTGGGATTCTCTTCCATGTGTGTACACTCCAAGCCTGCCCATGCTCTCAGTGCCTCATCCCGAGGGCGTGTGGGTGTGGATTGAACACCCCGGACCTCGTGTGAGCCAGTTCAGATATGTGTATGTTATACAGTGTAACTGTATATATATGATCACTTTTTATTTACATTTGGTTACAATTTAAACACTTGTCATAAATATTTCAGACACTGGAATAATTCAGGGCTATTCCCCTGTTGCCACAGTGTGCTCTGTGCTGGCCAGTGAGAGATTAAAATTTATTTCCATTGTTTAAGGGAAAATAATGAAGTGCATCTGAGTGGGCTCAGCGATGTCATGCGGGAAACGCTCCCTTCGGAGAGAGACACACTCCACCCTAAAGTGCAATGAGGAAATCAGTTGGCACACAAAAGCAACACATTTTGTGACAAGAATGCTGGAGAAGTCTAAGAGTACAGCATGACAAGAGCCTTTTGGAATGAATTAGAGTTGTCTCGGGGAAGAAAGTATTCTTCAAGCTCGCAGAGTCCCGGGGAGGGCAGGGTTCCTCCTCTCTGTGCTGAGTAGAGTTTTATCAACCACTGGAGCCTGACGTTCTCCTACCTAGGCTATGACAGCTGTGTCTGTGCAAATGCAGGAACACTCCAGGGTTTGACTCTGCACAGCTCTGAATTGCTGTGGGTGTGTCGGGGGGATGGAATGGAGCTGATTTACACCAGCTAATGGTCGAAAGTTGAATGTTTCAATAAGATATGTCTTCTTGTAGGAGTTAAAACACAGTTTGTTCATAATTCCTACTGGTTTGTGGTTTAAGGGCACATATATTTCTGGATTTATGGGATTTAGAGCTTTGGAGATTGTAAAAATTAAAGTGGGATTAATTAACATATACAGTTACTTCCTCTAAGAGTTCAAATGCTGCTGGAGCCCAGTCCTGAAGGCTGAGGTTTAAACAGTGCTGCTAATTTGGAGTCCCCAGGCTCAGCTGATTTTCAGGAGGCACTCGTATGGCAGCCCCAGCCTTTGGGTGGTTTTGTGGAGTTCCAGGGAGCGAGCCCTGTCTCCAGGCAGATGCAGGGCCATTTGCATGAGCGTGCAGGCAGCAGATGGCTCGGAGCCTGCTCGAGGATCCCAGGGCACGTTGCTGTGCTGCTCCTGTGCCTGCTGAACACAACCCTCCTGGCCATCAGCGATGCCACAGTGCAGCTCACAGCCTGAATTCAGGGCCATCTGCAGTGGCTGGTTCATTATGCAGTGAGGCCTTTATGTGGCCCTCAGGATGCTGTGGTAAATGGAATTAATGCAGAGAGTGAAGGCTGAAAATGTTTCCTCCCCTCCCTGTCAGGGAGCAAACCCTGCAGGACATGGTGCTGTTTTGCAAACAGTGCAGGGCTTTGGCTGGGCTGACTAATTAATACCTAAAAAGTTGGATTTCAAAGCAGATTGTTTACCTGCCTCCTTTTCGTTCCCTTTCTAAACACCAGGTTGTTCTATCAACAACAGTGAATGTTGATGGGCACGTGCTGGCCGTGTCTGACAACATGTTTGTTCACAACAACTCCAAGCACGGACGGAGAGCGAGGAGACTTGACCCCTCTGAAGGTGGGATATTTGTATGGAGAGCAGAGCACGAGTGAATGCAAAACCATATTACCCATTCTTCACTTTCTATTTGTTTTGAGGAGGGAAGGAGAGCCAAGGGGGAGCTACAGGCCCTCAGGGGGTTTGGAGAAGGAAGAGGCAGCAAAACAGTGTCTACTGCATGCAAAATACGCTCCTCTCCACATCTCAGAGCCTGGTGCCCCTCCCCCTCCAATT
>JAWWMP010000060.1:3945517-3978666 GCA_035047865.1 Dendrocincla tyrannina | reverse complement strand
TATTGAATTATAGACACGTATTTGTGTGTGGATGCAAAAGAATATACTGAATTATAGACACGTATTTGTGTGAGGATGTAAAAGAACCCCGTGGCTTCGCGGCCCCTCGCCGTGTGCCCGTGCCAAGGAGCCCCCCGAAGGACACGGGCCCTGCCCGGGTCGGTGGCGGCTCCGCGGGCGGTTCAGGACTCTGGAGAGCTCCGGGCAGCGCTGCCTGCGGGGTTGGGTTATTCCTTACGGGCCGGGGTTGGTTCTGCTTATTTAGCACAGATTTAGAGGTGTTTATTAGATATTTATTATATTTATATAAGAGCTTCTCAGCCTCTCTGGGTGCTGCCTCCTTAGCTGATGCACCACCACAGGAACTCTGGCTGAAATAATAATTATCGAGGATGTTTGTATTTATCTATTTGTATTTATATTTGTACGTATCTGTGGAATTTATGAGATATATTTATAGCCATTTCATTTATTGTATATTTATACTTATTCATCTTATATGTGTTTATATAGTGGGTTTAATTAGTATATATTTACAATTCTTTATTTCATTCTATATTCACAGTAAATTTATTCATTATATATATTCATTTTATTATATATTTATGGTTATTTTATTCTATATATCTTTAGTTATTTCACTAGATAATTATAGTGATTTTATTTAGTATATAATCACATCTATTTATTATATCTTTAGTTGTTTCATTATATATTTATAGTTATTTTATTTATTATATAGCAATATTTATTTATTTTAGTATATCTTTAGCAATTTCATTTTGTATTTATAATCATTTTACTATATAGCAATATTTATTTATTTTATTATCTCATATTTCATTCTATACTTATAGTTATTTGTTATACAGTAATATTTATTTCTTTTATTATATATTTTTAGGTATTTTATGATATATTTTTAGGTATTTTATGATATATTTGTAGCTATTTATGCTATATTTCTAGCTATTTGATATTTGTAGCTATTTATGCTATATTTCTAGCTATTTATGTTATATTTGTAGCTATTTTATGATATATTTGTAGCTATTTATGCTATATTTCTAGCTATTTATGTTTCTATTTCCTTTCTTTATTGCCTAATTACAAATGTGCTGCATTGCTGACCCATCCCATCGACTGTCCCCACCAATGCCCCGTTTCCCCTGCCCAGGAGATGCTGTTGAAGCGCGCTGCTGACCTGGTGGAGGCGCTCTATGGGACCCCCCACAACAACCAGGTGAGCCCCTTCCTCCCGACTTAACCGGCATTGCCGTGGCATTGCCGTGGGGTTCCCGTGGGGTTCCCGTGGGATTGCCGTGGGATTGCCGTGGGATTGCAGTGGGATTACTGTGGGATTGCTGTGGGGTTGCCGTGGGGTTCCCGTGGGGTTCCCGTGGGATTGCCGTGGGGTTCCCGTGGGATTGCCGTGGGGTTCCAGTGGGATTGCTGTGGGGTTCCCGTGGGATTCCTGTGGGGTTCCCGTGGGATTCCCGTGGGATTGCCGTGGGGTTCCCGCGCTGACCCCGCTGTCCCGGCAGGACATCATCCTCAAGCGGGCGGCCGACATCGCCGAGGCGCTCTACAGCGTGCCCAGGACCCCTGCCCAGCTGCCCGCCCTGCCCAGCTCCCCTGCCCACGGCAGCATGATGGGCATCAACTCCTACGGCGGCCAGCTGGGCGTCAGCATCTCCGAGTCCACCCAGGGCAACAGCCAAGGTGAGCCCCGCGGGCACCCCCGGCGCTCCAGAGGGCAGGAAATCCCAAACTGCGGCCCCTCTGGGGGTGCTGCCACTCTGTCGGCACCACCCTCCAGTCACCACAGTCCCCACGGCTGAAATACCTGTCATTTTTGATAACCACATGAACTGTGGGTGAAACGTAGTGAGTATATTTGATAACCAGATTAACTATGGCTGAGACAATTACTGAGACTATTTGATAGCCAGATTAACTATTGATGCAACGATTATTGAGCATTTTTGATAACCACGTTAAAATATGGCTGAGACAATTATTGAATATATTTGATAACCAGATTAACTCTGGTTGAAACAATTATTGAATATATTTGATAACCAGATTAACTCTGGTTGAAACAATTATTGAATATATTTGATAACCAGATTAACTCTGGTTGAAACAATTACTGTGCATTTTTGATAACCCCGTTATCAAAAATGCACAGTAATTGTTAACTGAGACAATCCCTGACTGTATTTGATAACCACGTTACCTGTGGCTGAGACAATCCCTGACTGTATTTGATAACCATGTTACCTGTGGCTGAGACAATCACTGACTGTATTTGATAACCACGTTACCTGTGGCTGAGACAATGACTGACTGTATTTGATAACCACGTTACCTGTGGCTGAGACAATCCCTGACTGTATTTGATAACCACGTTACCTGTGGCTGAGACAATCCCTGACTGTATTTGATAACCACGTTACCTGTGGCTGAGACAATCCCTGACTGTATTTGATCACCACGTTAACTGTGGCTGAGACAATCCCTGACTGTATTTGATAACCACGTTAACTGTGGCTGAGACAATCCCTGACTGTATTTGATAACCACGTTACCTGTGGCTGAGACAACTCCTGACTCTCTCTGATAACCACATTAACCACCCAGCTGGGTGCCCTGACAGCTCCCCCCTCCCCGGGGGTGTTTTCCAGGTTACATCCGCAACACCAGCAGCATCTCCCCGCGCGGTTACTCGTCCAGCTCCACGCCCCAACAGTCCAACTACAGCACCTCCAGCAACAGCATGAACGGCTACAGCAACGTGCCCATGGCCAACCTGGGCGTGCCGGGCTCGCCGGGCTTCATCAACGGCTCCCCGACGGGCTCGCCCTACGGATGTACGGCCTGGCAGCTCCCCTGGCACCCACCGCCCCAAACTGCCCCCATGGCACCCAAAAGCGCAGCCAGGGAGGGCTCTGTGAGAGGGGCTGGGCGGGGTTTGGGGGGTTTCACTGCCAAGTTCAAATGTTCCCATTAGTCAAGAAAAGTAGAGCAATGTTCAGTATTATTTCTTTTTTTCCTTCACTTTTCCTCCACTTTTCCTCCATAAAGCATTATTTGTATATATTATAGCATTATATATTACATATGATACTATTGTATGTATATGTAGATAGATAGTACATGTTCTATTGTATATACAATATTATTGCTGTAATATACAGTATATATTCTATATATATAGAATATATAATAGATTACAATAATATATTATGCATTATATAGAATATATGAGATTACAATATTAATATTCCATGCTATTATACAGAACATATATTGCATGAATATATTATATATGCTACATTATTAGATAGAACCTATTTGACAGCAATATATTATATATTACTATATATCATGTATTATCATATATTATATAAATATATCCCTATACAGATTCCTAGGCAGCAAAGGCCACAGTGAGAAACAAGGCCCAATTTGCACCTTTAATAAGCAAACAGCCATCACTTTTAGCACAGAGACTTTTCCAAATGCTGAGCAAAAGCCACTCTGAAATAATTTTGATGACTTTGAACACATTATCAATAACTGAGAGCTGAACTGGGGATTAATCTCCTCTGAAAGGGTATTCCCTTAACAACCAGAAATAGAACAATGATGGAAATAAGCTCTGCATTTCCAGTTACTGCTTTTACCATGAGCAGTCACTCTTTCTTTCATACCTTAATTTCCTTCTGGCAAGAGACTCTGTGTGTAATATATACAGAGATATATAATATATAGAGATATATACACACACTACAAGCTATGGTGTAGGTAAATAATTAAATATTATATATATACATAAAAGAATATATATAAATGTGATGAAGAGTAGGAATTAAATAATAATTAAATGAATAAATAGGTGTTGAACTCTTCATCCTGTTTTTATAGATATACTTTTTCTTGCAAGAGACTTCCTTAAAAAGAAGCCAGTTTAGATTAAAATCTAAGCAGCAGCTTAAACCCAAGGAAATGCCGTTTTTAAAAAGCTGGGGGGGGGCCCAGGAATTCCCAGCCTTGCCAGTTCCCAAAGACACCAAGTAGCCAGGCCATTACAGTTTGTATTGACTCTGCCTTGATGACTTCCAATTTTCTGGCTTCCACCCTTACTTTTAAAAGGTTTAAACCATTTAATGTAACTACCCCTCTGCTTCAGACTTCCTCTAATTAGGCACTGTGAAAATGGGACACCTCTGAGAGGTAAAATGAGTGACCAGTGATAGATATTTGAAGCAGTTTTACCAAACTTCTACCGTTTCCTGATGGAAAACCCCTTCTTTTTCCCATTTGCAGTGATGTCCTCAAGTCCCACCGTTGGCTCCTCCAGCACTTCTTCCATCCTTCCATTCTCCTCCTCCGTCTTCCCTGCTGTCAAACAGAAGAGTGCCTTTGCTCCTGTCATCAGACCCCAAGGGTCTCCCTCCCCTGCCTGCTCCAGTGGCAACGGGAATGGCTTTAGAGGTAAGCAAGGTTGGAATTAATATCAACCCCCAAACACAGCCAGTGCCACCACAGTGACACTGCAGGGCTCAGCCCACCCGCCCAGGGAACTGGAGCAAAGCAAAGAGCCGAGTTTGGCTTTCAAACAACACGGTCCAACCACTCCTTTACTCCAAGAAGGGTCTGACCCAACACAGAGTTGCTGGGTTGGCGTGGGAAGGACCTTAAAGCCATCTCTTCCACCATCTATGCCACGGGCAGGGACACCTTCTGCTAGAGGGAGTGGAATAGCAGCTCTTTTGTGAGGAGCAGCCTCTCCTGGGGCTGCAGGGACTTGTTAACCCCGAGTTCATTCTCAGCTCTGCACAAACCTGCTGCAGGGTTAAGGCTCAGCCCAGAGCCCATTTACAGCCCTCTGAGAGGGGATCTGCACAGCAAATGTGGGCAGCAGGAGGAGAATGGGGACCTGTGCAATTCCTGCTTCCAACTGGCTGAGAGGGGGGGCTGCAGCACATAAATGAGCTCCAAGTCTCCATAAAAAAAGCCTTTATAGGGCCTGAGGAGTCATCTGGCTCCTTCAGCCTTCGCTGGAGATACCACAGAAAACACAACTCTGGGAATGGAGCCCAGCCCAGGGCCAGGGTAATTCCAACTGAGCCCCACAGAGCACACCTGCTGGGGGGGGTGTGATAGAACCCCCTGGCTGGGCCACTGGGACCGGCACAAACTCGGATTACTTGATGCAATAAGGAAATTCAAAGTGTGCTGAACAAAAACAGTGACATTTTTAAAGGCCAGCTTAGAGAATTCTGCAACAGCTTCTTCCCCTGTCCCAGCTGCATGAAAATCCATGTTTTTTCTGGGATCATCCTCTCCCCATTAATCAAAACCCATCCTGTCCCTATTAATAGGTGGATCAGTGGGTGTAAATTCACAGGTATTATGTTGACAGGGAATAGAATCTCTTTCCTCTGTCTACAGAAGATGAAAAGAAGGATTTGAAGCAATTGGTATAGAAAGTTTTATTGTCTCAACAGTTGTAGATATTTATTGGAGCTGATTAGAAATGCTAAATGCTAACATTTTGTATGATCCTGGTGTCTAAAGAGTCACCATCCCTGCCCACTCTGCTGGTGTGTTTTCCTGGTTTTTAAGGGAGGGGAGTGTCCTTTGCAACAGGCATTGGAGGGGGGTGTTTGTTTCGCTGCACTTTTATAAAAACCGAGAGGGTTTAGCTGCTTTAGGGAACTGTTTCAAGGCAATGCAATTTTAAACGGACTTAATTAACCATTTAACTAGGAAGGCCCATCAAGTTAAGAACAGTTTGCTTGTTTGCCTTAAGCTGAATGTAAGGACAAATCAGTGTGTTTAGAACAGATTTAAGTCTGCTTTAAACTTGTCTAACTACTGTGTAGAGAAGGCCTAAGTATTAAGAAGTTACCTGAGACAGTGCTAAACACAAATCAGTGAGCAAATCACCCACATTGTTTGTGGGAGACAGAAAAAAGACAGATTAAAACCCAACTGACTTTGTATTTAAGTCAATAATTCTCCTTAAGGCAACATGTCTGCTCTAGGCTCTGCTTAGCACGAGTTTACCTCCTTTTTAACCTGTCTATAAAGAGGTAAAGGACCTTTCATGCCACTTGGTGTTTGCAACACTTTTAGTGCAGTCTATAAATGGGTAATCAATAAGAGATTCTAAAACTGGAGCTTTAATATCAGGTATAGCAGCATCCCAAAGCTAAAACCTCACATCCATGCATTTTTCACTCACAAAATGCCACTCCTTGCTCAGGATTAACATCCAGCATTAATCTATGAGTTCAGTCAGGAATAGCTCCTGAAATACCCTGTGCAGGAAGAAATGCAAAGACTTGGGCAGAGATCAATGGGTACAGAATTCCTTGACCATATCCCTTTCTTTTTGTGGGATTTCTCCCTGGCCATCAACACATCTAAGTCTATTTACATGCTACAACTGCTCTTTAAGTAGAGGTGGCTCTTCACAAACACATCTGCCCAAGGGTTGCTACGCCAGGTCTTTGGAACTCTTGAGCTGTTCCAGCCATAGATGCAAATTCCAAGTGAAATATTTAAATTGATGCAAGCTGGGAAGCACATGCCTTGGAAAGGAGCCAGGTACACACAGCCTGATATCCAAATTAATGTTCCCACAGTGCTGACAGACAGATGTGGCCAAAAAGTCAGCAGGAGGGTCCCAAAGAGGCTTCTTGAATGGACTTACTGTGCTGGGGCAGAGGGAGATGGGCAATCTCTGCCCTGGCCCTGGATTAGAAACCACAACTAGGTGTGCTGGGCAAGTCATTTATTCTTTATTTACTTCTCCAGCAAACCTGGGCATCAGGAATTAGTGCTGGAGGTGGAATAGCAAAGCACGGGGCAAGCAGTAAATATATGCAGGCCCCTTCCCAACCCAAACCATTCCAGAACTCCATGATTCAGCACTAAACCCTTTCCCAGATCCCACCAAACGCCTGTTTGGATTGCAGAGAATCCTTTCCCACTCCAAGACAGCATTTTCAAAGGCTACTGGTATCCACCAGGCTTCTGATCACTATTAATTACACCCATTAAAGGTGCCTATCACCACAGCATCTGGGTACTATCCATGTTTGATTATTTATTTATAAAAAAATTCTCCAACCTTGTGACAATTTTAATCAAGTGTTTCAGTTGATAATTGCAAGCTGTCAAGGTTAATACAATAAGGCTCATCTCTAATTCTTTTTCCATTTCCCTCCAAGAAGACAAAAAAAAAGACCCTCTGGGATAATGACTGTGGGTTTCTATATTCCCAACTCATCAGGGAGTGTCCTGCATTGAACCACCTTTATTGAAAAGTTACATCGATTCAATATATAGTAATACAGGCAAAAATAATTACAGCTTTGCTTGCAGTGTAAGACCTTAATCCAAACCTCCCAAACATTCAATAAAAAGCCATCCAGGCTGGGAATAGGCTTTTGACAGTGCAGCCCCAGGGGGTGGAGGTGGGGTGGAAAAGGCAGAGCAGGGGGTGTGTAAAGAGAGAGCAGCACAGAGCAAAGCCTGAGCTGGGGATGAGCTGGGGGCAGCAGGGGAGAATTCCAGCCAAGATTGCTCCCCCAGCCTGCTCTTTGTTGCAGAAGGAGGTGAGGCTGCAGCTCGAGGTGACGTGCCAGGAACAGTCAGCCTTTGCTGGTATTTAATGTGGTACATTCAAGCCCTACCCGAATTTCTCACTGGCAGGTTCATCCCAGCAACTTCTGGGCCGTTTTTCTCTGGAGCACTTCCAGCCTGCAGTGCCAAAATATTTGCGCTGAGGAGAGGAAAACAGGCACTTCTACTTGCCCAGGAGGAAAGGGAGGGAGGGAAATTGGGGATCAGCATCCCCCCGACTGCAGTTCTGCTGCTGCCATCACTACTCTGAGTCCAGGATTGCTGTTAACATCGAATCCTGGGATGGTTTGGGTGGGAAGGGACCTTAAAGCCCATCCAGTGTCACCCCCTGCCACGGGCAGGGCCACCTTCCATAGCCCAGGTTGCTCCAGTCTGGCCTTGGACACTTCCAGGGATCCAGGGGCAGCCACAGCTTCTCTGGGAAACCTTTTTAAAATTAATATCTTAATTAGTAAAAAATGTACTTTCCCTTAAATTTAAGGAACTTCCCAAAATCCTGCACTTACAAGTATTTAAATATTTTTTTAACAAGATATGGCAGAAACTCAGGCTTGGTCTTTGCTTTGATTTGGGCAGAAGTGTTCCTTGACTAAAAAGGGGTGGAAATAATGTTTATAAAAAAAAGGATTTCTGCCAGTATGGTGTCAGCCCCTTGGGAGCAGAGTTTAAACCACACTGGCAGCAGTCCCTGAAGGTCTCCAATTAAGCCTTGCTGAGCTTCATTGGCTCTGTGCACTGGCACTGCAGAGGTGCCAGCCCACCAGGTTACCCCAGGGAGGGACTGCCCAGGTGCTCCTTCGTTTGCTCCAGGCAAGAGACCCGGCCAGGTTAGTCCAGAGGAAGAGTTTAAATTGCTGCAGCCAACCTGGCTGGGCTGGGCTGGGGCACTCCAGGAGGAGCCTGTTCCTCTGGGACCCTCCAGGAGGAGCCTCTTCCTTTGGGACACTCCAGGAGGAGCCTGTTCCTCTGGGACACACCAAGAGGAGCCTGTTCCTCTGGGGCACTCCAGGAGGAGCCTGTTCCTCTGGGACACTCCAGGAGGAGCCTGTTCCTCTGGGACACACCAGGAGGAGCCTGTTCCTCTGGGACACACCAAGAGGAGCCTGTTCCTTTGGGACACTCCAGGAGGAGCCTGTTCCTCTGGGACCCTCCAGGAGGAGCCTGTTCCTTTGGGACACTCCAGGAGGAGCCTGTTCCTCCGGGACCCTCCAGGAGGAGCCTGTTCCTCCGGGACCCTCCAGGAGGAGCCTGTTCCTCTGGGACCCTCCAGGAGGAGCCTGTTCCTTTGGGACACTCCAGGAGGAGCCTCTTCCTCTGGGACACACCAAGAGGAGCCTCTTCCTTTGGGACACTCCAGGAGGAGCCTGTTCCTTTGGGGCACTCCAGGAGGAGCCTGTTCCTCTGGGACACACCAGGAGGAGCCTCTTCCTCCGGGGCACTCCAGGAGGAGCCTGTTCCTTTGGGGCACTCCAGGAGGAGCCTCTTCCTTTGGGGCACTCCAGGAGGAGCCTCTTCCTTTGGGGCACTCCAGGAGGAGCCTCTTCCTTTGGGGCACTCCTGGAGCAGCCTGTTCCTCCGGGGCACTCCAGGAGGAGCCTGTTCCTTTGGGGCACTCCAGGAGGAGCCTGTTCCTCCGGGGCACTCCAGGAGGAGCCTGTTCCTCCGGGGCACTCCAGGAGGAGCCTGTTCCCTTGGGGATACCTGTGGGAAGCACCAGCAGGAGGGCACAACTCACCTTTCCTCTCCCCCACTCTGGAGCAGGGCAGCAAGCCAGGATTTCTGAGGACACAGAGGCACAGGGAGAAGGTTCTCCAGTGTGGAGACACGACCAGGAGGATTGGTTTTTGGGTTGGGGGGAGAGGAGAAGGAAAGGAGCAGCCTGTCCGTGGCAGCAGAAAACCTGTCTTCCAACCCACCCACCCCCAAACAAACCAGGCATGCAAGTGTTCCCCTCCTTTATTTAGGGTTATAAATGGAGGGTTTGAAAACAAGAGGAACATCAGCAAATTCCTAAGCAATTAGTAAAAGGAGATTTTTGACTTCAGGCTGCTTGGTTTCACTTTCCCTTGCACTATCAGCCAAAATTGGCAGGGACTTCAGCCCCAGTCGCTTAGAAATGATGAAACCCTTTATTTTGCTGTTGTATTAAATCAGACAGCATCCCCCCAGGAGTGTGGAGCACAGCTCCAGTGAAGGCTGAGGTAGCTGAGGAACTGGCCCTAAGCACTTTTTTAAACGCTCTGAACGTGAGGGTGAAATTAATTCTCGGAGGACAAGCCTTTAAACACAGGAATAATCCCACAAATTTCAGGGAACATAAATCTTGGCAGGATTAGGACCGTTTGAAAACACGGCTCACTCTTTTGTCACATAAATACAGGTAAAGTGAACTCACCCCTCCAAACCTCGGGAGCAGCAGCAGTTCCAGCAGCTCCAAACGCTGCTGTTGCCACTTGTGGGGAGCAGACCTGCAATTAAGGGCAGGGAGAGTGACTAATAAATAATTTACATAAACTCAGCACCCGGGGAATGTGCCAGGTCCGCCTGCAGAGCCTCAGACACAGGGAAGGGAGGCCGGGCCACGATTCCCTCTCAAACCAGATTAGCAAAGCCCAGCCCTGGGCTTTGTCCAGGGATCTGGGGTTGGGACTGCCTGGCTGGGTCCCCCCAGCAGCACCGGGGCCAATTCCCTGAGTTCCCACATCTTTCCTTGCTCCCAGCACGGCCCTGCCCACCAGCAGGTCATGGCTGGAAGTGAAGACCCTGCTCACTTTGGGGTTTCCAGGATGGGTTTCAGTGTCCAGCCTGGGGAAGTGGGAGAAGGGGGAATTTCTGGGACAGTTCTGGGCAGTGCCCATCTCCAAGGACTTCTGTCAGGAGATGAGCACCCAAAAGTGGCTGGGCTTTTCTGAAAATACCCGTCCTGAGGGCTGAATGAATCCTCTTTTATTCATCTCACAACCACGGTGGGGTTGGATTTTCATGGGAGTCCCAGAATGGTTGGGTTGGAAGGGACCTCGAAGCCCACCCAGTGCCAGCCCTGCCATGGGCAGGGACACCTCCCACTGTCCCAGGGGGCTCCAGCCTGGCCTTGGGCACTCCCAGGGATGCAGGGGCAGCCCCAGCTCCTCTGGGAATTCCATCCCACCCTCCCCAGCTCAGGGAGGAGTCCCTTCCCTTTGGTGCAGTCACTCTGCAGTAACCCTTTGCCATCACCCCTGTCGTGGTCACTTCTCACCATCTCAGTCCTCCCTTCAGCACAAACCCATTCAAAGCCACCCAACCCCAGATTTAACCTCAATCCCCGACTCGCTCCCGTTTGGAAGGGCTCAAATAGCTTTTGTTCCTCAACATTCCGCCACAATTTCATCTTTGTCACTTTTCTTTTGCAGCCATGACTGGCCTTGTGGTTCCCCCGATGTAAGGAAGGGGCAGCTTTGCTCCTCTCCCTCTGCCCTTTTTTCCTCTTTTTTTCCCATTTTTCTTTTACAGCACAAAACTACTTATTGTGATGGACCACTAAAAAGAAAAAAAATAGCACTACAAGCTCTTTTTTGGGGGAAAGCCTGGCCCAGGAGAAAAATAAAAAATAAAAAAAAAATAAAAAGGACATTTTTTATGGATTGGACAAGCTAGAAGTTGCATCCTTTACCTGTCTCATGTTTCTGACACAACCACATCAACTCCTCAAACATTGTGAAAGAAGAAGCAGCCAGAGCCAGGATGAACAAGTTGGCAGAACGGAATCAGAAATGCAAAGTCTTTCCTGGAAGACACGAAACCTTCCTAAGATTTGTAAAATATTCAAAGGAAAAACACAAAAAAAAAAAAAGAAAAAAAAAGAAATTGGCAAAAATGGTTCAAGCTCGATATTTTGGATACAATTTGTTTTACTTTGTAGGGGTGAAAAGTTGAAGTTTCTATTTTCTATGGAGCCTTTCAGATATCGATTTAGTTTATGCAGAAAACAATTCAACAAACAGGGTACCAGCATGAAAGAATTTCTAGGACAAACTGACATGAGTGATGGAACTTTGGTGTATGTGTGTATTTGCTTATAGTTCAACCTCTTTAAAAAAAATGTAAGATGTTTTACAATTATTTAAATAAATAAACTTGTAACTTATTGTATGTAGAGGTAGAAATTAAACCCTTTTTTTGGATTTTTTCCTCCAGTTGTACAATGAAGAAAAGATGATGCAAAACTGTAGTGATAAGTTTGAGATATATTATTACTGCTGCAATTGCTCCTCACTCTCCCCTCTCACTGAATTCGTGTGCAAGATGTGTAGGATTCTTTCTGATTAACAAACCCATCACAGGCATTGTGGTTCAGTCATGGGCGAGTTTCACCCTCCTCATCTTTGCCCCCTGCCAGCTTTTGTTCCAATTCAAATATTCAGGTACTAAGCTGAGTCTCAAAGACCCAAGTGGTGAGTGAGTGGCACGTAGAGATCGGAGTGAATCGGATTTTTCATGAGGTATGGACTTTCTTTTATAGACTTGCTGTATGAATTAGGAGGGAAAGGGTTCTCTGGGGTTTTCCACGTAGTTAGAACACCTTACGTTCAGTTATACTTCATATTAGGGGTGCATTTATAAAGGGTAAATATGTATTTGAATGATTTATGCACTTTTATCCTGACTCGTTAAAAATGGTAAGTATTTTCCAGTTATATATTGAAGTTCATAGAAGGTGATCAGTTGCTTTGAATTTTTCTGCATTGTAGGGTTAAAAAAAAAAAAAGAGTTTAGTTCTCCTTTGCATCATCTCCTGAAATTGGAAGGCGAGAATAAATCTGCTCAAATAAATCCTGACTAAACCAGAGACCACTCAAAAGAACTGCATTGTTGGAAAGCCATTTTTAGTGGGGGGAAAATAAAAATCAGCTACACTGCAGAGACCCCCCCGAGCCCAATTCCTGCTGTTCCTAGGGGAGGGAACACCTCGGTGGCCATAAATAAACCCCCAACACGGCCCTGAATCTGTGCCCAGCAGGTTCGTGGGTCCTTGGGGATGCCCCCACAGGGCAGGAGATGCCCTTGGGCTGGTGGAACTGGCACAACTGGAAGCTCCTGTGCCAGTGCCTGGGGAGAGATGCATTTATTGCACCCAGAGATCTCCAGGAGGAGGTTCCTGAGCAGGGCAGAGGAGCCCAGGGGGCTGGAGGGACCAGCTGGGCTGCTCTGCCCCTTCCTGAAGATGCTCCTCTGGTTGGGAAGGAGCTTTTGGGTTCCTGCCTGTCGGGAGGGTCTTCATCAGGTGCCTTCTGAGTGCTTCATGTTCCAGTTCCCCAAGGTGGAGGGGGGTTACTGCCTGAAGACTCGGGGCCCAGGTTCTCACAGCAGCAGAGCCAACAGTTCCAAGGGGCTTTGAAGAGAGATCTGGTGGGAATAATGTGCTTTTAAGAGGCATGAACTTCCAGCCAGGCTGCTGGAAGTGTCTGTGTTCCAGGAAAGGTGAAATAACACAGCTCACCTTTAATTATCTCTGCAAATTGATTGGCCCTGTGGGTTCTTTGCCTGCCCTTTGTGCCACCGACGACGTGGCAGCCACTGGAGGCAACCAGAGACCCCAAACCCTGAAACAGGAAGGAATCCCAGGTGTTAAAATGTCTGGAATTGCCACTGTGTGTCCACCTTTGATAGTGAAACAGGGCACGGGGTCTGACCTGCTCATGGATAATCAGAACAGCAAAACAGCCACAATAAAACCCCAAACCCCCCAAATATTTCACACATTCAATGTCCCAGCGAGAGAGGGAGGTCTAAATTCATGCGTGGAATTAGGCATAAAAAAACAGATGGAGGATTAGTAAAGTTGGGATTAAAACTTCCATAAATTTCAGGGAAAACTACGCTGAGTCGTAGAATTAAAAAGCTATTTTGGATCAGGCTCATTTTTCTCTATTTTGACCTCCTAAACCCCCCCAAGCAGCTCCAAAGCATTAAGAAGGTGGATCTTCCCCCCTGCCCTGCTCTGTATAAGCTACTTCTGAAATGTATCTCCAAAGAGACTCAAAACTCCAAGGGCAGCAAATATTCCAGATCAATAGAAATTTCTAGACCTCCCGCTACTTTAAATCCTCTTACTAGGGTTTTTTTTTTAACAAATGAGATTGTCATTACAAAATCTCAGTCAGGAAGGTTTCCAATTTAAAAAATTGAGACATTTCATGAAAAAATACCCCCAAACCAAACCTTACTCTGTTCGTTGTCCAGCCTTCTTTGTCATTCTTGCTTAGTCAGCTCAGGCAGATGGAAAAGATCCAGCACCCCACTGAAGGTGGGGAAGATTCAGGGGCACAAATGACAGGCTGGCAATGAAAGGCAGAGGGGAAGTTTCTGGAAGCCTCCCCATTCCTTTCACCCCCCAGTTGTTTTCCTCAGCTCTGCCCAGTTGCTCCAGTGGGAGAGCCCAAAGGCAAAGGAAACCTCCCCAGGAAGCTCCTCCAAGGGCTCGCAGGGAGACACACGAGTGTAGCTGCCTTGGTTGGTGCAGACAGGGGAAAATGAGCTTTTCTGGTTTCATTCCAGCCCCCGAAATGAAAAGCATTAAAGCCAGGAATGATTTAAATCCCGGGTTTTGCCCCTGCGTGGAAATGGTGGTGCTTGAGATGGGGGCACGGAGCAAAATGTGTGTCAATAAATCCAACCAGAAACCCTCGGCCGTGGAAGAAGGACCTTGGCAGTGGCAAAACACCCGAGAAAAAGGGCAAAAAAATCATGTAAAAATGTATGTGTAAGGATTGTTTTCAGTGTAATGAGCAAAGCTGTCCTCTTGTAGCTCTTGCTGTCCAAACTTTCCTCTCTGCCACTAGAAAGACAAAAGAGTCACAAAGTTCCCCACAATTTGGTTTCCTCTCCTTATTTCTCTCGGTATATTCTCCCTGTTCCTTTGCACACTTGCAATATGCATGGTTTTGAAAAACCTTCTGTAAATTAAGGCCTCCCTTCTCCCTCCTGTATAGTTTTGGGGTTGGCTGGTTGGGGTTTTTTGGGGTTCTTTTTGCTTTGTCAGTTATCCACAGTATGAAGTTGCTATGCACAGAGCTTTTGTAAAGATGGCTTTGGGGGGGTTTTGGTTGTTTTGTTTACTGTTTCTAATGGTCCTACTTATGGAAGAATATCTTGTTTGTAAAATGAATATGTCTACTTCAGTTTTAAACTTTAAATTATCCTAACAAAAAATAAAATTTTTGTACTGTAAACAAAGGGGGGGAATTATCTTAATTTCAGCATGTTCCATATTCTTTATCATCCTCATGGGTCGCTCAGGCTGACAAGAACATTTAAAAAATGCTAATGATATGCAGTGTGAGGGTTTTAAAATCAAGCTTTGATGCTGGTCTGTAGAACATCCACACATAATCTGGTAGAGCCAGATACATGAGATACATGAGAGTCCCAGGGGAAAAAAGTTACAGTCTTAAAAACCCCAAAAATACAAACAACTCCCTCCCACCCCAGGTAGCTTAGACTGTCAAAGACTGTCTGCACTGAAAGAGAAGCTCGATTAAATCCCCAGATCGCTCCAATCAGGTGCATTACCAGTCTCCTTCCATTCCTAAAACCAGTGGAGAAGACTTTCCTTGCTCCATGTTAAGACCAGAAAGGCCTGAAGCCCAAACCTTGCTGAGTCCTTGGCTCACCAGGCTCTTCAGGAGCTCCCTTTGCTCAGCCCCCCCAGGGCTGCTGCTCTGGGAAGGATTTAGGGACATTTGTCACATCAGACACACAAACCGGCCCTTTCCCAAAGGCAGGGCATGGGGGGAGCTGTTAATTGTACAGTACCAGGAACACCAAAGGAACATCCCTCCCAAAACCAGGACAATGGGAATTCCTCTCTCATGGTCAGTGACCACATGGGATGTCCTGGCCTTGGGGTGTTGAGCACAGTTTTCCAGGTTCAGAAACACCTTCTAGAATAGAATATTCTCTCCCACCCTCCATTTTTCCCTCCTTTACGGCTCTTTTCTCCATGGCTCTTGGTAAAAACCTGAATTTCCCTTTACCAGCCAGTGAAACAAAAGCCACTCCTCCAGCCACCTCCTCGGGGCAGCCAGGGAATTGCCAGAGCAGTTCAAATATTTCTCTCGGTGACAACACGCAGCTGCTGAGGTGCAGAGATGGGAGGCTTTAATGTGCTCCAGGTTATTGCAGGAGGAATGTCTCATTAACTCCACGGGCAGCTGTGGCTGTGGCAGAGGGTGCTGACAGAGCAGCCAGGACAGAGCCAGAGCTGGGCAAACATCAGGGCACAGAAGGGGAAGGGGAAACCCAACACTTCCCACCCAAGGAAAAGCACCAAACCCTGTCCCGGGGAATGGGCAATATAAGCAGGGTGGGGGAAGCGCTGCAAGGGTGGGAAAGGGAAACCTGAGCTGGCCTGCTTTGGGATTGTGCAAAATTACAACAGAAACGAGGACGTGGGGATGAGAGAACTCCAACCTGCCCTTTGCCAGGGCCTTTTGTGCAGGGGGACGTTTGCTTGTTAATCTTCTGTGAGATTTGGAGTGTGTGTACCTGGGGAAACTCACCCAGCTCAGGTCTGTGTCCTCAGGCTCAGCCCAGAGTGCACACTGAGTCACAATTAGTGACTGGCTCTGTAAGGAGAAGGTGTAATCCTGCCACCATCAGAATCAGTGGCAGCTCCTCACTGAGTAGTGGATTGAGGTTTTAATGAATTCAGGGTCTAATTGGTTAGAAATTATTTCTAGCAGTAGTTCCTGAAGCAGAGTGAACAAGGAGAGGGGAGTGGAACTGAGCAATAACCAGCCCAGGCAGGAGAGTTTGTGTGCTCCAGGCTCAGCACCTTGTGAGACACGGGATGGATCCTCAGCTCCCACCCCCCCTCCCGACAGAAGTGACAGTCCCTTTTCAGATGCAGGAAAGCCCAGAGAGGTGGCACAGGAGGCAGAAGTGGCAGCAGTGTCCCCATGCCACCCTTCTGTCCAACCTCTGCGTTCTGTCAGGGTGCTGCTGCTTTAAATCGGGGGCGGTGGCAGCTCCTTCTCCAAGGCAAGAGCCTCTCTACCCTTTGCCACGGTGGCTTCACAAACACGCTGCACTGCCAGTTCCCATGACCACAGTTATTCCCATTTTTAAGGTGTTCTGCAAATCTCCAACTTCTGGAGGCACAGGAGGAGCAGCTTCTTCGGTAACTTTATTAATTTGCAAAGGGAGAGCCTTCAAAACACAGTGCAGCTTTTCAGAAAGGCACCAATAAACATGTTTTTTATAAAACAGATGATTTTTAATTTAAATCATGATTTTTAAGACAAGACTCAATTATTTCTATGACTACTAGAGGAAGAAATACTTCAAAAACCAGCAAGAGGATGTTATGGATCAATGTGAGAATGTAACTAACCATGGTGAGAAAGAAATTCAACCCCTTTTCTCCAGCCTCTTTGGTTTAGGAGGCTGCAACACCATTCCCTAAGCCAGGGGTGTTTCTGCAGCATCGGGATGGGGAAGGACTTTCCCAACACCTCAGAGCCATTGCAGCCACTTGATTGGAATTTGCCAGCAGGGTCCCTCTTGCAGTCATTTCTTTGTCTTTAAAACGCCATATAATTGCTAATGTAATTAGTGATGTATACAGAGGGGGCCCGTGCAATTACCAAGTCCTAAGATCAAGTAATTAATGTTCTGTCAACAAAACAGCAACTGTTTCATTAACAACTGTCTGGGTTTGAAAACAGATCCACTCAGAAGGTACCCACTTGGCTGAGTTTGGCAACAGCAGCGAATTCTGAGCCCAAACACACCAGCAGAGCTGGAGTGCAGGAGGAAGATGAGCCCTTCTGCAGCTCCAGCTCCTGCTCATTCCCCCTTCCAGGGGGAGCAGGACTCAGCCCTCCTGCCCAGGGACAGGGCTCCCTCTCTGCAGTCTGTGCTGCCAAGGGTGTCCCCGGTTTTGTGAATAATCCCAAGGGTTAAAAACTTGCAGAAGGTTCCAAGGACCTGTTAACTGTGGGGTTTGGATTTTTGGGTCTATGATTTTGCTGCCCTTCGAATTTAGTTCGTATTCCCCAGGTTTTCTCCAGCACCACCAGAGCCCAGGGCACCTTTCTCAGTGTGACAGGAGGAGATGCCCCACCCTGAGCTGATTTTTCACCCTCCTTCCTTTACAAACCTGATAGTTTTATCAAGAAGTTTTCAACGAAGATTTCACAGAATATCCTGACATGGAATGGCCCCACAAGGACCAGAGTCCAACTCCTGGCCCTGCACCCCCCCCAAAATCCCACCCTGTCCCTCCTGGAGCTCTGGCAGCCTTGGGGCCGTGACCAAACCCTGAGGAGCCTGTTCCAGCTTTCCCTTGTCCTGTTCCTCACAGCTCTTTTTGGACATCCCAGATCCCTCAAAGGGGAAGCCAAACCCTCTGTGCTGTCTCTTGCCCATCTCCTTGTCCCAGTACCCTGAGCCCACTTTCACGGGTGAACTGGGAAGGAGCTGCTGTGGTCCTGCACAGCTCTGGTCTCTGCTGTGGAACCTCCAGCACCATCTGCTGGTTCTGCATCTCCCAGTTTGGGGTTCAGGGAGGGATTCCAGGGCCGGTTCTCGCAGGACCCAACACAGACTCAGGGTCCTGATGCACCCCAACACCCCTCACATTCCAGGGTGGGAGTGCTCCCTGTGCCCCCCTTACCAACCTTACCAAGGGCATTTGCAGCAACCCCTGAGTTCCACAGGCACCTCATTCCCTCCCAAGGTGCAATCCCTGTGCTCCAGGAGCCCTCCCTGCCCTCCCTCCCCACTCTCCCTGCCTCACACTGCCCTGGCCATGCTCAGCCAGCCAAGGATGCCCAAGGGCTGTGCTGGAAGGGAATGAAGCAGCAGGAGCAGGAGGGATCAGCGAGGATTTCCGGAGAGATTTGAAACACAAACAAGCGAGAGGAACTCTAAAAGTACCCAATTTTCCCTCCCGCTCTGCGCGTGTCATTTTATTACCGGGTAATTAAAGAACACTTTAAAATTGTGATTAATAGGCTTTTTAGCTTCAGAGAAATCACATCTTTGATGTCAGTTGCTTAAACATTCAGTTTACTTTGCCATTGAGGAATGGAAATAAATAAAGAATGCCGAGGATGCTTTTTTTTCCCCCCTCCTGCTTTTTATTCGTTACAGGGAAGCTTTGTAAGAGTCCCAGGGATAAAAATGAGATTGAGGCAACCCAAGTGATGCCCTCCCAGAGTCAGAGAAAGGCTGGGCCAGCTCTGGCATCACACCCCAAGTGGCACAGCTTGGCTGAAGCAGCACTTGGCATTTCTGCACAGTTTGGAGGTTCCCTCTTCTAGAAAGCTCCTTTCTGCAGCAATATTTCAGAGTATTTGGTTTGAAAGGGATTAAGGGAAGCAACTGCGATAACACAGATGCCAAACCACCCTCAGGTAACCTAAGGAAGAGATCTCTTCTGACTGCCCTTATTTTTCCACCTGTTTAAGGCCTGGGCTCTGTAACCACACTCAAACCACACACAAACCCTCGATAATCTGCACTCCAGGTCTTTGATCATAAAGATTATGGAGGTGCCTATTCCCATAATAGTATTTTCAGCCCACGGGCAGCCTACAGAGCCAATATTTGTCCTTAAAGGATAATTGTCCCCTTTTCTCCATGACTCCTTTCTCAGCCTTTCCCTTTACATCCATAGTTGGAGAAAAATGAAAAGTGAAAAGGCACATCTTAAAGTTTGAGTGAATAATTTCTCTATTAGCCTATATGTCACCATCAGTGTCTTGAAATGTTTTTGAGGGTTTATTGGCTTTTTGCCCTCCTTGTTGTTCTGTTCTCTCTGCAGAAATCCTGCCTGGCACACACACTCCTCCTCCCAAGTATTTGTACATTGTCACACCTTCATGCAGCTTAAAATTATGGATGCTTTTCATTGAATTGCTCTTGGAAGAAAAAGGGAGGGGAGAGAGGATGGGGAAGAGCCAAGTTTAATCCTCTACAGTAGCACAAACCTCTTGGGCATAAAACATGGCTCAGGTAGACACATCTGGTGAAATGCATCACATCAAATTAGTATCAAGGGTATTGAGAGTCTAAGACAACTGGCAGACAATTCCCTTTCTAATGTAGTGCTTTGGAGATTGTTGAAGAAACTTGAATCCCAAATCTCCTGTGAAATGAGTGATCCTAAACATGCCTGCTCAAATACTGAAAGTGAAGATCAAAGACGCAGTGTCCAAATTGGCTTTGCAAACAAAGCAAGCCCGGAGAGCCCCAGGGGAACGTGGTGCTAATTTTATCAGATCTCCTTGACTTCTTCCTCCCAACAGTTTGTCATTTAAGGGAAATAATAATAATGAGAATGCATTTCTCTCTGACTGGCAGAGCCTTGTTGTAAGACAAACAAATTCAGTGCCTCTTGAGTAGGTGCTTTGCAAGGCACCGCACAGTCTTAATGGAGTTAAAGTGAAAACTGAGAATGTTTCCCCCTCTGAGAGCTGCCCAGTTTGGTCCCTGAGCCACACATGGACACACACACACAGAGCCATGAATATTTCAATACAACCCAGCCTTTCGGATCAATACAGGCAACTCGCCAGTGCTATTGATTTGGCAGAGCTTCGGCTCGCAAGGCTGATAAAATATTTCTCAAGTTATGAAATGAGTTCAGGAGCTTTTGCTGACACTTCAGCCTTTACCAGCCATGTCTCTCTCTCCCTGCCTGGATTTATGACTAAGCAAGAAGTCTGGGGCAGGTGGGCACTGCCATCCTCAGGGCCCACTGGGGTCAGAGGAGGAGTCAGGACACGGGGCAGCCCTGCAGGTCCCTGCACCGCTGGTTTCGGAGGTAGCCACGTCTTCTCTTCCACGTGCCCTCCAAGTCCTTATTCCAAGATTCATGAGGCAGTGAGTGAATTCCCTCAGTTACCTCTGTGAGCTGTCAGAGAGAAAGGGACACCAGAGCAGACACCAAATAAAGCAGCTCCCTGCTGAGGCGAGGGAGCTAATCCTCTCCATATGGAAGGGAAATATCCTTAATTATGTATTTATGCATGTCATTGCAGGCTTATATCTTGTTTCACTTTCATCCACGATGATCCAAACCTATTGAAATACAATGAGTAAACATTTCTGGGTTTACAATAACAGCAGCCCAAGGTCTCTCTTCATTTGCCAATGGTTTCTTTGCAGGACAGGGCAGGTCGTGTTGGCTCCGAGGCAGCACCCAGGGGAGGCACCCATGGCCTGGCACCCCCTGGCATCGGGTGCTCATCACCAGCAGGCAGGGCTTGGCAGGGCACTCCAGCTTGCCCAGTGTCCACTCTTCACCCGTGTGATGGCCTTTTAAGACTTCCAGGAAGCAGAAGACAAAAATGTCACTTCTTCCAACAAAATGTGCCTTTCACCCCCCCCGTGGCAAAGGGAATTCCTCGTTCCCCCCGTATTTCAGCACATTGCAGCAGTTCCAGGAGCTGCCCAGGGGGAGCAGGAGCAGCTCTGCCCCTCCATCCCAGCCTGCCCCCCGAAAGATGCAGCGCCAGAACACGCCGTGCACTGCAGCTCCATCCTCCCATGGCAGCAATCCCTGGGAAGAATCCTCAGGCAGTTAAACCCCCAGCAAAAGCCCACGTTGGCCATCTCTAATCCAATTACACTTCTCAAGCTGTTCCCTCCCCAGACCCCCGAAAACGGCTCTGAATATTTTTCCCACAACTGGTGTTAAACTGTAATTGCTCGCTGGATCTTTTTGCTCCTCTTCAATAATTGGTGTTGGAATTGCCACTCTGCAGTCCTTGGGAATGTGACCTGTCATTATAAAGCTTCTAAAAATATCGGTTAACACTTCACAATTTTCTCTCCTTTATTTCCTTCTGCAGCAATGGATGGGCCCTCCCTGGACCAGATACCTGATCTGCCTTTGAGCATAAAACCTTTCAGCAATAATTTCTGCAGTCATTTACGCAGTAACACCTCTCACATGCCTGGGAATAGAAAGTCAGATCTTTAAAGGATGTAAACTGGCAGAGCTCCACAGATTTTAATAGTTACCTCGGTTTACACCACTTGGAGAGTTCACTAAGGATTTTTTATACATTTACAAGCTCATTTCTCATTGTTTCAAAGGAAAGACTCAGCCTGAGTAGTTCGCAGACAATCAAACTCACGTGATAAGAGCAGCTTTTATTAAGCAACACATTTCCAGCCTAACTGGAGACTGAATTCCAGGACATCTCTAATGAGAGGTCTACTAAAACTATCAATATGCTGAATTATCTCCCTGAACTGGCCCTCCAGTTCAGAAGCTCAGAGTCTCATCTTCCAGCATGCCCCAAACCCCCTTTCCAGTGGCAGATTTATGGCCTGGGGCGTGCGGAAGGTGGGCTTTGCCAGCAGTAGCCATGAGGGTCCTCACTGGGATAACAACAGGGGTTGGGACCCAGAAGATGCTCTGGAAGGCAGGTATTTCCTAGTGCAGTCCCAGCCTTTTGGAGCCTTTCCCCTCAGCAGGTTCTTGCAGGTTTTCAGCCCTGGCTGGGGCTGATTCCTGTCTCCCAAATCCCTGATCCACGGGCACTGCTGTTATTTTTAGGGCTCTAACACCAATCACCCTGTTGCTCTCGAGCTGCCGGGCTCTTTGCAGACATCCCAAGCCACAGTGCCCGAGAATGTTTACATACAGAATATTTAAAGCCCATTTCTTGACCAAGGATTGCCTGGGCTCTTCGTAACAAGGAGGATGGAATGCCTCAGCCACGCTGGGGTTGCACATTCCCCTTTCCCAGCCTCATCCCTTGTTTTTGGGGGCTAACCCCACTCAGCCCCGAGCCCAGCTTTCCGAGGAAGGAGGGGCAGCTCCTCTCAGCCTTGTTGCTCAGGCTCCACAGTAGGTTGACCCCCTGGCCTTTTCCAGCCCTCTTTAATGCCCAGCGTTACCTGACTCCTCCCGGCCCTGCCCTGGCGCTGGACAGGGCAGAGGTCAAGGGCTGGAATGTCAGCGGAGCCGCTGCTGGGCAGGGAGGACAATTAGAGGATTGTCTAGACACGGAGCTCTGGGCTGTGTGTGATAAGCTGCCCTCAGCCCTCCGAGGGGATGTGAACAAGCTGCTGAGCTTCCCTCCCCTTCCCAGCCTCCTCCTGCCTTTGCTGGGAGCTCTGGTGGCCTCCCTGCTGGTGCTGCTGCTCCCCTGCAGCTGGAGTGGGGAGCAGGCCAGATGTGGGCACCACAGCTGGCACCCCGAGCACCCCGACAGAGAGCTGCACTGCTGGCGTCCCCCAGGACTGGAGCACGTGTTATTTGTACCCTTACTGATGTAAAATCAGGAGCGGGATGGCTTAAGAACCTCCCTAATCCTGCCCCAAGCCCCGTTCCCGGCCAGGCACACAAACCCCAGGGCTGTGGATTCAACCACTTCCAGAAAGGAGCTGAAAGTGCATTCCCAAAGCCCAGCAAAGCACATTAAGCCACTGAGTTATTGCACTTTAAATAACCAAACAAGCCAAAAATAGCCAGGGAAACCCATCATTCCCAAGGATCTCGAGCTATTTGTCCAATGTAAATGATGTGTTTCAGATGACCAAACCCCAGTTATTACTTGGAGATGGGGGATGAATATCACTGTGGTTGATTTGGCTGCCAAATGCTGATAATGACATTACACTTCTGTAACACTTCTAATTCCAGGGATCTCCAAGTATTTTATTGTGGCCCTAGTTCACCAAAAAATGTAATCACAGAATTAAAATCCCATTTACTCCAACAGAATGTGCTCAAGTGCTTTGCTGAACTGGGGACTAAACTATTAAAATTTACATGCCCGCAAGGCAGGAATTATCCATCCTGGTTCACAGATGAGAAGAAAATGAGGCTTGCAGAGAAACTCCCTCAGACCTACACTTTGTGATTCTAGGTATGTCCAAATCAAACAGAGGGATGCACAGAATCCAAAAACAACAGACTGGAGGCAGGCCCTGTTTTTAAAGAGTTTTATGTGCTCATCCCTGGGCCACAGAGACCAGACTTGTGTGAAGAAGAAACAAGACCATATGGGAGAGATGTGTCCATGGGCACTGAATATATATCGTCTAGAAAAATTATCTTAATTGCTCTTTTCCCTCCAAACAGGCACCCAGGTTCTAGTTTTAGACCTGGCACTAACTCAACCTGTAAAATCCAAATCTCGCCTCTGGGTTCACAGGAGGATTTATGGAAATCTGAGCCTTTTCAAGCTCCACTGCCTGCAGGAAACCCCTTGTGGCTGTCTGTCTTACCCAGGGCTCTTTATAGGGCCTTCTCAAGGAACACACGATGTGCTGGGAATCCTTCCCCCAAATTTCTGAGTGGGCCTGTGGGAGAAACGTGGCTGAGGAGAATCCTGCTCGTGTTTGACACTGAACCCACCCACGTGTGAAGGGAGGGACTTTGCAGCCCTGTGCTGTGGAGACAGCACCAATAAAGCTCCCAGGTCCCTCCCTCGCTCTGCATCCCTCCTTTAAAGAGCTCCCAACAACCTGGGCCATCACACAAACTTCCCCCAGAGTGAACATGAAGCGGGGGCAAATCCCTCGTACAGCACCCAAAGGCTGCCCATATCCCAGTGAAGAGAATAGCCAGGAGGTGCTTTATTTACATCCCTCAAATAAGGCACTTGGCCTTTGGGCCTTTTGTGGGTTGGGGTTTTTTTAATTTTGGTTTGTTGGGGTTTTTTTTAACCCACCTTTTGTCAGCTGAGTTTGTCTGAATGTTTCTTGTAAAGCCCTGAACAAGTTCTGCTGAGCCAATCCAGGTCTGCATTTACTGCTCTCCCAGCTGCCAAGGCACCTTCTATAACCACACTGTGACAGGGCAGTGATATAAAACCGAGGGAAATGAATCAAGGCTGTTGCTATCCAAACTATTAAATGTAAAACTTCTGTTTGTGGGCCTCAGAGGCTTCTTAAAGCGTAAGGGACGTCAGCAGCCCCACCGTGCTCCGAGCTGTGAGTTGTTTAAAGCCTGATGGAGCACAGTTGCTCTCAGGCTCAGACCCTCTCAGGTCCTGCCTCACGTGAAGGCAGACAGCCTGTTAAAACAGGGAAAGAATGGCTCACTTGAAAAACAGCTGTTCAAACGTTCTTTGTTGTCTGCACCATTGGTAGGTTCAGATCCTGCAGCCCAGCAAACATTAATTAAAGCCTTGCTGAAGATGTAAAGGAGTGCAGATAGGGAGAAGGTAATTCCTCCACAAGCTACAGCTCTGTCTGGCCCAAATTTGGGAAGAAGGGGCATTGGAAGGAGCTGCCCAGGAAGGTTGGGAGCCCCCACCCCTGGGGGTGTCCAAGGAAGGACTGGATGTGGCACTGAGTGCTCTGGGCTGGGGGACAAGGTGGGGACAGGTTGGACCCCATGGGCTGGGAGGGCTTTTCCAACCTGTAATTCTATGAAATGACCGCGAGGGTCAGAAGACCCGATCAGAGTCTGTCTTCCCTTTCCTGAAATGTCTGATGCAAAGGGAATCTACTCCCTGCTAATTCCTGTTGCATGAGAAACACAAAGGGTGGGTGTTTGTGCAGCCTGGGCACACTTCATTGCTGCTGGCTGCTCTGAGTGCAAACCTGCAGCAGCCTGGGCTGGGTGTTCCATCAACTCCCAGGGATTTCTCCTGCAGGAAGAGCCTTTTCCTCCTTCTATCATATCATTTGACCCTCAGGGCATTGGAGCTTTCTCCTCTGCAGCTCTTGCCCATCAGTGCCTCCTCTTAGCATCTCTTTTCCCCTTCAACTCAGTCACACTCTCTTCTAAACTCAGCTGGAAGCATCTCTTTTCCCCCTTGCCCATGACTCTTAATTTCTCTCTCCCTTGGCAGTTATTTAACTCATTAACTGAATTAATTTTAACCCTAAAGCACTTTGGGTGAATAGATTTTATGAAAGATCTGATACAAAATCAAGTCTTGGGGGCCTTTTTTGGCACTGTAGGTGCACAAAGGAGCCTCAGTGCAACTGAGAATCAGACCCTTATTTCCCAGATTCTGCGTGGAGTTTAATCTCAGGGCGATTCCCAGATTCCATTTAATGACAAAGTGGCTCTTTGATTGATAAAGGTCCCAGGCCTCTGATGCAGACTAAATATCCAAGCATCCTGAACAGTGGAAAAATTATTCTTGGATCTGTATGAAACAAGACCCTCCATCACTTTCCCACACATGCTCCTTAGAAAAATCCCTTTTCATTTCAGAATGCTGTTTTATTAGGAAATATTAAGAGCAGAGTAGACTCCACCACGGTGGGTTTGCCTTTTGCTCTAAGAGGTGGCTGTTTGGCAGGGAAAATCCCCCCAAAAGTCAACATAGAAATAACATGGAAGTTGCCCTATAGAATGTTTATTTTGCTTTGGTGCACTGATGGCTTTGAAAACCAGTTTGGCTTCTCTTTCAGGACAATTAAAGTTTTGTTCAGGAAAACTGCACTGGAGACAAGAGTCCTCCAGCACAAGGTATTGATTGGAACCTGCCAACACCCGAAAAGGGGCATTTTCAGCTGGCTGGGCCTGGGTGGTTTCTGAGCCTACAGTTTCCCACAGAAATGCTTGGCAAAGGAGGATGGGAACCTGCCCCAAAGGGAATTATGGCCCTTCAGCACCCTCACCCTGCTCAGGCTGACACACAGCTCCTGCCTCACACCTTCCCGGGGCTCAGAATCCCTAAACTCACATATCTGTACAATATATTCATTTAATTATATAACTCACTGCAGAGGGATCATCCTTTCCAGCAGCCCCTTTTCCCTGCAGCACCGATCCCATCAGTGCCCTGCTTGGGTCTGTCACAAATCTCACCTTTAAAGAGCATTTCTTCACCAATAAAGCAATTAGAGAACAACAGAGCAGAAAGTGCCCCACAGAACCCCCTTCTGTTTCCCATCACTGCCACCTACTTGCTGAATAACATCCAGCAAATCATTTCCCAGGTCCTTTTTGCTTCCCAACTCCTCCGTGCTCAGACCATCAGCTGCTGGGAGCAGGGACACTGCAGGGACAGGTAAACAGGCTGAATGTCCTGATGAATCTGCAGCTAAATAATGTCTTGTTACCAAAAACATCCATACAATGACACAAAGGGACTGGAATGGGCTCCATCCCTGGCAGTATCCAAGGCCAGGTTGGAGGTGTCCCTGCCCATGGCAGGGGTGGGATGAGAAGACTTTTAAGGTCCCTTCCAACCCAACCCATTCCAGGATTCTGTGATATAAATAATGGGGGAAAAAAAGTCCTGGTTGGCCACTTCAATCAGTACCTATTTGAAGAGCCAGCCTGGCACACAGAAGCCTCATCCCATTTTTATTACTACATCCTTATTTCAGTATATTTAAAATTTCAACCGTGTCTGTATTGGGACCAAACTGCCAGGAAAAGGGTTGAAGTGGCAGGTCCACCCTGGTGGGCTGGGGCAAAGGAATAAAAAGAGAGGAGGAAGAGGAGGGCAAAAAGGAAAGGGACCCGTCTATACCTGCTGCTGTTTGCCCACCCCAGACACTCACACACTTTGGTCCCAGGCCCTGGAGAACCTGCTGTGATCCTCTCAGATCTGGGCACCTGGCAGCTCTTTCCTCACCTGCAATTTGTGCATTTGTGCTGATTTCCAAGACTTCCAGGAAACAAAGCACTGCCAAAGAGCAGCCCCTGCACGGGGACACGTCCCTCTGTGGGTGACACACGGAGTGAACTGACCCAAAATGCAGCCCTGGGCTGGCTGCTTGTTTTCCCTCCGAGCAGTAAATAAGGAGCAGGGCTGAGGAGCTGAGCCAAAGCAATTTGGCCAGATCTCCTTTGACTGAAAGGTGATACTGAAGGTTTGGATGCTTTGGCCCCTTCTTGTTAGTGGCATCGTTCACTCAGGACTCCTGAGCCTGCAAGTGAAGGCACTGCAGCCACCGAGGGAATTCCTCCCTGCAAGCAGGAAATGGGGGGTTTGGTAGTTCAAACAGCATCTGTAGGAAGCTGGTAAACAACAGCTGAGATGATGAAAGATCACATCAGCCCCTTGCTTTGAAGTAAAAGATATTAAAACCACGAGTGCACGAGTTCTTATTCCAGCTTAGCCCCCCCTGCATCCTGCTCCCCAAGAACCTGGCATGGCTCTTGCTGCTGCATAACAAGCTGGGTAATAAAGATCCATAAAAATATCAACAAGGCGCTTGGAAGTGACATGAAAAAGGAGGGAGGCCTTTTTCTGGTGATGCTGCCATTAGAGGCAATTTGTTACTTTATGCCTGGACTGAAATCAAACATCCTTGCAGGCCCAGAGCGACGTTTGGAGTCTCAGAAATTTAAGATGTGTCGTCACCTGCATGGGAGTATTGCAGATTTTCAGAAGCAGAACCATCAGCATCATTTGAGCAGAGAACCCACGTCAGGTGGTTTGCAAAGGAGCACCAGGACAAGGGCTCATGTTGCAACAGGGGCACCGAAGGGTGAATTCTCCCATTTGCAAAGTTAGTTAGCTCTTTGGTGTTAATTATAAAGGCACAAAACCACCTGAGGAGCCTCTGCCCCTTGGCACATTGAAGGGCTGCAGGCTCAGTGCTGGCACAGCCATGCACACAGCTGCTTCTGGAAGATTCCCCAGCTCCCTGACAGCCCTGAGAGTCAGAGCACGCACATCCTCCCTGTGCCTGTGCCTGTCCCCGTCCCTGTGCCTGTCCCCGTCCCTGTGCCTGTCCCTGTCCCCTCCAGCCCCACAGAACCACCTCCCCACGCCCTCCTTACCCACCACCTGCTCTTCCCACCTCTCCTACCCCACGCCAGCCTTTGGTGCTGTGCCTGCCTTGCCCTTCCCTGTCACCACCCGCCTCTTCCTCTCAGCTATTCAAGCCCATCGTGATCTCCTTGATAAAAACAGCATCCCCAAAATCCAGTTGGTTCTGGGCTGGCTGGTGAGGCCAGGCTTTAATGCCAGGGCTCTCGTGGTCCTCCAGTGCTCTGGTTTCTCTCCTGGATAAAACAAGGATAACAATTTACATCTTCATTTGCAAAATGCTTGGAGAGCTCTACGTGAAAAGAGCCAAACAGCAAGTATGAATAATATATGAGAGCTACAGGACAAGAGATGGGTTTATTCCTGGCCCCAACATGCTGAGTGAAATATTTTTGTCTATGTAAATATTTTTCCACAATGAATTATTGTTAATAACAGCTTTTCCCTCTATTTTTTTTAAGCCTAAAGCTTTAAAAGTTGCCTGGTCAGGAAGATCTCTAAAAACCATAACCCTGACAATGTGGACTCTTTTTCTACTGCTACTGAACAACCCCCTCCTTCCACAGAAAGGGACCCTAAATTATGCACTTTAATACATACACAGACATCCTTACAAGGGTAGAGTGAGCAGTCAAATTTGAGCTACTCCTGTCCATATGTCAGAAGATGCCTGAAAGCTGAACTATTTTGCCCTCTGATTTGTTGGACTAGGTGCCTTTCAGCACATTTAAACACAATTATTTGGGATGCCATGCAGCTTACAGAGACTAAGAAAGGACTTTAGGGTTCAGCACAGTCTGCAGAAAATAAACACCTTCAGTCCCCAATAACCCCTCCCAGCAGCTCTGTGTCCCAGCATGGGGGGCAGTGTTTCTGAGTTTAAAATCTTAAAAATAGCTGCTGTTGCCAAATGAAGGAGTGCTAAAGGAAATGGATCTGAGTAGGAAGCTCCATCTCACAGATACCACAGCAAACCAATGTCTGTCAGCAGGTGAAACCCTCAGAGTCTTCCTGGCCCTTAAAAGTGATGCACAAGGAGCGAGAGAGTCCCATCCACTGCAGAAATCTTTGGGCAGCCACCCAAAACCAGAGCCCAGAGCCAAGAGAAGAGAGGCTGTGGCTGGCCCAGGATCCCTGGAAGTGTCCAAGGCCAGTTTAGATGGGGCTTAGAACAACCGGGAATAGTGGAAGGTGTTCCCGCCCATGGCAGGGGGTGGAACAGGACGAATTTTTAGGTCCCTTCCAACCCAAACCACTCTGGTCCTATGATTCTATGAAAGGCAGATCTTCCAGACTCCACACAGCCATTTCGGATGCTCATTCCTCCTGTTTCAAGGCAAACTGTGCTGACAAGCTGCAGGGCGATGGATGGGAGCTGCAGGCAGATGTCAGCGCTCCCCTTCACCCCCGTGCCCTCCCTCCAAGGGCCCATAACCCGTGCCAAGTGCTGAGCATGAGGATGAGCCCCGGGCTGGCACCAGGCAGTGGGTCATTAATCAGTGGTGATGGATGGACCCACAGCCTTCCCCCAGCCACCACTTCAGCGTGGCAAACCAGCCCCTCTCCCTGAGCAAGGCAGGGCTTGTGGCAAAGGGCAGGCAGAGCTGAGCTCAGGCAGGGCCAGCTTCTCCTTGGTAGAGCACAGCAACCATCCCAGGGGCTGGGGGGGAAAACCAGGCACGGGGAGGGCTCCACGCGGGATAATCCTGACCCAGGCACTGCTGTTACTCCTCAAGATGTCTCTTTTTGCAGCACGGAGCTGCTGGGGCTGATTCAACCAGCCCGGAGATGGAGAATGTGAAAACAAATCTGTTCAGGTTCTTCCTCTCTGATTGCGAGACTTGGCACCTTTGCAGAAGGAGCAGGGAGAGAAACACACACTCTGCAAATGAATTAATTAGACCCCCTGAAAGAACATGTAGGCTCGGAGGAGCATCTGACAGAGCAGTTTCCAAAGTAACAATTGGGGGAAGAAAGAGATTGCATTCCCCAGTGCCCTAAATACAAGAGATGAGAGCAACCAGGCTGGAGAGGATGTTGGGAATGATGCACCAGGAATGCACATCTCCTGGAAATGATTGTACTGTCAGAACGTGCTGGTCCTTCCCTCTTCGCCCCCTTCCCCAACCTGAAGGGATCTGCCTGCATTATGGGGCTCCAAGTAATGCAATAAAAAAGAAATTCAGGTTTCATTTGCCTCCTGTTGCACCGTACCCCAGAGCTGCCTGCTTTACAAGTCTACCAGAGTGAAATAAAAAGTAAGACTTCCTGTATGTCTGCTCCACTTCTCAGGTTATGAGGCAGAGAGGAAAAAAAAAAAGCAGTAATTGCTTTACATATAAATGTGAAAACAATTTTAGGACTCCCTGGTCCTGCATCAAGATGCAGATGTCATTTACCAGCTCTGAACTGTGTATTAGCAGAACACATAAGAGCAATGATAAAGGAAATGGTTCTGCTCCACAGCTCTGTGTTAACCTGTTTATATCCAAGTCTTTGCAAAATTAAGCCTTTCCCCCTGAGGATGCTGAGGGCTCTGCAGATTCTTTCATTTTGAAAGGGGTAGCAGCATAAAAATCTGGGAGCCTCTGCCATGATCCACTCCAGAGCCCCAGGAGGGGGAACCCAACCTGGGAACTGCAGCAGCCACAGGCAGTGGGATGGCTGTGGTGCCACAGCAGTGCAGAAAGGGGGGGAGAGAAAGAGGAAAATGCTCAGTTTAGGGTATTTCATCCAGTCAATCAATCAATCAATCAATCATCAGGAAGGAGGAATTCTGTGTGGCTCAAATAGAAGCAGACACCCCAAAATAATACAGAGTGGGTTGAAACCCCATGCAAAGGTTTCATTTCTGAGCTGAGGTGTGCACAGAAAGCAGCCCCACGCTGTCCTGCATCCATCGGCAGCACCACAGCCCCTCCTCCAGGACCCCAGGAAATCAATACCATGCAATTAAAAGTATTTCCTCGAAGTAGCAGCAACCTGTCTTTTCCTTTGGCAAACACAGCCGAAAGCTTGTACAGCACATGCACAACAGGAGTAAAGCAAGTGGCCATTCCCCAGCCTTCGGAAGGGACCCCCAGGGAGCCGAGTGCCCCTTGAGGGGGAAGCAGAGCCCTTCCCTCGGGGGGAGGCAGTGCCAGCAAACAGCACATGAAACCCCAAACCAGGGCAGTGCAGCTCCTCAGCCCGCCTGCTGCACGGCCCTGCACTGCTCTGGGGCAGGCACGGCTTGGCCAGGGCGCTGAAACTCAGCACTGTATTAACTAGTGCTTTGGGCAGGGAATTCCTGCATTTTAAGGTCAGCAGTACCATCATATAACCCCATGTCCTGTGTGGCAATCTCCACCTCATGGATCTCATCTCTCCACCTCATGGATCTCACCTCTCCACCTCATGGATCTCATCTCTCCACCTCATGGATCTCACCTCTCCACCTCATGTGTCTCATATATCTTATATTTCCATTTCATGTCTGTCATATATCTTGTATCTGTCACAGATATTATATATCTCATGTATCTCAATCTCATGTATCTCAGTTCTCCATTTCATATATCTCATATCTGTCATGTATCTTATATATGTCATATATCTCATATATCTCATATCTCCATCTCCACCATTTAACCCACCTCCTGCATAGCCCAGGCTGGAGAATTCCACGACTCCCTCGCACTGAGCTCACCAACTCTCACTGCTTTCAAGTGCATTTTCCAAAAAGTCACTCAGCCAAACCCTGAAATGACACCACAAATAGTTCTTCTGTACTTTTTCAGGTTAAAAGGAGCAAAGAATTAGGAAGCAGAATGTGGGAGATCACACCAAAACCACGTGTGGGTCTGGAGGAACTCTGAATCCACGGAAAAGGGAGAGGGTTTTATTCCTAATGAGAGGAAAACATCAACAGGCAAACCAAGCTGGACTTGAAGTGAGCCTGTCCAGGATATTTCAGGCTCTGATTTAGTGCCCAAGGAAATCAATTATTGATCTCCACAGGAGCTGGGAGATGCCTCATGTGAGGTGCCCAGAGGGACAGAGGAAGTTCAGGGCTGAGCTGAGAACCCCCAGCTCTCCAGACTTCCCAGTTAACCAGATGTCCCTCTGTCCTTTCAGATTTTGCCGTGCTCTTTTTCGGAGTGATCCCCCAGCTCTGCCCCCCTGCTCTGGCAGGAAGGAGGAGATGCCACTTTACCTCTCCCAGCCGCTCTCTGTCAGCTCTGCTGCCACTTGGGATGTGCTGTCGCTTCCATGGAAACAGAATCAGGAATCTTTTCCCCAGGAGATGCCTCCAAACTGCCCTCCCTTGGTGTTCTGTTGTTCCCAGGCAGGTCTGAGTGCTCATGTGCCCGCTGAGGCTGCAGGACTTCTGCTGTTACTTAATGTAGAAACACCAATTTGTGCAACGTGGATATTAGTGTCAAACATTCTCTTTTTTTTTCAGGGAATTCCCCTCTTCTACCTGGGAGTCCTTTGCCAAAGTTGGCCCTGTAGTTTGGGTGGTATTAAAATATTCACTGATCTGTCAAGGTTAATGAAAGGCTCCTGTTGCAGTGAAAGGGGATCATGGAATACCCTGAGCTGGAAGGACCCCAAGGATCATCCCTCCCTCCATCCCTCCATCCCTCCCTCCATCCATCCACCCCTCCATCCATCCACCCCTCCATCCATCCACCCCTCCATCCATCCACCCCTCCATCCATCCATCCACCCCTCCATCCATCCATCCATCCATCCATCCATCCATCCATCCACCCATCCATCCATCCATCCATCCATCCATCCATCCAT
>JAWWMP010000060.1:3922697-3941145 GCA_035047865.1 Dendrocincla tyrannina | reverse complement strand
CTCTTGGGAGCTCCCCACCCCTCCTGCTGCCCCCTCAGAGCCCCAAGCAGGGGGACACGAAGGATTTTCCACCTCGGTTCTCTCTCCCTGCTCTAGAATCACAGAACCATTAAGGGTGGGAAAGCCCTCTGAGATCCCCAAGCCCACCCATCAGCCACCACCACGTCCACCACCAAACCACGTCCCCAGGTGCCACATCCACGGGTTTTTGGAGCAATTCCAGGGGCAACAGAAAGTTCCTCACCCTGGAAAAGCCCTGCTCTCCCCCTCGGGTGGTCTCAGCTCCCACCCCATGCTGAGGGTGCAGAACAGTTTGATTTCCCTTTTCAGCCAACTTCTGAGCTCTTGATGTCATTTGAAACTTGTTACCGGGGATATTAAGAGCAGATTATCTTTTTTTAATTAACTTTCTGTCCCCTGGCTCCTCCCCAACTGCTCCAGGTACATTATTATTCCCGGTGACTCCCTGTGACCGTGACCCAGATTTGCTCAGGCAGAGCTGAGACCATCGAGGAGCAGGATCAGCCACCCCAGCCCTGCCTTGATGGCTTAAGTTAGAGCAGCCCAGAGGAGCCTCCAACACACACTCAATGATTGGACCCAACAGCTCAGGAAAATCAGCTTTTCTCTCTATTTTAGACCATCCACCTCTACAGGAATTAATTTAGGACCTCCCTCCACAAATAATCACCATGGACAGGGAAAATCCCACCTGGGTGAAGTAAGATGGTAAAATAGGGGACAGTTTGGGGAGGAAATAGGATTTTATTCCTTAAAAATCAAATTAATTGCTTGCAAAATAAAACACTGCTCAGTGGAAACGTAGGGAAGGATATTTGGCCCCTAAACCCCACTCTGGTTTAAATGCTGGGGGGGGGAAATCCTCCATCAGGTTGTTCTGTAGCTCAGACGAAGAATCACCCAGAGAAATGCCAAAGGTAGGAGGAAATCTGAATTCCTAATGATTTAAATCAAGGGGACAAAAATGCTAAAATATAGGCTGAGAGAGAACAGCTAGGGAGAGGAATATAAACTAATAAAAAATGGGGAGAGAAATAATTGGGTGGTTAAAGCCTAAGAAATCTGAAGGTTACAGCCCACAAACAGTTAACACTTCCCTGCAGAGGAACAGGCCTTAAAAATAAATAAATAACCGGCTAAATAAATAAATAACTGAATAAATCTCAGCTCCCCCTTCCTCTAAACCATCACGGCCCCCACTCAAAGTGGTTGTTTCATCCCGGAGCTGCTGCTGTGCCTTTGCTGCACTTTCTCCAGGAAGGGTCATAAAAAAAATATTGTACCTTAAGAAAAAGAAAAAAAAAGAAAAGAAAAAGAAGAATGTACTTGAATGTATTGATTGGTGCTGTAGCAAAGCCCCTGACATCGTGGAGCGATGAAGATATTGCTCTGGACCCTGTGTGCCTCCTCAGACTTCTCCTCTGCTTAGGAGGGTCTCCAAGGATGGTATTAAAGATATTGTAGTTCCCACTTTCCGACTCTGGGATATCAGCGAGATTCTCCTGTGTAAAGAATAATTATCAGCACTGCTGTTACCTCTAGTAAGTGTGTAATTACATGCTCTGGTTTGGGGGCTGTAGGCTGTGCAGCTTTAAATTATACAGGAATGCCAAATTCTGCCTGTTTCGCCACCCTCTTCCAAATAATAATAATAATTGTTATTATTATCATCATTATCAATGTGGCAATGAAAGAAAAACCTTCTTCTTGTGCTGGCATCAGTTGGTGGAATTATTTTTGGCTTTGAGACTGAAAGGAGCTTGGAAATCTCAAATTTCTGCTGAAAAAGAGAAGGAAAAGCTGATGAGGGGGGAGAAGGGCAGTGAATGAATGAATGAAAGCAGGGCGAGTGAATGCAGGGGGGGCTTTCACAGGGAGCAAGCACAGCCAGGGAATGACATTTGATTGCTGTCCCCCAAGAATTCGGGGGGGCAATAAGAGGAGCCCAGTCGTGCCCCCAGCCTGGAAAATCCCAGAGCAGGAGCCCCGAGGGAGGTTTCCCAGGAGGAATCCAGCCCTGGGTGATGGAATGAGCCCGGCCGTGCTGACCAAGGTGTGGTGCCAAGTTTATTTGGGCAGGTCAAGGGCTCAGATGGCAGAGGGTGCCATCACTACACCAATTAGGGGTTAAATATTGACCCAGCCCCCTGTCTCTGTGCCAGCAGCACCCTGGCTGTGCCCCCCAAAGGCAGAAGGTGCTTTCTGTGGCACAAAACTGGGCAGAAAACAGGGAATAAACCCCAGCCCTGTGAAAGGAACCCCTTTTCTAGCAGAGCTTCAGCTGGTCTGCTTGTCTTGAGCAGAGTTAAACCAGTTTATATTTGCTGAAAACCTGGTCCATAGATCGAGCTTTAGTTTTCTGCTCCTATTGAGGTTTACATATATTCATGTTCTCCTTTCATGTTTTCATGTTCTCTTTACATACATTCATTTTCCCCTTATATATATTCATTTTCTCCTTACATATATTCATGTTCTCCTTACATACATTCTTGTTCTCTTTACGTACATTCACTTTCTCCTTTCATATATTCATGTTCTCCTTACATACATTCATTTTCTCCTTACATATATTCATGTTCTCTTTGCATACATTCATTTTCTCCTTTCATATATTCATGTTCTCTTTGCATACATTCATTTTCTCCTTTCATATATTCATGTTCTCTTTGCATACATTCATTTTCTCCTTTCATACTTTCATTTTCTCCTTTCATACTTGCATTTTCTCCTTTCATACTTGCATTTTCTCCTTACATATATTCATGTTCCCTTTAGGGAAAGTTTTGTAGTGATTCCTGGGGAGAAAGCCAAAAGGGACCTCTCTAAATACCCCTCTAAACACCTCAGGATTGAAATCCCATCCTTTCCATGGGTCATTCCAAGGAAGGGGCTTGCAGGGTGTCCTGGGAATGCAGTGCTTTGGATCCAACCCTCAGTGAAAATGCACAGGAGTGTCACAACACGGGAAATTCCCTCTGGTGGTATTTACTCCTTGGGGTTTTGTTTCCTCCCACGATGCTGTTTCATTCCCACCATCCCAAGGTGGAAGGACTCCTGAACTGTGGCTCTTTGCAGCACCGTTCCCAAGTAAAGGAGGAGGAAACAGGCAGGGACAGCTCCTAAGGCGTTTGGGGAGCATTTTGTCAGCCCAGTCTTGCCTACAATGAAAGCCAGAAGGTTGATCCTTTGGAATTTTGCCTTTCCAGCTGCTCCTTGGAAGGGGAGACAGGGAGTTGTCTTTGCAGAACAGTTACAGGGGATTATCTGGAGCAGTAAATAAAAATAGAGGGATGGAAACAACTTGGGCTTTTTGACCCCATCCCTGACATCCTCCTGGGAATTCATTCTCCCACGGCAGCAAATTCTGAGACTCTGATTAGGCAACGTCCTGGGAGTTGGAACAAGATGGGCTTTAAGGTCCTCTCCAACCCAAACCATTCCGTGGAATAAGGAGACAGCAAGAGAGATGAAGGAAACACAGAGGGGGAAACAACTTTCCCAGGCTCCTGAGGAAACTGGGTCTGGAACCAAGCCTGGAATTCAAGATTCCCAGCTCTCAGCCAAGAGGGCCATTGCCTGGATTGATTGATTGATTTATCTCAGGTTTTCCAGCTGCCACTGGGAGGCCAAACCTGGAAACTGGTACAGGCAAAGGCACTGGGTTGTTGGAAGATGTTTGTAGTTTTTATGGTTGTTCCATGGAAGTTTAACAGAAGTGGCTGATTCATTGGCTTTTGGATCAATTTGGGACCAGATCCTACTTCTCCAAGTTCTATATTGATCATATTCTTGATACATAACCTTCCAGACATTCTTCAGGGAGGAGCTGAATCCCAGTGCCACAGGGCATTGCTGAGACCACTTTAACTGGTATTAAGCAGGAATTTTGGGTGCCACATCTGCTGGTTGGTACGTGGGGAGTCCTGAATTCCCGTTGTGGCCCAACCTCCTTCAGCAGCTCCTCATTCTCGCCAGGCAGGTCTGTTTGAGCTGAGCAGGTGAAAAACCATCACCAGTGTTTCACTGTGGGTTTGTCTGTACACAAACCAGTGGGACTTTATCTCCTTTTACACTATTCCAGGGTGCAGGATTTAATACAAGGCTCCAAAGGGTTTCAGTGAGGATTAAAATATCTCTTCTTGTTTTATAGCTCTTTTCAGCCCCTGTGTCACAGCACTGGCACGGGGGGCAGAGGGGGCAGCTTGGGCTCCATTCCCTCTGGAAGTCCCAGGGATTTGGGGACCAACTCACCTTGGGAAATGTTCCCTGTCCCCACCCTGGGACTGTTCCGAGCTTGGGTGTGTTATTGGATCAGCCTCAAAAGGCAAGAATCGAGCCCAGAAGAACAAGGTGATGGAGAGGCACGACTGGGACAAGAAAAATAGGAATTAAGTCAAGCATGCAAAATTGTCATTAAAATTTACCAGGCCAGGGACTAAATTTCTGTCTCTCCCTTACAAAGCCTCCTGGAGAAAGTCTTATAAAAATTAATAGGCACTGAGTCAACAGGAGTCTATAGGAATAAAACAGGATGCCATGGAAATTACTCCAAAATCCACAAGGACAGGTGAAGTTTTAAATACGTTTTCTTTACTTAAATGCTCATATTTTAAACCCTGCAATAGAAATAAAAGCTTGTGAGAGATCTGGAAGAGGAAATAATTTCCAATTAAATGTCATGAAGATAGAGGGGGAACCACACTGTTGGACTCATCTTGACAAAATTACTTGCCCATAACGAGTGGAATTTTACTCCTGTGTTACATCTCAGGTGAGTCTGAAGGGTATTTACTGTACTGGAGAAATCTGGGAGGAAGATTTATCACTTAAAAGGCGTCTTTCTTAGTGTTACCTGGTTTGTTTTGCTCTGTGTTACAGGAGAGGTTCTGCACACACAGAACAAGCCCCTCGCAAGAAGCAAAGGAAGATGCTTCATTAATTAAGGGATGAGACCACGAGGCAAAGGGCTGAGATGTTTATTGAGGTGGCAAGCAAGTAAAAGTAGAAACTGAGGCTACAAAAAGCAGCCCCAACCTTTGACATATATATATGAGAACCTTTTAAGCCTTCAAAACCAAGTGCAGGTTGTTCTCCTGCCTCTCCCCCCACACACCCAGATAAATATTAAGTGGAGATTTTTTCCTAAATTTTATCAAGACAGATTTGGTTCCTCTGTTTCAACTCAGTTAGGAAAAAAGCTGTAAAATCCCAGCTCTGGATGATTTCTTTCTCCCAGAAACAGAATGCAATCTAATTTCTTTGTTACTCACACAGGCAGCCCTGAAAACCATCCTCAGGCTCCGCACCTTGGGGCTCACCCCTCGGATTGTGAAGGGATCCCTTTGCCTGGCCTTTAATTGACAGTGAAAACCTGATTTCTGCAGGCAAGGTGAGGGACTGAAGGGAAGTGATCAAACCAGTGCCCCTGTAATAAATCACTGCAGGCCAGGTCGTGGTTTGGAGTGTGAATGCAGCGCTCAATAAAGAAACACACTCCACCTTTGAGCTCCACAGCGACCCCAGCTAATTGACCTCCCGGTGCTGCCCCCATTAATCATTCTGGCACAGGGGCAAGAGGCAGCTCCACGGCTGGACCTGCACGAGGGGGGTGGGAGGAGGAACACGAAATCATAGACAATTCTGCCTTAATTAACTCGTGGCTTTGGTGGGTGCCACTGCTTTGCCAGTGCAGTAGCAGGGGCAGTAGGTGTGGTTTGCCCAGTTTGGGGTCACTGGGATGCTCAAGCATCAAAGGAGATGTGAACAATCACCTGGATACAGGAGGTAAAGTTACACCAGTGCTTGGGCTCCCAGGGCAAATCTCACCAGCCATTCATAAAAATCTCACCTATTTGGGGTTGAGTCCCGTGAATAGAGACCTCCCAGAGGATGAGTTCAATCCCTCTCATGCAAATGGCCCTGCTGTCATTTATCCAGACTCAGAATAAATGAAATGCCACATCTGCACAGGGGCTTTCTTGAGCGTCCTTTGTCAGGAGAATATTGTGCAAGAACACACTGGAAACTCCAAAGCCACCCCTGCAGGTGCCACTTCGCCTCTTGCCAACCTCCCTTCAAGGTTTAAACCACTGTTTGGCACTTGCAACTCATCACCTCGAAGTTTATCTGTTTATCTAATGGTTTAGAACAATCACCCAGAGATTGTGGCCACGCTCCTGTGAAGGATCTCAACAATTTAATTGAAGGAAATGACCTCATTAGTATGGAGTTAAAGTCTGTGGGTAGTCTGGGAGCCTGTGTTCCATTTTCCAAAGAAAATGAATTTTTGGGTCAAGTGAACAATGGGGTTTAGGTGCCTAGACACCTTTAAAAATTGGGGCAAAAAAGCCCCAAACAGGGAAAGACAATGGGAATTGAATCTCAAAAATCTCTGTTGAAAAAGCAACACTGCAGCACTTTTAAATTTCCATCCTGTGTTTCATTTAGGATTATTCCTGCTTTATTTTCCTTTGTGTAGATGTGTTTATTGGCTGTGAACAACGTGATCAAACCTTGAAGAGACCCTGCTTTGAGTGGGGGGTTGGAGCACTGACCTCCAGACATCCTTTCAACCCGAATTATCCCACAACTCTGTTAGAAAGGGTTAAAGATGGACTGGAACAAGCCCTTTAAACACTGAAATCAGAGTTACCTTAACGGGAACATAAAACTGTTTGTTCAACCCCCAGGAATTTCTCACCACAAAGCTGAGATTTTGAAAACTACCCAAAGGATTTGGGAGCTCAAAATTCACCTCTCACAAACATCACACGGTGAATCACAAAGATATTCACAAATCTCAGCCACAGAGAACTTTAACCCTATTCAAAAGGCACTGAAAATTCGGGAAGAAATCAACTCTTTAGTCCTTCAGTCAATACCCCACCGAACCTGCTCACCTGAGCAGGAATGTCAAAGGGCAGGGATGCCCAGGCTGGGAACGATCCTCCATCCCAAGGAATGGCTCCAGGAAAGGCTCCAGGGAATCACAGGAGTTCCTGGTGCTGCTGGAGTTACAAACACCCCGGGGGTTTACACCAAGCTCCTGGAAACCGGGCTCAGGGCAAAGTCACGATTGCTGTGCCCTTTCTGAAGCCACGCTCCACTCTTCTCTCTCCTTGCCCGTTTTTCTCCATTTACAGGGGCTGAATGCTTGAATGCTTCCCCGGCAGCAATTCCAGGGAAGGGGCAATCCCCTTGGAGCACGAGGCACAGAACCTATTAATAAGCAAATGGAAAGAGCTGGCACTTATTTCTCATTGTTTCCTCCAGCAGCCACAGGAGCCTGAGCTCTTCCCTCCGGGGTCCCACCACGCAGCCAGGCTGGGAGATGATGCTCTCAGCGGGCCAAAGCTCCGCCAAGCCCCCCACCCTGCCCAGGAGGCTCCTTTGAGCACCCAGCTCTGGATTTGAGGGGAAAGGAGCCTTTAACCCTGGCTCAGTCGTGGGGTGAGGAGGAGTGCAGAGCTTTGGGGAAAGCTGATGGACTGTGAGGAGACCAAGCCCCTGCAATCCCAGCTGGCAAACTCTCCCTTCGGTGCTTCTGGGGCTGTGTTCACCCTCTCCTGCCCCAAATCTCCTCTTCCCCTCCTCCCCCTGCAAGCCTGAAGAGCTTTCAAGGGAATCCTGTACAGAAACCTTCCTGCCCACCTTCCTCTGCTTTGCACCTTCTGCATCATGGCACAATTTGCTGAATTATTTCCATTTGGGGAAAAAACCAAGCCCAGAGATACTTTCCCAGGTATGGTGAATTGGTTTTGCCCCCTTGTATATCCCAGGTTTCAAATAACCACGCCTGAGAGCAACAGAAACATCATTCCCTGGGAAAGGGGCTCAAGGGGAAGGAGGGAATGTGCATTGCACTCCATGAGTCCTACACTTCTCATTCCTAAAAGCATTTTCACCTCCACTGCTTTCTACAGAAGGATATTGCCCTGCCAAGCCACGGGAAGTATCAATTCTGACACAACAAAACACAGGAATCCACTTTTTTGTCTTTGAACTGGGCCCATGGAATTGTCTCTGCCCCGGGCTCATCTCCTGGTCCTCACACCAAACCCTGCAGCCTCAGCTCCTCCACGTCCCTCTCAGTCTGTGCCATCCCTGCCCTCATACACCCAATTTGCTCATGGGAGGAGAGAAAAGGAAAATTCCTGGACACCTTCTGCCCCCAAACAGCCCACCCTGGGATAATTCCCCTGGCAAACACTTGTCCCTCCCAAAGCCCTGCCCAGCCTGGGTGCCAACACTGCTGGGAACAGCCCAGGCTCCACTCGCTGCCTTGTCTGTCCCCGACACCTTCTCCAAGGCAGCCCCATCCCAGGGGTGTCCCGGGGACAGGGGAATGCAGAACACACTCCCCAGTGGACACTGGGAATGCAGAACACACTCCCCAGTGGACACTGGGAATGCAGAACACACTCCCAGTGGACACTGGGAATGCAGAACACACTCCCCAGTGGACACCGGTCATTTGATTGCTGTGAACAGCTCGTCACACCTTTCCTCCTCCTCCTCCCCCTGTGCTGGGGAGGTTGGGGTGGCCACGGGATGCCCCCAATCTCCTGGGGAGGCACCACGAGCCATCCCCCCGGGCTCCTCGGGGATTTACAGCTTTCCTTCCCTGCACCAGGACAAGGAGTCATCCCCCCGTGCAGCTGCAGGGTGGGTTTCACACACCACGAGTGGGAATGACCCCATTAGCAAAACGTGGGCAAATGGCCCTGTTGGGTTGGTTCAAATCCCCCTTGCCAGGGACAGCTTTATGATTTAATATTTCGGAGGTGTCTGCTTTGCCTGTGGGCTCTGTCCATATGTACACACATTCAAACTTAATCATTTCATCAAAACTCTTATCATTTCTCAAAACTTTATCATTTCAAGGTCAGGCCTTCCCAGCAGACCCTGGAAAATAGAGCTGCCTGTTTCTGCACTGTTCTGCTTTATTAGAATACCAAAAATGAAACTCTGGCTGAGGAAGAGCAAGAATTAAACTCTTTTTGCTCTGCCAAAGCCCCCAGTTTGCTCTGCCTGGACACACTGAGAGTCTTCTGCTGTGAGGGGTGAGCAGTGTGGACAATTCCAGCCTCAGGGATGACCATTCTACTGGAAATTCCAGCCCTCGTGTGGGGAAAGGGCTGGAAAGCTTTAAATGCCCTTTAAACCCAAGCTTAATGGAGCACATTGACTTCAGAGCAGCAGGTCAGAATCACCTGGGTTGTTAATACCATGATTCACCCCAAAGTGTCCTGTATCAATGAATAAAAGCTGTATTTCACCACAAACCCACCCACTGCAGACACACAGCTACAGTCATTGCCCAAACAGTGAGAAATTACAACTAAACACATTATTTTCCTGACGTTTCATGAAGAAACCACCTGAAACCTTCAGGCACCAAACCCAAATCCCATTCCCTTGGAGCAGAGGAGCTCGAACCTGCCCTGGGGGGGGCTCAGGTAGCCGTGGCATGGGTGGGGCACTCGAGTTTTCCTCGGTGCTCCCAAGGTGGGATGCCAGGAACGCTGGACCGTGCTGGTTGGGTCCCTCCTGGCAGCCCCTCTGCTCGGCCAGGGCAGGGAGGAATGGCTGGCAAGGCTGCCCTGAGGAGGGGCAGAGTTATTAGGCTAATGCAGCAGCAGGAATGATGCATTGAGACATTAAGAATCAAAACAATCACATTAATGCCTGACAGCATAAGCAGGAAACAAAAGATGAGAGCTGTAACACAAACCAGATGGCTTAATAACTAATCTCTGCTTTGAGCAGCCTTATTAAAACACCTCACCCAGGTTTGGCCCTTCCCAGAACATCTCAGCAACCTCATTTTACATAGTTAGCCTTTAATTCTCTCCTCCCCCACTCCTAGCCCTGCTTTTTCCCTCTCTAAAATGTCTTTTTTTTTTGCCTGAAAAGATCTTCAAACTCCTTCTCCTTCCATAAAGTCCAAATCCTACGTCAACCCAATTAAGCCTCCACAGTCATAATAAATGAGGGTTGTCATTTAGGCTCACTTGAGACACAAACTGCAGCTAATATTACTCAATATGCAGATGTTTTCTGTCTCTTTGTGTGGGGAAAAAAATCAAAGTATTATTCCAATGGATTAGTGATGAATTGCTGTTAATCTGAAGAGGATGTGCTGCAGAGTGACACGAGGGTGCAGAAATGTCAAGTGGAGGAGACGTGGGTGAGCAGTGAGGTCCTCCCCAAGGGCTGCTGTGTTCAGGACTTTGGAGATTGTGTGTTGGGCCACCAGCTCACCCTAAACCAACAGAAGAACCCCAAACGTGAGGAGGTGGCATTAAAATGTTTGGTCCTCGAACCAAATGGGGACCTGGGAGGGGAAGATTTTCCAGGAGGAATCCCTGGGCTCCTTTAAACTCTTATAGAAGTTGTTGGGGTTTGGGAGTCCTTTAAAGTCCTAAAAATCAGATTACACCTGCAAGAATTCCTAAAGATCACTTTACACCTGACCCTGCAAGAATTCCTAAAAATCCCATTACACCTGGCCCTGGGAGGATTCAAACTTCAACTCCTGAGCCAAGGACTTCTCTTAAAACCAGTGTTTGAACAACACATGGAGAAAGACACCAAAACTCAGGTGGGAAAACACTCGGAGAAACCTTTTAATGCAATATCTTGAATTTCTTTTTCATTGAAGCAACGGAGGAGACACAGAGACTACTTTGTGTTGCACCAGGATCCAGGATTGGGGCTTCATGCAAATAATTCCCAGTTTTCCAGAAAAAGAGAATTAAAAAATACATGAGGAGATTTTGCTCCTCGAGCAGCCCCAGCTGCACTTTGTGCTGGAACAAACCAGTCCCTCCTGAGCTGCCACATCAGTTTGAATGGTCAGATAATTCTACTCTTGGTTTTGACCCTTCTCTTCCCAGTGAAAGGTTTGTGCAGTGTCACTGAAGGCTCTGATTTATCCCCCTTAGACTGTTTGCGTTCAAGAATAGTTTGCTGGAGAACATCCAGAGTTGGGAATTTGGATGATGGGTGAGGTTTTTTGGCTTTTGTTTCTTTTTAGTCCCCTGTCTTGTTTTCAAAGCAATTTAACAGAGTTGAAATGCGGTAGAAAAATCAAAGTTTCCATAGAAATCAGCATGAAAAACCCTCCTGTATTTAACCAGCTTAGCATCAAAGCTGTCAAATGCTGAAATTGCAGGTATATCTGCTTTACCCCAAACAATAATATATATTAAACCCCCCTTCGTTCTCCCAATCCAGTTGTTTCGAGGGAGATTCCAATAACTCCCTTGGGCTGGGGTTTCTTGGAGTTCTGGAGGAGGAAAGCAGGAGCTCCCAGGGCTGCAGTGGGTTCTGTGCTCTCTGGATCAGATGGCAGGGGGGACAAGGAAAAGCAGCAATTTCTTATTTATTTTTTTAACTTTCCTCCTGCTCTTCAGCACATTTGCAGTCTGAGATAATTTGGGGTTGGATATTTTAGGTCTCTTTTGTGGGTTTGATACAGACATTGACTAAATAAGAAGGAAATATTATTTGATGCTCTGAAAACGAGATACTGGCAATCTGATTTTGGCCTCGAGTCACAGTGAAGTTCCAACCACACCAATTGCAGTGGTTTCAGAGGTGTAAATTAATTTACTGCAGGCTCAGGGTAGAGGGGGCTGAAGTCCCACAGCAAGTGAATTTGAAGGTTATCCACTGGATCAGGAGCTTGGGAAGCTCCACCAAACCAGCTTTTCACATTCAGACGTGCAGGACAGCAAGAGAGGAGAGCAAAGCACCGAGGAATTCCAGTTCCAGAGCCTGTCAGAGAATGCTGAGAAGTTTGGAGTTCTTTTATTTAATTTTTTCTTCCATCCTCTGCTCAGAAAGAGCTGGCTAAGTGTGTCAGCTTCCTGCCTTAATTGGAGTCTCTGTCTACTGAGAGCTCCAGTAAGTAATAAATAGATTCTCACCTCCCTCCTTTCCAAAGCTATTCAAAGCCCACCTGGGCTACTGATGTTCCTGCTTACAATGGAGACTAGAGCAGGAGCTGAAGGATTTGACACTGCCTGAAACAGACACTTAATAAATAGTGTTCTCCTGAAATGATTAAAACCAGCTGGCCACGGTGAACCGCTGTAGAATTTAACTGGGGAGAAGGAAATCAAGATAAAGTCAGAATAAATTCATCTCCTGCTTCCCAGCCTCGCTTTCCCTCATCCTGCTCCCTTCCCCCCCAAAGGCAGCAAACCTGGTTTTCATAACTGCAAAGAGAAAAAGGGGGGGAAAAATATCCAAGAATTCCTACCAAAAGGGATCAGCCAAATGCAAACTGTTCCAAAAACCATGAAACCCATTGGAAAACCTGCCGGCTCTCCAAGAGACCAGTAATTCCCAACTTTTGGCTGTTTAGCTTCAAAGATTGGGAGGGAGGAGTAGAAAGAAATGAATAAAAGAGGGAGAAAGGAAAATTTAAAGCACAGGAACAAGGTTTCCAGGCATGAATAATGATTTTCAGGGACCCAGAGAGAAACCCACTGCAAAACACCTGCCCTGCTGATAAAGTGATTCCCTCTGAGATAAGTCAGAGGGACTGCCTGGAACGGCTTCACCTCCGGCCAGGTTGGTCACTTGGGGAGTTAAAATCGGCTCCCAGATTTTCCATTAAAAGCGCATCAATCTTTGTATCTCCCCAGTGGAGTCACAAAGAGTCTGAGGAGCAGCATGGGGGGAACCCTCAGGGAAGATGCTGCTGCTGGATCTGTGGGAGTGCCCAGGGCCAGCTTGGATGGAGCTGGGAGAAGCATTTTATCCCTTTTAGGTTCACAGGCAGCAACAGCAGAAGGAGAAATGAGCTCAGGCTGTGGCAGGAGAGGGGCAGGTTGGACACCAGGAGGAATTTGTCCATGGAAAGGGCTGGCAGACATTGGAGGGGGCAGAGTCCCCACCCCTGGAGCTGGTCAAAGATCAGGCAGATTTGGCATTTCACTGGGTGGTTTACTGGGTATGGTGGGCTGTGGTCAAAGGTTGGACTCCATGAACCTGGAGGTCTTTTCCAACCTGAATGACTCGGTGATTCCATGAAATATCCCCCTGAACAAGGACCAGCAGTGACAAATGACAACACACCCCAGAGCTCTAGCACAGCTAAAGAAATCCACGGAGCTGCAGCCTGAAGGACTTTCTGTACATCAGGTTTCTGTCCAAGACTAAGTTGTTTCTCAGACAGAATGAAGGAAAAGGAAGAAAAATCATCTTCCTCGAAGTTGCAGCGCTCTGGAAGCTCGTTTGTCAAGCGACACATGATAACTGCCTTGAAGAAACGCAGGCACTGGCTTAGGAAGAGAGAAAAAATCATTAATTTCTGAGTTTGTGCTCAGAGGTCACGAGCCTGAGGCTGAAAGTGAGTGGAAGAACATTAACACACCAAACAGGGAGGGAAGATCCTGATCTTTCTCCCAGGGATCAATCCAGAACAATTCCTCAGATAACTCAGCTGCACAGAGGATTTGTTACGTGGATCTCCTCAGGGAAGTTGTTTCCAAACATTCAGAGGTTCCAGCCACGCCCTGAAAACATCTCATGGACAGGACACTGGGATTTTGGGTTCTTTTTCTCCAAGACACCAGTGAAAATTACTCACCAAATTCTACAGCTGAAAGGAGCAGATCTGGGAGGGAAATTCCAGCTGAGGGGGGAAAATTGAGTGTTATTTTTAAAGAGGGCATCCCTGGGCATCCCTGGGAATCCCCGAGCATCCCTGGACATCCATGGGCATTCCTGGCCATTCCTGGGCATCCCATAGCATCCCTGTGTATCCCTGGGCATCCCTGTGTATCCCTGGGCATCCCTGTGTATCCCTGGCCATCCCTGACCATCCCTGTGTATCCCTGGGCATCCCTGTGTATCCCTGGGCATCCCATAGCATCCCTGTGTATCCCTGGGCATCCCTGTGTATCCCTGGCCATCCCTGACCATCCCTGTGTATCCCTGGCCATCCCTGGGCACCACGAGGACCTGCACAGGGCTTGGCATCTTTGGAGTCTCTCTTTGCAAACCTGCCCGTGTGTGTTGCTGCTCCGGCAGGAGAATCCCAGCAGGGATTTGTGGAAGTGAGAGAAGACTCTCGGGCTAATTTTAGGGATTCGAACAGAAGGCGACGCTCCAGCTGGGAGAAGATTCCCACTGAAAACCAGAGGGTGCGGGGGGGACTTTCACAACATTCTGTCCCTCCTTTCCCGAACCGGCTCGGTGGAATCCACGTGGGACACTCGTGGGTAGCAGGCACTGGCACTGAGGGAGCTGCGGTGGTGGTGGCAGCAGAGCCCAAGCAGGGCCCTTCTGGAGCAAACAGGGATCTCTCCCAAGGAGCTCAGCAGGAATCTCATGGCACATTTGGTCTGGTGGGACAGAAGATGCTCTGTGAGGTGTTTACATGAGTGGATCAGCACGGATCCCTCAAAGAAGACTCTGGAATCTGGACACAAATCCTCAATTCCTTATGCACTTGTGCCCTGGGAGTTGCTGTTGCTTAACCTGGGGCCCTCGACCTGCTGAAATGAGTGTCCTGTCCCTCCTCCAAAGGAACCACCCTCAGAGGACCTACCTGAGATTCCTGCCTGGGGTTTTGGGTGGCGTTTGGCTTTTTAAGAGAAGGCAGAAATACTCACATAGTCAAAATGGGGATTTTCTGAGAAAGAGAGAAAAAGCAGGGTGGGTTTATCAGCCTGAGTTCCAATTCACCTGCTCCATAATTAGTGCAGAATTTCCTCCCTTTAAGCACAACAAAAAGGTGGAAAATCCTCCAGCCAAGGCGGGACAGTCATTCACTGGAAATCACAGAAGTTGGGTCTCTCTGGGATGCACATTCATGGAGGAAAAAACTACCCTAAAAAATCACTGAAGGGCTGCAAAATATTTCACAGCTCAGTGTCACCCTTAGAACTGATGTGGTGGGAATAACTGAGCTAGCAGGGAAGACTGGGCAGAATTCCCCCCTCCCCGTGTGTCCTGCCCTCCCTGGCCTTGGAAAGCACGTGGAGCAGGAAGGAGGCGATGGAGCTGGGGCTGCTGTCCCCTGGTGCCCATCCAGCTCTGCTCCAGCTCCACAGACAAGGAATGGGAGTTGCTCAAGAAACCCAAATGAGTATTTACAGCTTCCTGACAGACTGGCTTGCCCGATGCTTTAAGATCCCTGCAAAGTCCTGCCTTCCCTCCTTTCTCTCCCTCTCTCCACGCGATAAAACTTGTGGCTCTTTGGGGAGAGCCATTTCTGCCCCAGAGCCAGAAGCGATGCCTGGGGTCCAAAGACACCCTCGTGTTTAACACCACCTTCTCAGCATCCTCAGCTGCCAAATCTCTCTCCCTCCCCTCCCGTGACCGGCTCAGGGCTCAGTCCCATCCCCGAGCGCTCCTTGAGCAGCCCCGAGTTAGAAGACAAGGGACGACACAAGAGGAAAGTCTTCCAAGTGGTGGGTTTAAGTGATACAACAAGCAGGAATCCTGGAAAAATCCACAGAGGGCCTGCCAGGAAATTCTATATGATGCAGGTGCAAACAGGTTTTTTTTAATTCAGGCTCATTAAAATATGTATTTTGCAAAACTAATTAAATTAAAACATCTGGGAGCTGGGAGGAAAGGCAGGGCTGGAGAGGAGGGCAGGGCTACTCGTGCACACACACACAATGACTTTGTTCCCAGTGAAAAAGTGGATTTGAAGGCGCCCGGATCCATAATTGTGGGAAAGTAACCTGAAGATGCCAAACAACAGGAAATTACCAGAAGAATCTGTCAGCACAATCAGCTGCTATTTTCATTGTTCTTTGGCAGATTTCTGCGCAGTCGGGAACACCTGGGCTGGCCCGGAGCCCAGCCTGCCCCAGTCGCCAGGGGAGAGGAGCACTCATTTGTCTTCCGTGGGGTTTCCTCCGCTCGCTCCTCCAAACATGTGGTTTCACTTTTCCCCTCTCTCTGCAGGAAATGGCAGGACAGTGAAACGCAGAATAAATGAGCTCGATTCCAAGAGGTTGCCTCCTCAGAGGCCACTCCAAAAATAACTGTCTTGTGAGAGGCTGTTAATAACCAGGGTTCTAGGCACTGTCTTCAGCAAACAACATTTCAAAGGCACAGTGTTCCTTTGCTCCCCAGACCCTCCAGACTCCGAAAACACTGCGAAGGGAGGGAGAGGAGGAAGAGCCTGGGCAGTGGGGAGTGCTGAGTGGTTTTGTGGGGAATTCACACCCTCTTCTGATGCCCCACAAAACCCACCACCCCTCGGGGAAGGTGCTTGGGTTTTCCTTCAGGGCTCAGCAAAAGACCTTTGTGCCTTCCCGACTTCATTCCAGGCTGGGCAGGTATTTGTGGGACAGCCTTGTGGCTGCTTGTTGAGGATGTCTCTCCCTCCCTCCACCCCCTTGGAGGACCTGGAAGGGCTGATGTCAGTGGGATCCCCCCAGTTCCCAGCAGGCACTGGTTTCTTGCCCAGAAGGGCAGGCACAGCCCCTCCACCAGCCGCCCTTTTGCTCACACACCCCGAGGGGATCCCCAGGGGTGTCCAAGCAAGGCCACCATTCCCTGAGTTACATCGCCAGGGTCATGTCTGACTCCCAGCTTGCAGCAGGTATTTGCTGCATGTGTCTCCCATTAAAACAAGCAGGTCCCTTCCCAAGTGCGAGTTTGAAAGCGCTGTGACAGAGCCCAGAGAAGTCCCAGCAATCACCTGTGTTATAGCTTTATCTCTGCCCAGACTTGGCTTTGACATTGTAAGACTGCACTTTAAAAGATCACCTCTTTACAAGAACCACCTGTCCAGAGCGACAGCTTTTTCCTTTAACCTCAGAACATATTTTTAAAGTTAACATACCACTAAAAAAAAGTGCCCCCTCCTCCCATTACCACCAATTCTCAGCCAGCCCAGGCTGTGATGGCCCCTCCGTGGAGCAAAAGCAGGTTTTGTGTGTTCATCTTCTAAGTGGGGTGCTCTCTAGTTTAAATTGCATCATGCTGACCATTTTGGATGGTCCCAGCAGCAACATGTTTTATATTGAAGTGGACATCCACATTTGGGATATTTTCACCTGCATCTTGTCCACCCCCTACCATGATTTAGCATCTTGGCTCTCTGACAGCAAAGAATCACTCAAACAAAACCATAAAATCACCCACCCCAAACCCTAAAACCCCATTTAAAACATAGAGCAGATGATCCTTCGGGTGGGTGAAGGAGCTGAAGGAACATTTGGGTTTCATTTGGTTTCAGTTGCAGCCTCCTTAGCAGGGCAGGGCTCAGCTGTAATTCTAAACTGACCCACCTTTTCTTCCCTTTCCGCAGCAAAAGGTGAAAAATGTGATGGAACATTTGACAACCCGCAGCTCTTCGGTTCCACTGCAGCGCTGGGAGAGCCCAGACTTGGCTTATTTTCTCTAGGACTGAGATGTTTTGACATGTTTATTTGTTTAATTTGTTTATTTTGACTAGCTCTGATTATAATTGGCAGCAATGAGCAGAATTAACATTAGACAGTGTCTTCGACTTGTCGGTTACAATAATGCAAAAGGCATGTGAAGGCAAATCCTCCAGAGCAGTGACAAGAGCTGGGGTTTGGTTCAGCAAAATGCACGGAGAGCGAAGGGGACTGGGACTGCCTCTTGCCACTGGTGGCAGTGGCAGAGAAACAGAGGGTTGAAAATTAAAAATGATTATTATTAGGATTAAAATGATAAAACTCCTTGCTCCCAGATGGCACCAAACCAACCCTTGCTGGCGGAAGGGAATAGCCTTTGGATCTTGAATCAGAATCCCAGAATCCCTGAGGTTGGCAAAGCCCTCCCAGCCCATGGAGCCCAACCCGTGACCCATCCCCACCCTGTCCCCCAGCCCAGAGCACTGAGTGCCACGGCCAGTCCTGCCTTGGGCACCTCCAGGGCTGGGGATTCCACCCCAAACCTCCCTGGGCAGCCCCTGCCAAAGCCCGGCCACCCTTTCCGTGGGGAAATTCCTCCTGCTGTCCCACCTGAACCCTCCTCTCCTCCCGTCCCTGTTCCCTGGGGCAGAGCCCGATTCCCAGCCAGCTCCCCGCTCCTGGCAGGGAGTTCAGAGAGGGAAAAGGTCCCTCCTGAGCCTCCTTTTCTCCAGGCTGAGCCCCCGCAGCTCCCTCAGCTGCTCTTCATGTGACTCACATGGCAGCAAACATTATATTTATTATATATTATAGTATGTGCAAAGTGGTTTTGTGGTGTCATGGACAGGGCAGGAAGGGCTCATCATCCTTCACCCCCAGACCCTTCATTTACCCTTTGGAATTAATTCAGCCCCTCCTTGACTTCCCTTTGCCAAGCTCTGCCCACCACAGTTCCTTCCTTCCACTAGAGCCATGTCTTAGACTGACACAAACTTTTCTTATGTTTATCTTGTTATTTTCTTGCCTTTAATTCCAGTCCACGAAACGGGGGGGGGGGGGGGGGG
>JAWWMP010000060.1:3899851-3915523 GCA_035047865.1 Dendrocincla tyrannina | reverse complement strand
AAGGTGTCCCTGGGCCAGTGGAGGGTGTCCTGGGCCCGTGGAGGGTGTCCCTGGGCCAGTGGAAGGTGTCCCTGGGCCAGTGGAAGGTGTCCCTGGGCCAGTGGAGGGTGTCCTGGGCCCGTGGAGGGTGTCCCTGGGCCAGTGGAAGGTGTCCCTGGGCTAGTGGAAGGTGTCCCTGGGCTAGTGGAAGGTGTCCCTGGGCCAGTGGAAGGTGTCCCTGCCCATGGCAGGGGTGGCACTGGATGATTTAAGGTCCCTTCCCACCCAGCCCATTCCCTGAGTGTTTCCCAGAGCCAGGACTGTCCCAGGCAGCCCCAGACAGGCTGGAAGAGCCACCTGAGAGTTCCTCCTGTCCCAGGCCTGTCCTTGGGCTTTGGGGTAATTTTGGGAAATGGTCTTTGAGATGTTCAACACAAAACTGCCCTCAGGACATCCATTCACCACAAACTGCATCCCAGCACCCAGCAATGTGAACAGCAGAGCAAAATAAAGAAAAATGTCATCAGCTCCTTTAAACATTTATTTGTGGCTCATTACCATTAATTGGAAAACAAATATTTGTGGCTCTTTGGGGAGAAGAATTGTTTGTGCACTTCTCTCTGCCACCCATCATAAGCCCTGTATTTCTGTAGCAGCTATAAAGACATTTCAGTTTCCATTGTTGCTGTCTTCGGACCTTCAAGTGTGGGTTTTTTGAAGTGTGTTTCCTTAGCATGGAATTCAGTTTCTAATTTAATGCCACCACTTCTAAATGGCACTGGCAGCAGGATGCTGTGCACTCCACAGAGGGCAATGATTCATTTCCCCGTGGACACCTTTCCTTCTGCTGACTGGCACTGGGGTGGTTGTTTGCTTTTTTATACTCTTATTATTATTTGGGGTATTATTAGCAGTATTATGATCCCTCAGGCCTTTGATTTCAAGCCCTGCTGGGTGCCTGGATCTGCACGTGTGCTGTGCCAGTGATTGCACTGTGGTTAATGGTTTGTGTGTCCTGGGAGAGCAGAGCTGGGGGAGCAGGGGCTGGAGGGGACAGCAAAGCAGCTCTTGAGTGGGAACATCCCGAAATTCCAGGTGAGGAGCTGCCACCAACGTGCTGAGACCTGGAAGGGCCTTGGTGGTGTCCAAGCTCCAGTCCCTGGGACTGGGATCAGCCTCACCAAGGGCAGAGCAGACACAGACTGAGGACAAGGAGCTTTAGGCCAAGCTTGTCCTCTGGGTTTTGTTCTTCACCTCGAAAATGTCGGGTGTGGAGATGGAGATTTCACTTGTTCAAACCTGGCCTGGTGAATTCCTTCAGTGTCAGAGACCCGGTCAGTGAGCAGGTCAAAGTCTCTGCAGTATCAAAGCACAGAAATCCCACCTCGTTTGGTGCCTTTCTAATGGCTCCTCATCTGCAGACACAGGAAAAGGCCAAAGGGATTGGCCTTTTTCCTGGGCTGAAGCCTCAGCTCTGCAGTGAGATCCACATGGGGGGTCCTTATATCTGCTTAGAGCCCCAATAATTTTAACAAAGACTAAGTGAGACAAAAGAAACCCAGATTTCTTTTCGTACAAAGCTGCTCTTCGAAGAGAAAATCCAAAAGGACACAAATATCAAGGTAGAGATGCACAAAAAACCAGGCAGGTTTCACAGACTATTCAACTTGTGCCATCAGAGCTGGGAGAGAAGTTCCAGATACCAGGCAAAGAATTGGTGGGAATAAAGGTTTCATTCTCCCAATACTTGGACAACTCTTTAGAAGTTCAAACCCCCCAGAATTCATTAACTGCATCATTTCTCCTGTCATCCTTGAGGCTGAAGTAGTTACTGAAGAAAGATCAAGGGTTAAGCTGCAACCTCCACAACAGCACGAGGCTTTAAAAGAAATAATAATAATAAAAAAAGCTCCATCCAATTTTTTTCCCAAATTAAATCAAGAACATTCATAATTAGTTTTTACACCGGAGACATCTAGTGGGAAATGAAAGAACTGAAAGAGCCACGAGCTGCCTTCGCCCTTTCATTAATATTTGCTCCCCAATGCAGGTCAAATAAATCTAACTCACAGTTTGAAATGAGCAGCTTTAAAACTGATGTATTACTTTCGGCTCGGATTTATGCCACCCATTTTGGATAATTACTCCCAATGCTTTTTCCCTCTTGGATTCTGAGCTTCTTCATAAGAATGAAACCAAGTTGGATTCCTGGAGATCTCTTCTGCTTTTAATAACTTTGCCTTCCCCTCCACCCCTCCCCGTCCTCCAGGATTGCTTGGCAATCTGAGGAGCTGGATTTGTGTGTGGCACCTTGCACTGGTTGGGGCTGTTTGCTCCCTGAGGTGGGAAGTGGCACCATCCAGGCCATCCTGCCCTGCATCCCAGGGAATCCTGCCCTGCATCCCAGGGAATCCTGCCCTGCATCCCAGGGAATCCTGCCCTGCATCCCAGGGAATCCTGTCCTGCATCCCAGGGAATCCTCTCCTGCATCCCAGGGAACCCTCTCCTGCATCCCAGGGAATCCTGCCCTGCATCCCAGGGAATCCTGCCCTGCATCCCAGGGAATCCTCTCCTGCATCCCAGGGAATCCTGCCCTGCATCCCAGGGAATCCTGGATCCCTAAACCATCCCCCTGCTCTGCAGCTCCCAGAGAAATCCAGCAGGCACAGAACTGTATCTTCAGCCCTTCCACTTGGTGGAAGGAGTGGAAAGAGAATTCTCTTCCAACCCAAACCATTCCATGGGCCTATCTGGCAGCATCCAATGCCAAATTTGACAGGCATTTAGCAGAATAAACGCCCCAAAACTTCCATGCCAGGACTCCAGCCCTGCCCAGGCTGGAGCTGAACATTTCACCCAGCTGAACTCGCTGGCAGCACCTTTAGGGGGGTTAGATGAGAGTCCACAAAGGAATGATTCCCTCCCTCCCCTTCAACATTTATTCTTCCCTAATAAAGCCCCCCAGGCATTGGATTTCAGGCAGTGTTTGCAGGGATCCACGGGTTATTTCCAAGCCCAGCCATTACCAGTGAACATGGTGACATTAATATGAGTAAATGCAGGAAAAAGGATGAAATAAAACATATCCTATTGAAGGAAATGAGAGCTCCTTAAGAAAGAAAAACACACATAGGAAAGACGTGGGCATATCAGGATACAAATGGGCCACGGGGGAGCCCTGGATTCCACAGGCATGATGTTATTGCAGTGTTTGATACTGCAGTGAGCACCTGCAGATATGAATTACATCCTTGTTCGGGCCACGAGCATCGCAGCCCTGACATCTCAGGAAGTGCTTATGTTATATTTCAAACCCCGCTGCCAACTGCACAAATAGCGACGGAATCAATCACAGGGACCAAAGGCATTATCCTGAGGACTTCCAAAAGCTGAACAAGCCACCTCTCTTCTTCCCCAAGTAGTCACAGCCTTAAATCACCTGGGCTTTCTCTGAGGCACCTGAGCAGCCACAGGAGCGTTGTGGCCACCAGGCATGAAATGCTTCCTTCCCCTCTGCCCCCAGAACGGGATGGAAACAGTGAAACCCCCAAATTCTGCACTTTATACAGACATTTTCCATTTGAAGAGGGGACATGTCATTTGAGACCGAGGCATGGAGGGGTTTGTGCAGCCTCAGGGGAGTTTTGGAGGGTGGGGAGCAGAACCAGGTGAGGAGCAGGAGCTCCCTGGTGCCCAGGGTCTTCTGGAAAGTTCTCCCGGAGCAGGACAGACAATGCAACCTGGAAATCCAAAGCTTTTCTGCTAGAAAGATGTTCTGTCACACGGCTCAGGTCAAAGGGCTGGTAAACACAGCCCACAAACACGGTCCAGCTCAGAGGAATCTCATTGCAGATGTCTAGTCTGGGTTAAACAATCTCACCTTCACTTTCTGTAAGAAACAAAACTAAAATTCAAAGCTAAAGCACCAACATGTAAACACAAACCAATCTGGATTGGAATCATTCTGTGAGCTTTAATAACTGAAGATTTTAATCATTCTGCAAGCTTTGGTAAACCAAGATTTTACCAGGGTTAGGGACTTCGGAGTTTTAACTTCTCAGAGCGTTCAGAGTTTCCCCCATATGCTCTTATTAGATTAATTTGTTATTTTTCCTTGCTTGCCACGGGAGTCTTAATTACTATTGCTCCAAATACAGCTCCCATCCATCTTAATCAAGCAGGGACTGTTTGGCCATGCTGCTAAATCATGTGGGGTAACAGCTTTGAAAAAGTTTGTTCTGCAGTGAAAAAATGGCTGAGAAAGGAAGCAAAAGCAAATACATCTTTGTGCCTTTGTTACCAGCAGCAGGAGGATGAAGTGGCCATTCTGCCCCACATCCACGGGCCCTTCAAGAAGTGTATTTGGAGCCACTTCTGGGAAACACAAAAACAAAGGGCCAGTTTCTGAATTAGAAATAGAAATTAGAAAGAGCAAAGAGAATAGAAAGAGCATCTGCAGGGCTTGACCTTCTCTCCAACCTCTTGTTATTGTTGAGTATCAGACCCTCTGGGTGAGGAAACCAAATTTATTTCAGCTTTTGCCTGGTTTGGGGATTTTTTTTTTTAAGGTGGTGTGATTGAAAGTGCCAAATAAAGGATTTGGGATATGAAAATTCTCTCTCTGCCCATCAAAGCACCGTGGGTCACACGACTCAGAGTATCTCAGGAGGCTTCCATAGTTCAGCATCATCATGGTCCAGTGTCAGGCACTGCTGGACCCCTCAGGGCCCTGCCCTGGGGAATCTTTGCCATGGGAGTTCTTCCTCCAGGTTTTATTCCACTGGTACCTATTTCCATTTTCTATCCTTTGAGGGAATTGTGTGAACTGAAGAACAATCCCAAACTTTGCTTTTAGGTCTTCCCCAATGCCTGCAAACCAAAGTGCAGCTCTTTGTGGGCCTGCATCTTATGAGCCCCCCAAGAATCATTCTGCAGAGCAGAACTGCCATATTAAAGATAATAATAATAAATCCCCCTTGATCTGCACTCCCAAATTCAAGGAGGGTATTTCTGCTTGTTCTGAGAGTTCCATCTGATGGAGGAAACCACATCAAGTGCCCCCATGGTGGATGGGAACTGTTCCCTACCCGGGAGGAAACACAATCCCCCCCCCAGCTCCTGGGTCACGTGGCTGCTGTCCCACTAATCCACCCAAATCCCTCCATCCTCTGCTCTTCTCAGAGGTTCCTCTCCTTTTAATCCTCCAAAAAATCCAGAGTTTCCAAGGAAGTTTTCCTAATGAAGTTTTCATTAACAGTTTGCACACAAACCTGCCTTGTCAGAAATGAGACAACCCACTGGCCGAGCTCGGATCAGGAGGAAATGTAATGCTAAAAACAAAGGAGGCTCAAATTTCCTCCCCAAAAGGTCCAGCCCCCCTCTGGCCCTGTTCAGCTGCAGCAAGGTGAAAGGCTAAATGTGGACAGAATGGGGATATGTAAGTGGTTTCTAAGCTTTCTGCTGGGAATACTTAACAGCAGAAGCATGTTTCCCCTGGAGACCTTCCCCACCATTTGGTCCAATTTCTTCCTCCAAGAGCTGAACCAATTCATGATGTAATGCTCCAGGGAGAACATTCCTCTCGAAAAAAGAGGCTCTTCGTAGGGAGAAGTTTGAAGAAAACATCTTAATATTGTTTAAACAGCTTTTGGCACAGGCACACCACGAGTGCCGCGCCAGGGCTGAGAGCAGAAGGAAGGCGAAGCAAAGGGTGAGTTTTGGGATTCAGTTTAAGGCTTCTCCTGCACTCCCACCCCAAGTGCCCAGCCCTCAGTGATCCTTAGCGGAATGAGGAATAAAAAGGCATTTTTCAGAAGTGGAGATTCGCTTTGCTAATAAAAGGGGGACAATTTCAGGCTTGGGCTATTTGCATGTCAGGAGGACAGCACGTGTTTGAACGTGCTGAAAGCCCTATCATTTGAAGTGCTCTAGAGAGGCTCTTAACCCCCGGGGCTGGCGGGGCTGGGGCTCTCTGGGGCTCTGCCAACACCTGGGAAGAGCTCCTGGCACCAAAGCTCTCCTCTGCTTAAGGAGTGTGCCCGCAGCTTCCCTGCAGCACATCCCACAGCCACGGTGCAGGGACACAGGGGTGGCCAAACCTGCGTGAGGAGCAGACCAAGCCCGTAGAACATGGACATGTAAGCACTGCTCTGCAGAGCTTGCACTGTGCAAGGACAGCACTGACAGCCAAGCTCCATGGGCACCACCTCCTCCTTCGGTAAACCTTCAGCTTTCCTTGCAAAACACACCCCAGGCACGTCAGGGATTTTTTGCCTTGAGAGCCAAATGGCTTTTTCTTCCTCGTTAATATTTGTACCCCACAATGACTCCTTCCTCAATGGCACACACGAGGCTCCTCAGCAGCTCCCCGTCCCAGCTGCAGTGTGAGCTCCCTCCCAGCCCTAAGAGATTTGCATTAGTGGGGATTATTTACCCCATTTCTGACCCGCTGCACCGAGGGCATTGGTTTGGCCAGGCCTTTGGGTGACACAGGCAGGTTATTTTGGCAGGGATTAGTTTGGCTCCCGCCCACCTTGGGGACAACTCCTGGGATTTAAGGGATGGTGATATTTGAGCCCCATTTCTCCCCCTGGTGTTACAAGTGCTGGCAAGACACAGAGCAAGGGAACTGAGCAGCTGCTCCAGCCAAGAACAGCACGACCCAAACCAAGGCACAGAGGGAAGAAAAAGCCCAATTTTCTCATTCCTACCTTGTTTAGTTTTCTGCATCATCGGGGCTTTCTAGGAACGAGCACCATTTGTGTTTGCAGCTCCTCCTCAGGTTTGGGACACTTTGGAAGCTTTAATGACTCGCTCGTGACTTAAAACCAAATTTAATTTATCTCCTTTAAAACACTGAGTTTTGCATCTTGTCTGTTCCAAGGGATGTTTGCTTGGAGGGTGGGGCTGTGAGGAACCAAAGGTCTGCCTGCAGGGTGGGGGGTGAGCACTGAATTTCAGCCCTTCCCTGGTCCAGTTCTGAGCCCTCTGGGCACAGTGAGCACCTTCAAAGCTGTTGTGGTTATTATGAATAATAAACACAATTGTTCAGAATATAAAACGAGATGCACAACATGAAATATCTCCTTTGCAGAGTGCAAGGCCTTTGCTGCACGGCTTGGCAATGCTAAACCCAGCCCCATAAAGGGGCTATTTAGGCCCAGCTCAGAGGAGCTGGAGGCCAGTCCATCGCAGGCTTCTGTCGAGAGCTTTTACTGCTCATTTCTTGGGGCTGCAGATTTTTCAGTTTCTTGCTAGACCCTAAACTTTTAAAGCCTCGAATCACAACTATTTATCACCCATCAGGGAGCTCCATAAAATGTATTTTCCTTCAGAATGACTATTCTCATAAAAAAAACTAATTTAAAGAAGAAGGAAAAAAAAGACAATTAAGGATATTTTTTAAAAATCTCCATTATGGCCCAACTAACAAGGATTCTTAAAACTCAAAAGCATGACCCACAAAAATTAATGCCACCTGCAAGCTGTAAATATATGTATCATTTCATTTTTTTTCCCCCTCAAGTATTTTCTTTGGCTGTTACATCCAGCTGAACAAGGCCTAAAAATTGTCAAACTAAATTCTTGTTTAAGAGTGCAGCTCTAACTACTGCCAGTTTGAGTGAAACACACGGCCAGGTTGAGGGAATATGCTTTATTTATTTTGGCTGCAGTGCAGGGGAGAACGTTTTCCATCCCATCCGAAGTCGGTGAAAAAGGGGCTGAAATATTGCACAATAAAAGCCATTCATTATATCTGTCTCCTCTGCCTTCCAAAAACAAGGAGGGCTGACCAGCTCCAGCTCCGTGCAGGGGGCAGGAAGGTGGGAGTCAAGGGGTCATGGAAAGAACCCAAGACTAACAGCAGGTTTTCAGGTTGGAGGCAGGGAATGTGCTCCATGCTCTCATTCCCAGCACACAGGTTTGTCTTCTTGCCTCTCCAAAGCCTGGCTCAAGGAGTTAATTGCTCTGTTATGCACAATTTGCAGGACTTAATTACAAAACTAATACATTAGGCTGCTTGTCTGCAAGTCACAGGCCCAGCTCCAGCTTTTCTACTGGGACACGGTGAAACCAGAGCTGGTTTCCAGTTAAAACGTTTGGATTTGCAGCTTTTCTCCTCATTTGAAACCCCTGCAATTGGAAGGAACACCCCACTCCACTTTACAGTTTGTTTTATATTTCCAGTGCTCGCCCCTACCTGTTGAAAATGAAGTTTCTTTCCCTGCCCTCTCTTGGTCCTGTATTTAAACTCTGCTTGAAATACTTGGATTTTCCCCCCTTCCCCTTTCCTGGTCCCCAGCTCTAACAATGCTTTGCTGTTCCCTTCCTTCTGCCTGGATCAGCCCATCCCTAAAGCCTTCCCAGGACTGAGGGTGAGGATTCTGAGTGAGGAGGAGGAGGAGGAGGAAGAGCAAAGCACCAACACTTCAGTACAACAAAGACCAGACAGCACTGCAGGAAGCTGCTTGCACAATTTCCCCAGGGCCTGTCTTCCTTCCCATGCCCAGCTATCTCTGCTGGGAGAACTTTTCCTTGATGTTCCACAGAGACATTTTCCTCTAATTTGAACACATTTGTGGCCCCTCTCAGTACAGATATGGAGAACAGAATATTAGCCCCTGCTTCTGTCACAACCCTCTGCAGGACTGAAGACTTGTCTCCTCTCAAGTCCTGTGTGGCTTAAGGAGACAATTTGAGGACAAATTCTATACAGAGGATGGAGAAAAGGAAACAAAAAGCACTCTGAGGTAGAATTTCCTCTTGGAAATAACTGCAACCTCATTATTTCTTGTAGTTCTGACCTCCCTCTCCCAGATAAATTCCATGCTTCAGCTGCTGCTTTGCTTGGTTTTGAACATTAAAAGTGGGAGCTCTCCCAATTTACTGATTTGTTAAGCTTTAGATTTTAACCTTAGCAAGGATCTCAAGCCCTTGTCCGTTGTGATCCCGTTGTGCAGGTCCCTTCCAAGCAGAAAGCTCGTGTCAGCCTGCCCTCTCCTGGCAGCACAGCACTCAACCCACACACTCTTGCCAGGCTGCTTCCCCATCTAACCCGAAATAACACATCGAGGACAACTGGTTTGGGAGGGATTTGGTGGCACCTGGGGACAGGTTTATGGCCCACATGGCAGTGCTGGACTCTGATCTTAAAGCTCTTCTCCAGCCTCAGTGATTCCACGACAACTTGAGCAGCATTTAAGCAGTGAACTTTCTTTCAAGCTGCCTTAGGAGCTCTTGTCTTGGAAGAAACACGCCTAAAAATCCAAGTGCTGTGTTTGCTTTTAAGCTCTATAAAAGCAGCCAAGTACAGAAAGTATTTTATTGTTAAACACAAGGCTGCAGGGGGATGGGGTTGGGCAGCAAGCCCTTTCCTCCAGGAGCACAGCAGGCACAAGGAGAGCAGCAGCAGCAGAGACTGGGGCAGAACACTCTCAGTCATCACATTTTATTTCACTCCTCAAAGTACAGAAACACAAACAGGAAGATGCCAGGTCAGCCCTGAACACCGCGGGGCTGGAGAAGGGAAACAGAGCTCAGCTCTGCTGTGGGGTGGATGGTTCCCTTCCTCAGCCAAGCTCATTTTTCTACATCAAAATTCTGTACAATAGAGATTTAAAAGCTTTTCTGTTTTCTTTTTTTACAATGACCCACCTTCACAGAAGAGAAGCAAAATTTCTTTAACTCCTTCTAACACAAAATCTAACTCTCACAGACTCTACCTCTGCTCCTGCCCAAGAGTTAAACAAAGTCTTTTCAGAGGGTGGGAACAGGCTCTCCACCTCCTCCTCTTCCCCTGCGAGCCAGAAGTTCGTTCTTTCTTATTTGCAGGGAATCTCACAGGGGGTTTTAGGGTATTTTTAAAAATCTAGAAGAAAATTCATGCAGATTTGCCCACTAGTTTGTAAGGAAACATCAAGCACATAGGAAACAAACACATTTACAATTTACATCCTGGTTTAACTACTAAAGACAAACCCACAGTCATCAGGGGTGAAGAATTTTTTATCCTCTTGATTACCTGCCACAACTGTACCAAACCAAACCTCTGAGCCAAGCTAGTCCTCCACACAGTTCTGATCTGCAAGCTTTTTAGATCCAGTTTTCCTTGTCTTGATGCCTAAGTTATCCACAAAATGAACAAGGAAATAAAAGTGGAAGAGAGGAGAAAACAGCACTTGAGAGAGGACAATCATCTTCACTTCAGAAAAACAGAGAGAGCTGAAACATCACCAGGTGTTACCTCAGGAGGCATTTCTGCTTCTTCAGGCTGTTTTTGGTTATTTCTGTCCTTCTTATTTACAGAACTTGTTCTTCTCCTTTTCTTGGTTTGAGACCCAGGAGTTTTTTGAGGTGTGGCTGCATTTTTCCTCCTGCACCTTCTGCAAGGACCATCAGCAAGACGAGCAGAGTCCTCGTTTTCCTTCCCCTGGGCTGCAAACAGGGTTGCGTTTTGCTCTCTGGGGTAAATATTCTCAGAGCCTGTGAGGATGGATGTGCTGCTTTTTCTCCTGCTTTTGGGAGCAGAACATGGCTCTGGAGATTTCTCAGGGAGCTGAACCCATGCAAGTCCTTCACTTGCATCTTTATTCAGCCTCATGCTGCGCCTCACTAACATCTCACCACTGGTGTGCCTACTCCTCCTCGTCCTCCTTCCAGAAGAGGAGTCTTTAGGAACAGATAAAACGTCTTCCACGTTATAAGATGAAACCAAAAGATCAATTCCAGTTATTTCCAAGTTTTCAACAGGAGGAAAGTAGATGGCACTGCTGCTGCTTCTTCTTCTTGCTGGGCTACCGTGAACAGAGCCTGTTTGAGGACACTGAGCTCCCTGGGCACCCTCCTCCTGTACATCCTTCTTGGCCTGTTCTTCCAGAACTTCCAGCCCAGTCAGAGGATTTTCTTGTAGCTGCTCATTTCCTATCAAGGAACTCCTCTCTTTGGCTTCATTTTCACATGCAGACCCTTTACCTTGCTGGGAATACTCAGAGGTATCAAGATCTTCCTGCAAGGTGCCAGCCCTGGAGCTGCCAGGTGCTGCCATGGCCAGGAGCTCCCAGCTTGGACACCCAGCGACTGCAGGGATGTCCTTCCCTCTCATCCCTTCCACCACTGCCTTCTCCTGGACACCCTGGCAAGCAGTCCTGGATTTGGGATTATCCAAAACTGCAGAAAAAACATGTAAGAGGCTTGTTACTGATGACAAAGCTCAAGATAACCAAGAGCAGGTTTTTTAGGTAACTGTTGAAAAGAAAACAGAGAAGGAAGAGGAAGAGCAAAGTAAAATAAAAACCAAGTTACCTGAAAAAAGTGGATCTGCCTTTGGTGAGTCTGGAGATGAGCCAAAAGAAAAAACCTCTGGAATTTCAGGAATAGGGCTCAGGAGGGGTTTCTTAGAAGCCAGCTCTCTTTCCCCATATAAAGATATTTCAACTTTTCTCTTTCTTATTCTCCCAGAGACTGTACGTCTTGTTTTCTGAAACGATTGAGAAGCCTGACTGGAGCACAGTGTAATTATAATGATCCTCTGCAATATTTCCCAACAAATGACACTTATTGCTGGATTTTGATGGATAGCAATTGATTTCCCTAAAATGAAGCTTCCACTTCTTCTACCATCTCCAAGTTAATCTAAGAACTCAAAGCAAAGAATTACTTTTCAAACATGACATCTGAGTTTTGATTCACTTCACCAAATCTAGAAGGCAAAGAAATGAGTCCTTCAGCTCAAAACTGCAGTTTCCTCACTCATGCTTAGTCTGGAAAGGAATATGTGCTTTTGCTTCCAATACAGGAAAGCAAAAATCCTTTAGAGCCTCAAACCTTTATGATACTTAACTAGAACAGGACTGGGAAGGTTCCAGCAAGGACTGGGCAAATTCAAACATCTGCCACTGCAGGCACTTGCTAAGAGACCCACCATCAACTCATGTGTTGGCCCTGAAGACTCCAAAGTGACAAACCCCCTCCTTTTTGCCTTCAAACCCTGCTAGTGAGCCTTGCCAAGCAGTGAGGAAGAGGATGTGGCAGTAAATGCTGGGAAACCCCCTGGGAATGAAGCACAACACACAAGACACCCCCCCCCTCCCCCACGGCTCTCTCCAAAGACCAGAACAATCCTGTGAAACCCAAGGAGACACCGCAAGGGCAGCACTGCCCAGAGCAGGGGCTGCCACTCACCTGGGGCCTTTTGGGGGCAGCTCTGGCTTTCCCTTGGGTCTTGCTCCTCCTTGGATTTTGGGTGTCTCCAGCAGCATTCCCAGAGCTTGGGGCCCCCCAGGAGCTGCCATCCCCCTCCTGGGCCTGGGCTCTTGTCTGTGGGGAACAGGAGTGAGAAGTTATGGGGCTGCACATCCTGGTTTTATAAAGCACACCACAGTCCCACTGGCACAGGGATCACACCTGCTTGGTCTCCATCATTGCATTTAGGGGGGTAGAAAAGGGAAGCAACTGGAAATTAAATATTATATTATAGTCCTCTTTGTATAAAAAGGACATTCTAACGAAAAAAAGTGATAAATTTTCATCTTCAGTTATTTCTTTCAGAGAAGATGGGTTGGTTTTTTCATATTCCTCTCTTTTTCTGCCCTCCCCCTCCAATAAACCACATCAGAGCTGTACAACATAAATGCATTTCTGACAGAAACTGCTGTGCAGTGAATTCTGTGCACCTTCAAACTGCAGCAACCACAACGTTTTGTTGCATTATTTGGGAAAGCTCCTGGAAAATTCAATAGGAATAGTAAATTCAACTGTCAGGCTATAACCAAAACTGGGTTTACTAACTGGAAAACCACTTTGACTCAGAATTCTCATTTCCTGAAGACAATTACAGGAGATATTTCCACACACCTGGATATGGACAATCCCCATACCTGAGGCTCCAAAAGCTCTTATAAGCATCAGGAGGCACAAAAGAGATCAATTCTGCCTGAAGAAGTTAAAAAACAACCCCAAAATCATTACTAAAGAAACTTACCTTCCTTTTAGTAGGAAAATGAGTTTGTACCACATCAGGTGTGTCAGTTTGTGCTGTTACAGAGGAGAAAAGAAGAATTTTGATTCGGTTTCAATGCAAAAATTAATTGCATTTTGAGGAAACTAACACAACAGAAATACACCCTCTGTATAAAAAAAAAAAACAGACAAAAAAAAGTAAACCAAAAGCCTCAGCTCTCAATTTTCAGGTACAAAAAGATTCATCATCTGCAGACAAAAATCCAAGTTACCTTCTGCATTTTCAGCAGGTGAAAGGTCTTCTGCAGCAGGGTTGGTCTTCTCCTCCAGGAGTTCTTCGAGAGGCTCAGCACATTCCTTCAAACAAAACCAAATTACATTGTTTAGCCATAAACTAGAACAAATACCAAGAGAAAAACACCTTGTCCATCAGTGAGTGGCACAGACCAGTGGGTTTATTTTGTTTCATTAAACCAGATCATTTGCCATCTGTGGCAAAAAGAAATACAGCATCAAAATACCAGAAAAAGAAAAAAGCCAAGGCAAAACCACTTTGTGTGCTGCCAGTGGCCACCTTCAAACCCAGCTGTACAGGCCCCAGTGCTGCTTCGAACTCACCAAGCAAAAAGAAGGTGACCAAAGGTCAAGCAGACTCAAATTTAGATTTTCAGCAATTTCTTTTCAAAACTGAGCAAGCTGGAGGGCAAAATGAAACCCAACTGGACCGTCCTGTTTTTACAGTTTAAAAGCAAAGCATCCTAACCTACCTCATCCCAACCCACGGGGAGCCTGGGGAAGGCTCCTCTGCGCACGGGGGTGTTGGCAGGCAGGCTGTCATCAAATATCTCAGGGCTCAGAACTTCTCCAAAACTCACCTTCTTCTTCTTCTTTGGGGTTTTGGAGGGGGCACTTTCAGTGGTCTCTGTTGGAATAAAATACATGAGCAGCTCAGGGAATGTGGAACTGGCACAGAGTGGGCTTTTTGTGGGTCTTTTTCTTGCCCCAAAATCCTCAGTAAAATACACCTTTACACATCCTGGATTCACCCAGACTCTTCAGTGTGGCTTTGTTGTGGTGTAAAGAACTCAGGAAGGAGCTGGAAGTGACCCTGTTCCACAAGGGTAACATGCCTTGAAAACCCAGTGGTCTGGTCTGCTCTCAGAGGCTTTGGGAAGTTTTGGGTTCAGTGACTCAGTTCTGGTGTAAGAGACTTGCTGAAGTTTTGGGGTGGGATTAATTATCTTAGTAGCCTTTATTGTCCTTGGCAATCTTATTTTCCATGTCATGCCAGGAGGGTGCCCCACAGGAGGCAATTCAGTGGTGGTTTAATGCATATCATCAGCCAGATTTAGCAAAGAGGCAAAACTTTGTCATCTCACATGATACTCAGCCTAGTTAAAAAACAAAGAGGGATGGTTTGGGGTTTTTTTTTTTTAAAAAAAAGGGGGAATCTGACCTGTTTCTGATGCTTCAAAGGCTTTTTCACAATAGGAGACTGGGAGAGATTCACCTCCTCCTCTGTCAGGGGCACCACTCAGGTATTCCTGTCAAACGCAAGTGATACAATTTGATACTGTTTGATTATCAAATATCAACTTTAATTAAAATATCCTTACACAAAGTGAAGATAAATTTCCCGTAAGCAACATGTTGTTTTAAAAACTTTCTTGTTTGCTGAACAAATAAAACTTGAAGACATTCATATCCCAGAATCCTGGGATGGTCTGGGTTGGAAGGGACCTCAAAGCCCACCCAGTGCCACCCCTGCCATGGGCAGGGACACCTCCCACCAGCCCAGGGTGCTCCAGCCTGGCCTTGGGCACTCCCAGGGATCCAGGGGCAGCCCCAGCTCCTCTGGGCACTCCGTGCCAAAGCCTGCCCACCCTCCCAGGGAAGGACTCCCTCCCAGTACCCCACCCAACCCAACTGCCTTCTCTCAGTTTAAAATCCATTGCCCCTTGGCCTGTCACTCCAGGCCCTTGGCCATGGTGTCTCTCCACCTTCCTTGCGAGCTCCCCTGAGGTCCTGGAAGGGGCAATTGGGTCAACCCCAGATGTTCTCACAACATGAAAGCTCCAAGCAAAGCTTTCAAGAGGAGCAAGCAGCACTAAGTTATTTCCAATCCATACCAATCAGTCAAGAAAGAAAGAGTATTGAACAATTTAACTTCTGGTCACTCAGCAGTGATTCTGTAGAAGCTCATCCTTCTGCTGGTACCTCCATGGAACTGCTGAACCAACCTTTGGGCTGTCCATGAGTTGCTTCTGTGGGGTTTTCTTCAGGATAGACCTCAGGGAGCCACTCTGGGGAAGGCCACTGAAGGGAATATTGCCTGTTTGTTGTGGGGTGACAGGGGGTGTGACAAAGGCTTGGCTTCCATCAGACATTGCCAGGCTCTGCTCTTGCACAAAACCAGCCTTCCTGCTGCTTGGATCTGCGAGAACATCACTTGTGGTGTCAGCACTGCTGTGGTCACACCTGGGAACTGAGCAAAGGGACACACAGGACAGTTAAAGGCTGAAGGAAAATTGAGAAGGCTTTAGGATTAACGACGTGAGCTAGAAAATACAAACATCTCCACAGATTCTGGACAGAAACATCCACTTGGTTGTAAATTTGTGTAAATTTCTGCTTGCAACTTTTGTTTGTAAATTTTTGCAAATTTCTGCTTGCAACTTTTGTTTGTAAATTTTTGCAAATTTCTGCTTGCAACTTTTGTTTGTAAATTTTTGCAAA
>JAWWMP010000060.1:3869289-3894105 GCA_035047865.1 Dendrocincla tyrannina | reverse complement strand
TCTGCTAAATGTACCCCTGAGCCTGGGGATGCATCCAGGGAGGGGCCCTGGGGCTGTGCTGCAGTGGTGCATCTCTGCTAAATGTTACCCGTGAGCCTCATATTCCATCTACAAACAGTTCCTGTGGCTGTACTGTGAAGTGTTACCCGTGATCCTCATGTTCCATAGACAGACAGTCGATGTGGCTGCACTTTAATGATGTATTTCTGTTAAATGTTATCCATGATCCTGATATTTCATCCACAGACAGTTGATGTGGATATACTTTCACGGATTATTTCTGTTAAATGTTATCCATGATTCTCATATTTTCATCTACAGACACTTTATGTGGCTGTATTTTAATTGTGCATTTCTGTTACATGTTACCCATAATCCCAATAGTTTCATCCACAGACAGTTACTGAGGCTGTACTCTAACGGCGTATTTCTATTAAATGTTGTCCATGATCCTGCTTTTCCCTGCCCTGGAAACAGTTCACGTGGCTGTGCTTTAATCTTGCAGTTCTAAATGTGTTCCTGATCCTCATTTTCCCATCCTGCGTGCAAACAATGTGACTGTAATTCAGTCTTTGGGTTTAGGGAGGGAAATACCCTTGGGAGAGGCTTGGAACAGAAAAAATAGCAGTATTTCTTTAGAAAAATGAATAACTGAATCACCATCCTCTTACCCAACACTCCCTTCACTGCTGCTGTTGAGTGTGGGGAGCTGTGCAAGTCACCCCCTCTTTAGCCAGTTTTCCAGCACCAAAGTGAGTCTGTTTCCCTGGTTTTTAGTCAAAATCCAGATGTATTTTCCCCCCTCTGTAAGATATATTGATTTATAAGATTTATTGGCAGCCCTGCTGAGTGTGAAATGGCAGAGCTGTATAAACCCAGTTTAATGCAGTTTATTTATTGCCCCCCTCTCCCCCAGGTCGTGGCTGTGTATGGGACCCTCTCAGATTTGCTCTCTGTGGCCAGTAACAAGCTTGGAATAAAAGCCACCAGTGTTTACAATGGCAAAGGGGGGCTCATTGATGACATTGCTTTGATCAGGTAAGGATTGGCCAGCAAAGGCTCATCAGGGCTGTGCATTGAGAGATCAGCCTGGTAATCCTCCTTAATCAATACCCAGGCTTTCCCTAAAAACAGATATTCTGATTTCCAAAGGGCCTTTCATCCCTCCAGCAAAATTAATCCTGGCTTTTGAACTTCAGGGCATTTCTCTGGTGATAATCAGAACCTGATAAAACTGAGTGAGGCCTTTTAAGCCCCTCCTGTGTTGATTCCAGGGCAGTGTATTTCCCAGGAAATCCCACTATTCCAGTCAGCCCTGGGATGAGGATTTTTTTTTTTGGAAAGGAGACAAATTCTGTCATTGTTTTGCCTTCACAGAATAGCCCCAGAGTGGGGAGAAAAGCAGCTGTTTTGTACAAATCAGTTGAGTCACAGGAATTGTCCTTGCCTGGTTTGTACAGATAAACCTTCAGTGAAGTCAGACCATTAAAATCACTGGAAACTGCAAAATAAAGATAAAAAGCAGATACTGAAGCTCCAGCTAATGACAACTGGTTATGATTTACCTGAAAAGTACCCAGGAGGGCTTTGCTTGTCAATGAGATGAACAAAAAATTCTGATTAATCTTGTTTGTTCTCCTCCTCTCGCCCCTGCCCTCTGCTCTCTCAGGGATGATGATGTGTTGTTTGTCTGTGAAGGGGAGCCCTTCATTGGTAAGTCTGTAAGCCTTATATTTGTATATAAAATACAAAAAAAATATATATATAAACCCCTGTATTTAATAGAAAGAGGTTTTGTTTTGCTTTCATATAAATTTGAGCTTTTATTGCCTGTTATTTTCAGAAGGTGCCTCTTCTCATAGGGAACTAATTAAGAAATATTCACTACTAATTTGCAGTAATAATTTACTGCATAATAAATACTTCCTGCTGTGTTTTTCTGTGTGTAGATCCTCAGAGTGATGGGAGAGCTCAGGAGGAGCTGACAGGGGCCCACACAGACTGGCTGACACTCAATGTGGGAGGCAGATACTTCACCACCACAAGGTAAAATGCTTTGAGGCCCAAAGAACTTGATTTCAAGGCAGCAAAAGAGCTTGAAAAAGACCTTTTTATGGAGCAGGAGGGCTCTGAGTTCTGCAGCTTCCTCTGTGGTTTGTATCCACCGCCCCAATTTTGCCAGGAATTAATTCTTCAACACTTTCTATATGAAGTAAAAGTAAAATTGCACTGCCTTGGTTTTCTAGGAGCACTTTGGTTAACAAAGAACCTGACAGCATGTTGGCCCACATGTTTAAAGATAAAGGTGAGTGTACTGAAATAAACTTTATTGTTTCAAGTAATAAATTAGCAAAGTGGGCAAAAGGCACTGCCAAGCTGAGAATCCAAACCACCAAAAGTGTCTTAAAGTACCAAAGCAGAACATATAATTATCTTTTTAATAACTGCTTATTTCTCTGTTGCCCACCTATTGGTTTTTGTCTCACAGACTGAAAATATGAGTCCCATCCATATTATTTTTGGGTCTTTTTTTTTTTTTTTGTTGAGTTGCTTTTAGGTTTTCATGTTATTGTTGCATCGTGCTCAGTGTTGTCAGGAGAATCCATGAGCAAACACTGCATGAGGCAGCCTTTGGGAGACAGTCAGACTAAAATCTTAGTGCTGCTTTTATTCTTATGTGTGTGATAAAATATTTGAGTTATTTCTAGCAGCACCAAGTTCATATTAAGGTGATTTTTTCCTCCCCACTCCTCTTTTCCTTCCTTTACGAAACGCCCTTTCCCGTGGAGCGTTTCACACTCCACCACCCTTTGGTAACAAAACCCTGCAAGTGAAGCAAATGCTCTTCTCTTAATACGTCAAACTTCATTCTATCTCTTAATTTATCCAATTTAATGATATATATATATATATGTTGTGGAAACAGATGCTTGGGGAAACAAGCAGGATCATAGAGGAGCATTCCTAATTGACCGCAGCCCTGAGTATTTTGAGCCCATTTTGAACTATTTACGTCACGGACAGCTCATTGTAAATGATGGCATTAATTTGCTAGGTAGGTATTACCTGTCTGACATCTGAATTATTCCTCTTGGGGAGCTAAGCTTGGCCCTCAGGTGAAGCCAGGGGGACCTTTGTGTGCTCATCTCCATGGTTTTCTTTGACTTTATTTCCTCTGGTTTTATTCTCGAGCATTGCAGCTCCACGTGCTTGATTTAATGAGGATAGGCTTGAGTTAATGAAGGTTGCTTGATTTAATGAAGGTTGCTTGATTTAATGAAGATTACTTGATTTATGAAGATAGGCTGTTTGTTGATCTTGGGAGCATTAGAAGTTTTCCATCCTGGATTCATGTCTGGCTCGAATTCTGGAGTTGATATCTTTAACCTAATGCTGGTGTTGCAAACAGCCTGGCTGAGTTATTTTTCCCTTTTAGCTGCAAGCAAGCTTTTCCTCTGCCCAGTTCCATCTAATACAATGTCTGTGGTTGTTCTCCAGTGGGGAGAAGGGTGATCTCAGGATTAGCAGTTCCCTGGAAGTAACAAACTCTGCTTTGTTTCCAGGTGTCCTGGAAGAAGCCAGGTTTTTTGGGATCGATTCGCTAATCGAGCACCTCGAAATAGCTATTAAGGTAACTTGTTGGCCCAGCTGAGTGCACGTGCCCTGCTCTGCAGGGATGTCTCACCTGGGGCTGTCTGTGCCAGCTGTTCCACCCCACTCCCCACAGAATTCCCAGCCCGCTGAGGATCACTCTCCCATCTCTCGGAAGGAGTTTGTGCGGTTCCTGCTGGCAACGCCCACCAAGTCCGAGCTGCGCTGTCAGGTGAGGGCACACAGTTGTCTTCTTCACAGAATTCTAGGAATCTCTGCCCAGCATCTCCTCTAAACCTTCCTCTTTTATCTGAAAACCATTGCCCCCTGTGCTGTCCCTCTCTGGGGTGTTGGGGTGTGGAATGTGACAACGTGAAACTCCTGAACTGAGCTCTGGTTCTGAGCCGGGGCTCCTGGACTTGGAATTTCATGTGGCTTGGGCTGTTCTCCTGCTTTAGGGTGAGCGTTTCCTGCAGGAGCAATTTGTTGAGCAATTTCTTCCCTTTAAATGTGAAATAAACCAAGGACCATTCTTGAGAGCTTTGCATTTATATTTTATTCCTCCCATGTAGTAGAATAAATGGTCTTGTGCATATTTATCTGTGTAGAAACATGGAATGGTTTGGGTGGGAAGGGACTTAAAGCTCACCCAGTGCCACCCCCTGCCCTGGGCAGGGACACCTTCCACTGTCCCAAGTTGCTCCAACCTGGTCTTGGGCACTCCCAGGGATCCAGGGGCAGCCACAGCTCCTCTGGACAACCTGTGCCAGGGCCTGTCCACCGTCCCAGGAAAGGATTTCTTCCCAATATTCCACCTAACTCTGCCCTCTTTCAGTTTAAAAACCATCCCTGTCTCTGCCCACATAGCAAGTCCTTGTCCCTCCTTTCTAGAAGTCCTCTTAGCCTGGTGGGGATCCTTCCAGGATCTCTGTCTCTCTTCCTATATCTATATATATTTACCTACACAAGTCACTGCTTTGTGTCCTGATGCACCCCTGACCTTGTGCAACCTTTCTTGGGGTTTATTCTTTGGGATTTTTAGGGTCTCAACTTCAGTGGGGCGGATCTTTCCCGCCTGGATCTTCGCTACATCAACTTCAAGATGGCCAACCTGAGCCGCTGCAACCTGGCCCACGCCAACCTGTGCTGTGCCAACCTGGAGAGAGCTGACCTGTCTGGGTCTGTGCTGGATGTAAGAGCTGCTGCACTGGGGGAGGGCTGGGCTGGGCTCGTGGGACAAACACAGCAAGGGGGGGGAAACACTGAGTTTGTAAATATTGGCTGCAGTTGTTGTCGTTACAAAAGCTTACAGCTGAATGGGATTCACTCCCAAAACAGGATGTTAAAGTGTATTCTGCATGGTTTTGTGTTGTCCTCCCACCTCTCACTGCCATGCTGTGTGTGCCAGTGTGCAAACCTGCAGGGGGTGAAGATGCTGTGCTCCAACGCCGAGGGGGCGTCCCTGAAGGGCTGCAACTTTGAAGATCCATCAGGCCTTAAAGCTAACCTGGAAGGTGAGGAGTTCCTGCCTGTGCCTCTGTGCAAACTGAAGCCTGTGTTTGCATTTTCATGGGGCACATGAAAGGTCCAGCTGGGGGTTGTACAGCCCTGGACTGAGGCTGGGACTGTCTCCTCACTAAATTCCCCCTTGTGCCTTGCCTCTCCCAGTTCACCAGTGTGGAGCTGCTGTGTTTCTGACTGGTTTTCCTCACAGAACTCCTTTCTGGGTGTGTTCCAGGTGCTAACCTGAAAGGAGTGGACATGGAAGGCAGTCAGATGACAGGGATTAACCTCAGAGTTGCAACGCTGAAAAACGCCAAACTAAAGAACTGTAACCTCAGAGGAGCAACGTTGGCAGGGACTGACTTGGAAGTGAGTGAGGATTCATTGGCTGTCCCATCAGTTGGTAATTTGGGGGATTGCTGCCTTTGGGCTGACTCCTCCAGCCTCCCACTAAAGTGGAGTTCAGGTAAATGGAGTTAAAGTAAAGCTCTGGATGAGTTCTGGGTGCAGTCAGTTAACACTTGCTCTCCCTTTCCCCTTCAGAATTGTGACCTGTCAGGCTGTGACCTCCAAGAAGCCAACCTGAGGGGCTCTAATGTCAAAGGAGCCATCTTTGAAGAGATGCTGACCCCCCTGCACATGTCCCAGAGCGTCAGATAGGGAAGAGAGCACGGCCAAGAGGAAGGAATCCAAACATTTCGCCTGACTTTCTTCACCTCCTCCCCTTCCTGAGTTAGAAGTAATGGTTATTAGACAACTTCCATTTGCAGTAGTGCCTAAGTAGACTCTTTCTGCTCACTTTTGGGAGGGACTTTTTGTTTCAGAGGTAGAAACAGAGTTTCTCCCTTTGTGACCAGAGTGAGGAAGGGGGCTGGTTCTGGAACCAGAAAGTGTGGCTGGTTTGGGGGGGAGGGTTCAATACTTTCATTGTTTAGCATTGCCTCACTTTGGAATGCATTTTAATTTATAAAGCACAATATATGCAATTCTATTTATTAAATCTGTAGCTGCAATATGAATAGAAAATGGTATTCCTGTATAGTAGCAACCAAGTTCAGGTTTACAGACAGACAAGTGTATTTACAGTCAGTGTCTCCATTCCTGCAGGGTGTTAATGCCAGGGGTGCTCCCACGTGTCCAGGGTGTGTTCAGGTCTCTGCTGGGGTGGAAACAGTGGGGGAGTGTCCTCAGACACTGCTGGGGAAGAGTCTGAGTGCAGGTTTAGAACAGCTTTATCACCTCAAATGTGCAGTGGAAGCTGCTCCCACTGCAGGGACCTGCCCACAGCCCAGCTTGAGTTCCCACCAAACACCCCTGGGCACAAATTGGATGTCTTAGTTAATCCTCTCCAAATGAGTGTGAAATTGCACTATCAGTCACAGCTGGTAAGACAGATTCTCCTGCTTTCACATGTCCTGACCACTCCAAAGTGGAGTTGCTGTAGCTTTTTCATTCTTTGTTGGGAATTCAGTGTGCAGAGGAGAACCCAGAAGTGTCACCAAAGCAGGGAGAAGCTCTGGGGCCACAGCACTGCTCCCCCCTGTTCTCCTACCTTAGTAGCTGAAGAAATGGCTCTCTTTCCCCTCTGTGCTATGCAAATACTCCTTGAAAACATGGGCATAATCCTTTTCCCAAGCCACATCTGCTTTGGGCTGCTTAAAGTGGCTGTAAAAGCATCTTGCCTGGGGCCAAGTGCCCTTCCACACTTGCTTTACCTGTGGAAAAAGCAGGGAAAGCTCGTTTTGTGTGTGAGTTGGGCAGGGCAGGAGCCTCTGGGCATCCCTCTCTGGGGGGCAGCCCTTGAGCAACGAGCTGCTTCACTGTAGGGTCACTGTAGTTCTCTACTAACATTTATTTTAGACACAATCAAAAAGCACAGGAAGGAACTATACCAAAAACATAGAAAAAAGGTGCATCAAGAACTTACCTCAGATGCTTAAACCACCCCAAAGTTAAAACTGACCTTGAGTCTAAGGAGATCCAGCTGTTACAGTATAAATAGGGAGAATAAGAACCAGTGGATCCCAAACCTTGGGGAATGGGACTCTGCTCTGAGTTCCACAGACAGCAGTTGGAGCCCCACAGTTCTTCAGTGGGTTGTCTCTTGCAGTGCAATTCTCTGTCCTCAAGTCTTTTTGTCTCTGTTGTTACAAAAATGCTGCTTTGCCACCAAGCTGGGAAGGTCAGTGATTATTCTGGATCAGGATAAGGTTGGTTTGGGGGGGAATTGCAGGATTCTCCCTTATGTTCAAGTTGGCTTGACCCAGGCGTGTGATGTGAACGCCCAGGACTCAAAATCCCAGTGTTAAGTGGTTCAGAATTGGGATTATTTCCTCCAGTTCCTCTGGATCAGGCTCTAGAACAACACCATACCCTTGGTGAAGTGACCTAGAGATTCAAGGGAAATATTTCAGTGGGATTTTGGGATCCTTTCTCCCACCTCATGGTGGGGGGGGATGTGTGTGTTGCAGTAGAAGATTCCTAGGGCTAGAGAAATAAATGAATTATTTTTCTTTATCATATTTTGTAGCTGGCAGAAGTAAAATATTGTATGGGGGAAAAATAATCTATTTTCATAATCACTGTGTATAAAATCTATTTGAACTTTCACTGAAGCACTCTTGAATAATCACAGCACGTGGCATCATCATTCACAGCTGAATTTAAGGTACCTCTTTTGCTATGACAGAGCTGGATGAGGAGCCCAAAGGGGCCTCTGCAGAAATTCCAGCCTGAATTAAGTTGCATTAATAAAAGTGTGAAAGAGAAGTGTCTTGGTTGTCTTGATTTAAATAAACAACCCAATCTTAACCTGACTTCTGTGGGAGGGACAGCAAGAACTGAAGCATAAAATGATGCTGGGAAAACAAATGTACCTTGTGGGGGTCGCTGCAGGTTCTGAGCCATTAATTTGGAGAATTTTCAGGAGGGTTTTTTGTTGATTTGTCACTGATTTCCAATACTTTCCAGCTCCTCTGCCCTGTGCTGTCCATGCTTTGGGAGCTGTGGGGAATCGTGGAATCTCCTCATTTAACAGGACCCACAAGGATCACAGAAGTCCAACTCAACAGCAACCTATGGAGAAAGTTGCTGAAATTCAGGGCAGACTGATTAAACCCAGCTTAATGAGTGGGTTAACGAGGTGCAATTACTGCACTAAGCAGGGCCTCCTTCTCTCTCTAAATGTCATCCCTCAGGATCACCAAAAAACCTTCTATTTGCCTCTAAATGACCTTAGCTTTTGCACGGCTCACCAGGGAAGAAAGGAGCCTCCCAAGGCTCCCAGGAACATCCCCCATGCCCAGGCAGAGAACATTTCTCCCACTAAACCCAACTATTTTCACAGCTTGATCAGTTTATCAGCTGAACTGCAATGCTGGCTGCCCCTGCCATGAGTAGGAGGAGCATTAGAGCAGGAAGAATGACTCTTTGCTAAGAGTCACTAAATCCTCCTGAAATGATTCACTTATTGAGTTACTTTTAATCCATTAAGCTCCAAAAGGTCGTGGCAGCCGGAACAGAGGATGTTTGGAGAACATGAGACAGTCCAATGGCACTGAACAGCCCAAAGTGCTGCCAGGTGGACAAAAAATAAAACAACCCCCCCAAACAATACCATTCCTGCAGTCCAAATGACTGAATTTAACTCCTGCACGCAAACAGCTCTTGGCTGCTTTAGAAATCTGCAGATTGGCTCATCTTTAAGGTCCTTTCAAGCCCAAACCATTTCTTAAAGGCTGAATTCCTCACCTATTTTAAGCCCTCAGCAAATTCACCCTCACCCAAGAACTTTTCCTTAGAAGCCACCGATGGAAAAGGTCCCATATTTTCCAGCTGGATCTGAATGTGGGATTTACAACCTCTTAAAAGCAGGGCTGTTACTTTTATGGCTCTGAGGGAAACCAGCTGAACAGCCACACCGGGGGGGGGTCCAATTATGGGCTTAACTTGGGCTGCATTACAGCCATTTTAAGGACAAAATTGCAGCCTGGGAGACAGAATTAGATAATTCACCTGCTGGGAAGGGCTTGGTGTATAAAAGTGAGGTGGCAGGCACAGTCACAGGGCATTTGGCAGCAGAGAAGAGTTGGAGTTCCTCTCCCACCCTCTCAGGCAGCAGGTAATATTCCCCTTTCCCTTACTCCGTGCTTACAGAAGCTCATGTTGGAAGAAACCTGCATTAGAAGAGACTGCACAGAGCAGTTTTTGAGGGGCAGGGACATCAGAGCAGAAACCAAAGTGAACCATCTGCCAAACCCCACCAGGGATGTGCAGGGAGCCTGGGAGGTCCAGGCACGCCCAAACCTCTGCAGGGCTGCTCCAAACTCCTCCTTCAGATCCTCATCCAAATTTTCCAGCTGGCAAATCCCTCTCTAGGGAGCCACTCCACACTTTGAGGGGCTCCAAATCCAGCTGTGGCTCACGCCCAGGCACGAGGTGCAGGTCAGAGCTGCAGAGCACAGGCACGGGGTGGCATCTGGGGCTTGGTGATCCTCATGGACCCACCTTGGGCTATTCCACGATTCCATGATCCAGAAAAGCAAGGCCCTCCTCCTTCTCTAAGGTAAAAATGGAGCTGTAATGCCTTTCTGATGAGAAAGATGCTTTTTCCTCTGCCAGGATGGAGAAGTGCAGGAAGAGCTTTGCTGGTGTCCTGCTGCTGGTGCTGTCTGTGGGGATGTGCTTGGCTCAACACTGGTCCTTTGGGCTGCAGCCAGGAGGGAAGAGGAGCACCAAGGACCTGCTGGGGCCATTCCAAGAGGTGGGTTCTAGGCTGGAAAAGCACCCAGATGCAGCCAGAAAGAGAGGACACAGGTCCTCCTGCAGCCCTGGATCGCTGTCTCCTGCCCCCAAATATAGAGAGATTTGTGTAGAAACACAGGGGTTTAAGTCATAATTGGTGTTGGGGTGAGATGACCTGGCACAAAGAACCAGAGAGCTTGGGCAGCCACCTCCAAGGCAGAGAGGGAGGTTTGAGGTCCAGGTTAAACCTGGTTTCATCCTCCCTAAATTCCACCCAATATCCTGCTGGGCTGCTTTGTGATGACATTCACCCTTAAAACTTTGGCACCTGCCACATGGTGGATGGTCAGCAATGACACGACCAAGCCCATGTGGAAGGTTCTGTCCACCAGTGGTTTTCCCATCCTTTCCTGCACTTCATGGCCAGTCCCTCCCAACAGCTCTTCAGGCATCCTGGGTTCCACTTGGCTGTTGCACGGGGGGGAAAAGGTGAATTTAAGTCGTGCACTGGAAGAGTTTCATCTTCATCTGTAACTGGAGTAGAGTTGCTTTGGCAGCAAAAGCTCCTTTCCTGAAGGCTCTGTCACTTCCCAATCCAGATTGCAAGTGACCTGGAGAAATCAGGGGATGTGCAGCAGTCCCAGTGCCCTGGATCACCCCAGCACTCCCAGCTCAGGGAGCTCCAGGAAGCTGTGGTGAGTAACATGGGTTTCCTTTTATCACTCTGGGAAAATCAGGGGGAAATACACGAGGGAAAAAGAGAAAAAGGGGATGAAGGAGGAGGAAGAGGAGTGCAAGTTTAGTTCATATGAGGCAAACGTGGTTTGGGTTGGAAGGGACCCACAGATCCTCTTGTCCCAACCCCAACACCTTCCATTGTCACCTGCATCCCTCCCAAGCCCTTCTGAGGGCACAGATTGAGCACTGCAGTGCTCCTGCTGCAGCAGTGCCATTGCCCACTGCAGGAACCCAAAGCAGGGCAAGCACTCCCTGCCTGAGCACAGACCCAGGAGCTCCCACAGCCTGCCCTTCCCAGGCAGCTCCCCCTGCCAGCTGCAGGATCCAGCCCTCTGGGAGCTCCTGCTCCCAGGCTCCCCAGGCTGGGAATTGCGTGTTCCAAGAGATGCTCAGGAGCAGTGACAGCTCAGCCTCAGGTCTCTGCAGCCCAAATGGGCTCTTTGTAATGAACACAGCCACACCTCGAGCAGGCCAGATGGTCAGCCCTTCCTGGAAGTGTCCCTGAGCCAGCCCAAGGCTCTGACACTCACTCTGTGCTTCAAATTCAAAGCCAAGGCTCAAAGTTTCAAGTACTTGAAACTCTCCGAGGGGCCCGGCCTGAAAAAGGCTCAGAAAGCCAGGAGAGTAATGCAGGGTCTGGATTCCATCGGATTTTCATGCAGAAATTACCTGAATAAATACTATTGGAGGTGATTTTTAACCCTGTTTGCACTGAGCAGATGTTGGGATGGTGGTCTGTGATTCCAACAGCAGCACCTGCAGAATGAAGAGTCAGCAATAATTATTTAGTATCTTTAGGTATTATTGTTTACTGCAGGAGACAATGTTAGGCAGGAGAAGAGAGCAGAATAATGACCAGATATATACCCGAATATGACATTTGATATGCAGAGATCAAATCAGAGATCAGAATATCCCAGAATAATGATGTTTGCAATGAGTCCTTGATACTTGTGCCTCACTGAGGGAAACCTGCAGAGCTGAAAGGACAACCCACCACAAAGGAGAACCACGAGGTTTGCTCAGAAACTTCTCATTTCTTGCTCCTCAGTGCCACTGAAAAGCACTGAAACCTTCCCCACCCTGACACATTCCTGGAGCTGCTCCAGGGACACCGTGCAGCAGGAGGGGAGGGGCAGGGAATGGTCCACCCTGTGGAAAACCCACTCAAACCATCTCCATCATTTCCTGGATGGGCTGGGAGGGAGCACAGACCAAAACACCCCTCCCTGAGGCACTTCAGGGAATGTAACCCCCCATTTGAGACAGTTCAGCTCTCCCCTAAACACCTCAGGGCTTCAGCTCTGGGCCAAGAACCCCAACAACCCTTCAGGGGGGCAGAGGAATGCGGTGTGTCCATTCACACCAAGGGGTGCCACCCCAAACCCCCCCAAAACCCTTCAGGGAGCTCAGGTTTCCTGGCTCAGCCCTCTGGGCCACCTGCAGGAGCTGCCAGAGCCTCCCCAGGCTGCTCCTAAGCTGCCCCCAGCTCTTGGGAAGGGCTGGCCCATCACCACATGCCACATTGGTCACACACTTGGGGCTGAAAAGGGCCATTCTGGGTGCCAGTGACATTGTCCTGGGCCAGGTGGCACAGGGATCACGTCACACCAATCCTCCTGGACAATGTGGGCACTTCAGCACCTGCCAGGCTTGGAAATTCCATCATCCCAGCTATTCCTGCTCTTTGAAACGAGAATATGGTGTGTGTTTGCAGGGAAATGGTGTTTCCAGGAATGGGATGTGTGTCCCCAGGACTATAAATGTGTATTTATAGGAGTATGATGTGTGTTTACAGGAAAAGCTGCTGGAAGGGGAAGGCAGAAGGAAGATTTAAACCCCAAAGCCAAGCGGATCAACAAAGCCAGAAGAACATTTCAAAGCTGTGTTAAAATCAGTTCCCCTTCACAGGGGCTTTGCTTGTGAATAAATGCTCTGGAGTTGCATTTAAATAGTTGAAAATCGTTGTGTCATTATTAGATTAAAAGAGCAACATCCCAGGCCAGAGGTGGGAGCAGCAGCAGCAGGGTCTGCTCTGTGTCCTGCAATGAAAACTTGGAGTTATTTCACAAGTGTGACCTCTCTGGTCTCTGCAGAAAACAGCAGCAAAACCTTGCTAAAACCCCAAAATAAACTGACTGCTCCCCTCAGCCTCACAGTGTGCATGAAAGACTTTCATCTGCTCCTGTTTCACTGGTCCAGTCATAAAAACTACATTTATTTTAAAAATTATTTACAAACTTTACAACAGTCAATACAATTTAAAAAGCCATGACAATTTATACACCTTGTGAACTCTGTGTCGTTTACCCCGAGAGCTGCAGCCTCCCTTCCCACAGCCACTTTCAAGCTGTATTTTTGGCTGATTCAATTGCAAAGGACTAAAAAAACAGGGAAAAAATAAAAAAATGAATCCATTTGCAGCCTGCAGAGGGGGGTTTGGAATGAAACCACCACATCCAGAATCCCAGAGCCCCCAAACCCACGTCCCACAATGTCCAGATTGTCCTGAGTTCACAACAAGGTTTCTCGTGATTGAACCTTTCCAACACACAAGGAAAAGTGACATCAATTAATCCCAGGTACATGAATTTTGGAGCTGCTGAGGAACCTCCACCTGTTTAAGAATCCAAAGCAGCAGATCATGGATGGGTTCAGGGGGAGAACCTCCTGTGAGTACCAAACTCTCCTAAAAGTGCTTTAATTAAAGGAAATCAAGCAGAATCAGATGAACCTCACGTGCCAGGCAGTGAAATCACATTATTTGTCTAATTTTGACTTCTGAACAGTAAAAATTAGACAAAGTTTTAATTACAAAAAAATAATAATCAAAAGAAAGCAGCAGAAATGGGTAAGGAATGTTTTCACTATATAAAAAAACCCCAAGTAGTTAAATTAAGAGATTTCAACTTATTCTTTCCATTTACAATTAGAAAAATAAATAAGGAGAGAAAATCTGAGGGGGTTTCACTGCAAGTCCAATTCCCTGGGAATGGGCAGCAAACCCTGGGCTGCGAGTGGGGAGTTTGGGGATGCAATTCCTTATTCCCAACCCCTCTGCACATCCCAGAGCTGCTCTCCCTGCAATCCATGTCCTTCCCTAATCCCACAAATCCATGGAAAAGCAAAGCTCTCCCTCTCTTGCCCTGCTGTGGATTTTTGAAGGAATTCAGCCCAGCATGGCCAATAATTAAAAGCTCCAGCAAACAAGTGTTGAGCACATTTCTCCAAAGGAGAAAAACATGAAATCCTCAGAGACTTGCACTGTAACAGCAGCTTTGAAGAGCAGGGCTGTGAAATGGGGTCAGGCTTGGCCTCCTCTGGATATTTAACTTGGTCATTAATTGGGGAAACCACTGATTGTTGTTTATTTCTCCTCTGCAGAGATCATCATTATGGACCATCCCACCCCATTTTAGCCCTCCAGTTTAAAGCACATTGGAGACATTTCCAAAAGCATCTGGTTAACACGGAAAGATGATTCCTGTTTAAAAACTAAGTGGACACAAAAGGCAAGGCAAGAAAACCCTGTGGGTTTCAAGGCAGCAGTGCCTGAGCCCCAGGGCAGGAGGAGGAGCTGGCACATCCTCCAGGGCACCAGGGAGGGGCCCCTGGCCAGGGTGCCCAGGAAGGGATGCAGGATTTCCCCTGGGAAGCAGCAGCTGGGAGCGTGTGAGGCAAAGAGGCTGTGCCTGCAGCTTTGGGATGTGCCCTGGAGACATCTCAGCCTGGATGTGATGGGAAGTGACTCTGGGCTGAAGGCAGTCTGTGTGCCAGAGCCAGGCGGGCAGCACAGCAGCCCCTGGAGTCACACCAGAGTCAAAGGGATGCAGAAGAACAGAAGAAAGGACAAGCTGAGTCTGAACAACCCCCCCCCCCCCCTTGGGGTCTCACTGGGTTTAAAGACACTAAACAGAAAATCAGGTCGGTTTTTCTCTATGCAGACAGAAAGACATTCAGACAGAGCAGGGAATAAAGAAAAGAAGAATTAAATAGGAAAGAAAAGAGTGGAGTGATCCAAGAACAGGAAAGGACGTGGTTAATTGCCAAGTCTTTGATATCCCAGATCCAGATGGTTCCTTAAAGTCCAGTCTATGGAAAACCTGGATCAAGACAGGCTCCAAACCCAAGGACTGCCACGAGTGGGTGCAGGGAAAAAGGGACAGACTGGTACCTGTGGGACTGCCCAAAGTGAAGGCTGCAGGAACCAAGCAGAGCCTGGTGCTGAGGCCAGCAGGGAGAACTGGGTTTGCATTCCAGCCTCTCAAAGTTGCTGGGACCAGTCCAGCCCTGGTATCAATGCAACTGGGACCAGTCCAGCCCTGGTATCAGTGCAGATGGTACCAGTATAGTCCTGGTATCAATGCAGCTGGGACCAGTCCAGCCCTGGTCAAAGTGTAGCTTCTCCCCATCTCACACATCCACAGGAGAGACTTTTTACACCCTGTTAAAAAGCCCAAAGATGGAATTTGGTCCCAAGTGCCAGGAATGAACCACAGAGGTGACCGAACTCTGAGGGAATCCCAACTGCTCTGCAGTGTGAAACCAGTGAAATCCTGCCAAAGTCCTGGTGCACTTCCCACTGGGAATGAGCAGCTGCTCCCTGGAGCAGAGCTGGAGCAGGGCAGGGGCTGGTGACGAGCAGAAAAAAGGCTTCTCATCCTCCACCCTCTTAGGTCTCTGCAACCAGGAATCTCCAAGGGCTGGATTCACAGCCCAGAGCTGTTCCACTGCCTGCAGGGCAGGGGCAGGAGGAGGGATCACAGAACCAGCTACAGCCCACTGGGAAGTCTTGCTGGACACATCTCGTGCTGGTGTGGCTCTCCTTACTCCAGAGCCTGCTGCAAATCCCTCCTGGGACACATTTCCACTGGAATCACAGCAGGGAGAAAACTCAGGGCAGGCAAGACTGAGACAAGAATTCCAGCAGGGCCACTGGAGCTGCAGGATTAGTGTCACAGGAGAGCAGAGCTCAGGCAGGAGCAGCTCCTTGGGGCACGGTCTTGGAGGGACTGCAAAGGCAGGGGGGATCAGCAGGGAAGAACAAGCAGCAGCTCCAGGCTGGGGGGGCAGGGATGCTCCTTCCCATCCTCACTGCAGCCCCTGCTCCGAGGACACGACGCTGGATTTCCTGGTTTTTGGGGGTGGAGGGGGAGGTTTGGCTTCCCTTCTGCTGGGCAGGGGTGGAGCAACCTGAGAAGAGCAAAACACACAGAAAAACAAACCATTACTGGCAAGGGATTTGGCTTCACTCAATGAGAAACCCAAAAGGTCCTGCTGGTCCTTCCAGGAGGAAAACTTTGGTTTCAGTCTCCCAGCACCTCGTGCAACCCCTGGCAGGGGCAAACAAGGACACATCCCCGGGAGGGACCAGAAGCAGATATGTCTGAGTTGCTAAAATGTGCTTCTGGAGATGCTTCAATTGCTCCTGACCCAGAGCCCAACTGCAGCAGCCGTTCCTCTGTCCCACTGTCTCAGTACAATGGCAATAAATCCAATTCCTTCCAGTTTCAGGATTATTTTTATCCTGCTGACTTGGTGAGCTGCACCCAGAAAGGGCCCAAAAGGCTGTAAAGTGCTTCCAAATCAGGATGGTAAAACCAACACCAAAAAAGGGAGCAAGGGAAGTTCTACTGAAACAAGCCACATCCTGCCTGTCCGGCCCAGGGATGCCAGAAAGCTGCAGGAGCAGGTTCTTCTCAGCTCTTTGAAGGGGCCTCCTGCAAACAACTGAGATGGGAAAGGCCAGCTGGGCATGAACCTTGTGTGGCTCCACCACTCCTCAGCCCAAGGTGGTTCCAGGACTATTGTGAGCAAAGGAAGACAGAGACAACTTCACACCAGCAAAGCACCAAAGCCCTTCAGAAGCCACTCCACAATCTCTTTCCAGCCCTTTGAATCCCTTCCCTCTGGCTGCAAACCAAGGGCAAAGCTGCAAGCCAGGACCTGGTAATAATTAGTTTCCTTACAAGACTCAGGGGAAGGAGGCTCTTCCATTAATCCCCTTGGAGCAGTGACTCCCCCAGCATCCCTGGAGCTGGAATATCCCTGCCAGTCACACCAGCTCCACCAGCACAGCCAATTCCAACCAAACCAAGGGCAAAGCACAAAACCTCCCCCTCACCCCACACTTCAAGGCTTTGTGTCACTGTCACATCCCCGAATTAAAGGATCAGCTCTTGTCTTCACAAGGTAAAATACATCCTTCAGTTCTTTTTGGTCCAATTCCAGCTTGTCTCACTCAGGTAGTCCCCAAATCCTCTCTGCCAATTGGGCTGGGGGGACACCCATGCCCTTCAATGACAGAAGGTCCTTCCTACGAGGGCTTGGGGAGCCTCCAGCCCTCCCAGAGGCACAGAGGGCTGAGCTGTGCTGCTGCCCATGGGGAGCAAGCAGTGTGGTCCCAGAAGCCCCTTCAAGGGCAGGTGCAGTGATCCTGACACGGGGGCCAGACTTACTGGCACATCAGGGATCCCAAAGAGCTGGCAGACACCACAGTGTCACAGAAATATCAGTAATACAGCACAAAAACATGGCCATTTGGTGTTCCACTTCATGGAACTGCGACAGAGGCTGTGGCTGAGGCAGGGGTTTGATACAGGCCCTTTGAAGGCAATAATGACATGAAAAACTTGATTTTTCTGAGCTGAGGACTTAAAAGGAGACATTTATCACCTCTGAAACGGGTGAAATCCGGCTCCCCTTTTCTCAGGCCCAAATCCCTGCACTGTTTCCCACTGATCCTGTTTCTGAAGCTTTTCAATCAGGGTGTTTGTTCATTTTCAGCATCCCTTCCCACCCCCCCCAGTCTTCCCGAGCAAGGACATCACAACTCCCACTTGGAAAAAGAAAGAGCCTTCACTCGATGTCCTTCTCCTGAAACAAAACACTTTTTCTTGTTTTGTGGTTTCAGGGAGTGAAGCAGCGAAAAGATTAGACGAGTCTCAAGCAGCACCACCCTTGAAGCAGCCTGGAAAATTCCACTGGTGCCTCTTTCTGCCAAGCTGCTCCCCAGACCCCCGTCAGCTCTCATTTCCTCACCTCCACGGAGTTCCTGGGGGTGCTGTTCTCGTAGGGTTTGCTTTTGGGTGGAGGGGGGGGTGGCGTGGCCAACCCATCCGCCTGCAGCGAGGGGAAACCTGGAGGCAGCGACAAGAACGAGGGGAGACATGAAAGGTGCAGAAGGAAATGGGACTGAACACGGTGGGTTCAAGGGAGATGCAGTTCATACCCTGTGCTTGCCATGTGCCCACAGCTCCCTGCCTGCCTTTGGAGGGGTCACAGTGGGATCTCCACACGCCCAGGGGTGTTTGCTCTGCACCAAACGGGGTGAAAGGTCTGTGGGAGCTGCCTGGGAGAGCAGGGGCTGCACCCCCTGGCACAGGAGGGAGTGCCCTGGGCTGCCCTTCAGCCCCAGAGCCCTCTTGGGTGTCACCCCCACTGGAAGGAGGGACAGCCAAAATTCCAGGGGCTCCTGGCAAGCTGGCCTGCTCCTAAAGGCAGTCACCCCCCTTCACATTCCTCTCACACATCCTTCTTCGGAGAGTGTTCCTGAATTTCGGTGATTTTATGGGTTTAATCCCCTCACAAGGGTTTTATGCTGCTTTAGTTCACTACCTATGCTGGAATCTGAATTTATACCCACACATCAACTTGTGTTCCTCGAAAAAAGGAGCAGCACACAGAAATGCACCAGCCAGGAACTGGCAGGGGTGACATTACAGGTATTTTTACCTTTTATATTTAAATCTTGCTCCAGAATTAACTGCTGGATATGCTGGGAAGGGTTTTGTTTCCCCTGTTCTTTTTCAGGACCAGATTATTGTGCTATTTTCAGTTGACAGACTGTTCATTTTGCCAATCCTTCAAGATAAATTTCAGGTGCAACGCTGACCAGCTGAGTTTCCAAGCTGCAGAGCAAGTTCTCCCCAAACCTTTTGCCACGTGATGGGAAATTGTTCATTAATTAACAAAGCCCTCAGGGCTTGCCAAGGAAATGTAGGCACTGAGCTGATCAGCAGCACCACGTGGCATTGCTGGAGTTCCAGGCTGTGAATTCACAGCACATCCTCTTCTGGACCTCACTTGATGCATTCAAAATCACCTGCACTGTCTGTGATGATCACCCTGAGGTTTAAAATCCCTTCCACAAGTCAGAGATTCCTGGACTGCTTTGAGTGGGAAGGGACCTTAAAGACCATCCCATCCCACCCCTGCCATGGGCAGGGACACCTCCCACCAGCCCAGGGGGCTCCAAGCTGGCCTTGGACACTCCCAGGGATCCAGGGGCAGTCACAGCTTCTCTGGGAAATCCACTCTCCCAGGGAGGAATTCCCTCCCACTATCCATTTATCCCTCCAGTCTGGCAGTTTCAAACTCCTCCTGTCACTGCACACCCCTGTAAAAGCCTCTCTCCGTATTTCTTGGACAAGTCAATACAGGAGAAACCAACTAAGAAACTGAAAGAGAGAAAAACTGTTTGGAATTCCTCTGATATCCCAATGTTAAGAAATTATATGAAAGTGCCAAGCACGACCTTTGATAACACGGCCAAATTCTGCTATCAGACAAGAATGTCTGCAAACACCCACAGCTCCAAGTCCCTGTCTGTGATGGAACTCAGAGCAGCTCCCCCCTCCCTCCCAGGGTGGTTATTTCAGCACACACAGATGAATTCCCCCCTAGAACTTACTCTGGGTCCGGGGCGTCTTGGGGGTGATGGGTGGGGGGCTGCGAGTCGACTGCTGCACCGAAGAGTTCTGCAGCAAAGTCAGTCTGTTGTCCCCCAGCTGGAGACTCTTTGGCCTTTGTGCTTTCCCTGCCGTGCCCTGCTGGGAACAAAGACAACCCAACCCTTCAGGCTCAGCTGGCTTGGGGTGACCTCAGGAAGCAGGGCAGATGTCAGGCTCGACACCTGCTGCCCTTCCGTGGAGCAGATTTGCAGGGGAGTCTCTCCAAGGAGTAAAAAGATGAAATTGGGGTGCAGGTCAGGGCTGCTGGTGCCACCCAGCACCTCAGAGCTATTTTAGGCTCTACACAGCAAATCCTTTGCATCTGGGACTGGGGAGATGTTCCAGTTCCTTCCAGTACCCTGCACTCAAACCATGAGGCCACCAGAGTCCAGAGCATGCATATCAGAACCCTTTTAAACATTAATTTACTGTTCCACAGAGAGGGAAGTCCCTTCAACCTGCAATTAAACTCCCTGGGCTCTTTAGAGTGAGCAGTTCAGGATTTCCCTTTGCCCAGAGGAGACCCCACACTGGTGACCATAAAACACTGAATCCCAAATCTGCTGGACACACAGCAAGGCTTTGCTTCCCTCTGGCTTTGCAGCTCCCCGAGAGCTTAGTCAAGAGCTGCATAAAATCAGGCTCTTGTGCTGCTCCAGAGCACCTGGAAAAGCAGCTTTCCCTTGCTTTGCAGTGTCCTAAGGCAGGACAGTCTGCTGGGACAGCGGCAATACAATCCCCCACATTTTCCCTCTAGTTTTAGGCAATGGGGGGAGCAGCAGCTGCCATCAGGCTTTGGGGGCTAAGCCCATTTAATCCATCAGTAGCTCTCCCAGGAACTGAGGGTCAGGCCCCCTGACCCACCAATACCCAACCCCCCCCCAAATTTCCTTGACTCCAAAGCCTGTGGACATCCAAAACCATGATCCCACAGTTCCCCTTCTAATAAACACCCTGCAGCCTCCAAGTGCTGGCAGCAGCACTCAGATTTGATGAGAATTCCTGAAAATGGCTCAGCATAACCTGTTCTGCCAGATTCTGATGAGAATTTGGGAGAGGAAGGGAAATACAAGAATTCACGTTCTCTCATTATTTCCACAGCCTGTGTTAAGTCAGATTAGCATCACTGAGCCACCAGCTCAGTGCCCAATTCTCTCACCCCCTGACAGTGTAACAGAGTCCTTGCACCCAGCAGGAGAACATTCCAGGGTTGTACAGCCCTTCCCATGGGCTGAAACTCCTCCCTGTGCATTAGTGATCCCTCTAGTGCCAAGCCCAGTGCCCAACAGCCCCCAGCAAATCCCTCAGCAGAGCCTGCTCTGGGGGTCTGGGGGGGTCTTCTACTCCTCTCCTGCCCAGAACGTGCTCAGGGATCCCCCCCTGCCCTCATGCAGGAGGTCTGGAGCACAGCCTGGACCTGGCTTTGCAAAGTCCCAGGCTGGGCACTCCATCTTTTTTCAAGCCCCCAACCCATCAGACTGATCTTCAGCTTCTGATTTGTGCAGTGATGCTGAGGGATGGCAGCTGAACATCTGGCCTGGCAGCTGGATCCCTGCCTGGGGGAGCAGGGCATGCTCCAGCACAAACAGAGCAGCACCCCAGGGTGCTGAGAGCACCACAGAGCCCCAGCTCCCCCCAGGAAGGGGCACTGAGCCCCTCCAGGAGCCCCAGTGCCTCTTTTCCAGGCTGGACCTTCAGCCAAGCACCAATGGGGGCTGTGACACCGATTTTCCACATAAAAAAGGATTACTCAGATGACCAAAGCTTTTGGTATTTGAACCCCTCCCACTATTTAATGCAATGGAAACACTCCAACCCTCCTGCTGGCGTTATGAGGGCTGTCATTATTATTGTTTTACCATTTTGGAAGTCAGTTCAGTCTCTGGCTCCTTCTCCACAATAACCTGAGACTTGCTGATGCTCCACTCCTTCCTCTTGAGTTTGCTGATCCTGTTGTCACCATCATCTTTCACGGGCAGTTCCTCAGCTCTGGAAGATGTGGAGATTCTTCTCTCCAAGAGAGGCTCCAGGATAGACCTGTGGCCCAAAAGAGGGGAAAAACATGATCCACCAAGCAGTTGAAGGACTGTTTGTTAAAAAGCTGCGAGCTCTTGGTTTGCCTGAGATTATTGTGAAAACCTGAGTGATGAGCACGGATTTTTCAGTGGGATTTGTGCTGAGTTACCCCAGAAATTCTGAGTATTGTGTCTTAGGTCTGATGTGATGTGTAAAATCCCACTGTGTAATGGGTAATAATGAATGTAAAGTGTGATCTGCTTGCAGAGGGGGCCAGACCTGCATTTCGTGCTGAGCCCTGCCTGACCTTGAGCAAGTCACCTGAACCTCTGCTCATCACAGATGTAAACTAAAAGTACAGAGAGGTAAAAGCAGGGAATGTTTCCATGTGGAGCAGCTCTGATCTCATGGATGCAGCTGCAACCAGGGGGGAATGGGCACCATGTGATTTATCCCAGCAAAATAAAGTGCCCTGCAGTAGCTCCCACCTCTGTTTTCCTGGGAAAACAGAAGATCCCAGTGTGCCTGGAACACCCCCCATGCACCCAACCTGGGCACCAGCTGGGGGTTCCATTCCCAGAACGATCCCTCTCTGTGCCCCAAACTCCCCAAACGTTGCCCCCCATTAAACCCTTGATTTCAGGGGTAACTAATCCACGCCAAGGCATTCCTGAACCCTCATAAACCACGGGCAAAGGCTGTGACTGACCCATCGGAGCCCGGCCTGGAGGAGGTGCTGTCAGACGAGGTGGAGGACGTGGAGACCACGGAGGAGGCCACGGAGGTGACCGAGAGCCTCCGGAGGGTGGAGGACATGATGTAGGGCAGCACCACAGAGCCCGACCTGCTGGGCTTCCTCTCGGTCAGGGACGGCGGCTGCAGGCAAGGCACGGGTGAGGAACCAGGGGATGGCACCTCCAGGGGGGAAATGCCCCTCTGGGGGCAACCCCTGCCCACTCACCAGGGTGATCACCCCGTACTGCTTCTCCACCTTCCTCCTGAGCTCCCTGAAGCACAAGGTGAGGCGCTCGTGGAGGGGCTTCAGCTGCTCCGTCAGCTTCTCGCCGTGGATCCGGATGCCCTCAGCCAGCAGGGGCATCTGCACAGAGGGCAAAATCGAGTTACAGGAAGAGAAAGCAGCTCAGCTGCTCCAGGAAGGGGTTTTTGATACGTGTTGTGCAAATTAAATCAACACGGTTTGAGTTTGAAGAGGGGGAAAGCGGCAATAACACAGCGAGGAGGCTCCGCTGCTCATGGCACCTTGGGGCACTCAAACCAGCAGTCTGAGCTCCACGGGCTCCAAAACAGGGACATTCTCCCCATTTACAGCTGGGGTCCCATGGCAGGCTGGACAGGGCTTGGAGCAGCCCAGGACAGTGGAAGGGTGGTGGGTGGGGAGAGAGAAGAGCCCCATCCACCCATTGCAGACCCCAGTTTTCCCTGTTTCTCCGAGCAGAAATCAGCACTACTGAGGCTTCCCAAGCATTTCACCAGGGAATCTCAATGCTTGGAAGCGCCCAAGGCCAGGCTGGACAGGGCTTGGAGCAGCCTGGGCTAGTGGAAGGTGTCCCTGCCATGTGCAGCCTAAGGAAACAAGGCAATTCTCACTGCCCTGAGGGTCACAAGAGACCAATCCCAATGGTCAGAGCAGCAGGTCTGACGATCCCAGGAGGAGAGAACAGGATTTTGCTACTCAGGAGGGAAAAACCTCCCCCACTTTGGTAAATATTGCAGAGCAACACAAAGCACATGGAATATTTTAGGCCAGAGTTTCAGGATAAAGCAGTTCCCTTAAAATAAAAAGCAACTGGACACACATCCAAGTTCCCTCGCTGGAAAAAGGAGGATGAAAACACTCCCAGTGCTCCCAGTCCTTGCCCAGTTCCATACCTGGATAGCAATTTGTTGCTTAAGCAGCTCAATTTTATCTTGGTCTTCAGGATGCTCCTGAAGATATTTCTCGGTGAAAAAGGCCTGGAAGCAAAGAGAGAAGATGGCATGGGTGGTACAGACACTCCCCTGCTCTCCCAGGGAACATCCCTGGAATTCTGAAGGAATTAATTGTCATTATTCCTCATTCCCAGGATGATCCCATTGAAAAGGATCACAACTCCTGGTCAGAAGTATTTCCTTTATCTTTTTTTTACCTAGATAAAATCCCTCATAATTGTTTTATTTGCTTTTGAAGTGCATCCCTGAACTATTTCAGCCCCTGAATATATTTTTTTAACTCGTGTGTGCCATTACCTGGAGCCTGTGGACAAGTGTTTAGAGGGCTGGGGGGATAATCCTGAAAAAGCTGATGGCAGGAGGGGGTGAGCCTGGGAAAGGGTTTCTGGGGAGGTCCCTGAGGATTTGCCTTGAAAGTGTTTAATTATTGCAAGAAGAAAGATGTTAAAAGAGCAGACTTGGGCTTTTTGGCTCCAATGAAACAATTAAAAGTCAAGATTTGAGCCGCCCACAAAAGCCAAATGTTCTGCACTGATCTTCAGCTGAAGTAGGAAAATATGAACCAGAAATGAATGTTTCCAGATGTGGTCACAGATACCTTGTGTTTCCTACTTTTAACTGCTTTCCCACTTGGGTAATTCTAAACTTTATGTCAACCTTAATTCACAAAATGGGAGGCTTTGGGGCCAAATTCAGCCTGGCAAAGCATGTAACTCCCATGGAATGAGCAGAGTTCAGCCCCAGCTAAACGAGCCCCTCTCCCATCTAACGTGTGCCCTTCATTCCATGTGACTGCAGCACATCTGAGGAGAATTAGGGCGGTTTTAACACCATCCCTTTAGTTTATGGAAATGAGCACTGGATTTTGGGCTGGGAGTATCACCGTGAGATCCTGGGAATCAACAGCTCAAGTCAAACATCCCAAGAAGAAAGACCCTGCCCTGGAGGCAGCTGAACAGACCTGGGCAGGGAACGCAGCGTTTCCCTGGCCTGTTTGCTCCTGGCTGCAGGACTCCAAACACTGATTATCTGCTGGCAAGAGAGACCCTGATTTGCCTTTACATTCCCTAGGAACCCGAGGCAGGAACAGCAGGTTTTGCTTTCCCCTGGCACCTGCACCATCCTCTGGGCTGCCCAAGCCCCTCTGTGCCCCCCAGGCAGGAGCAGGTTGTTGTTGTCACCACTGTCACCACTGGACAGGAGGCCCAGCAGGGCTGGATCATCCCCTTGGCAATGCACAGCAGTAAAAGTGAACACTGAGAAGGTTTTCCACCTTGCAGTCAGGGGAAATCTGATCTTTGTTCTTTTCTGCTCTTCCTCGAGCTCTGAACACACGGGCACAGAACGTGCCATGTCCGTGGAACAGCTGGAAAGTGAACTGAACCTCCCATGTTTCAATCCAGGTCTCCAGCACTGCAGAGCTCGAGCAACTGAGCTACAGGTCAGAGAATCCTCAATAGGTTGGGTGGGCAGGGACACCTTCCACCAGCCCAGGTGGCTCCAGCCTGGCCTTGGACACTCCCAGGGATCCAGGGGCAGCCAC
>JAWWMP010000060.1:3819200-3869209 GCA_035047865.1 Dendrocincla tyrannina | reverse complement strand
GGAAGCCATTCCCTGTGTCCTGTCCCCCCATCCCTTGTCCCCAGTCCCTCTCCAGCTCTCCTGGAGCCCCTTTAGGCTCTGCAAGGGGCTCTGAGGTCTCCCTGGATCCTTCCCTTCTCCTGGATAACCCCCCAGCTGTCCCAGCCTGCCCCCAGAGGGGCTCCATAAAGGTGAGGAGACCTTCTCATAGTTGGTGTAGCCGCCCATGACGGCGGGGTCCACGATGCCGTTGAGCAGCATGGACAGGGGGTGCACGGGCAGGCTGCGGTCCCAGGTGTGCTGCTGCACGATGTTGGTGATCTTCTCGTTGGTCACCTCCATGGTTTCTATGGCGTTCTCCAAGGGGCTGATCTCCTCCTGAGGGAGACAAGACACAGAACAACCCGCATCAGAGTAACAGAATTTAATTTGGAGGAAGGAATTCTTCCCTGGGATGGGATGGAGTTCCCAGAGAAGCTGTGGCTGCCTCATCCCTGAAGTTTCCAAGGCCAGGCTGGAGCCACCTGGGCTGGTGGGAGGTGTCCCTGCCCATGGAATGGGGTGGCACTGGGTGGGCTTTAAGGTCCCTTCCCACCCAACCCATTGTGGGATTCCACGACTCCCTGATTTATTCAATGTGAAATGAAGTAATTTGCTTTGTGTGCAGCAGAAGTCACTGCTGTGCCACATGCCCTGGTGGAAGGACTGGCAGTCCCAGCTGCTCCAAGGGAGTCACGGAGGGACTGCAGGGGAGCACTCACCGTTGTGACCTGCTTGACTTCAAACCACTTGAGGATGCCTGGGAATGAATAGGCTGTCGTGTAGGTTGTCCTTTCTATCCACATATTCTGGTTGGGGAAGGAAAACAATTCCGAGGTGTGAGGGAAATATTGGCCTTGCACTTCAGTTCTCCCCTGGGGAGTGATGGATCAGGCCCCCAGAACAAGGACCTTCCCCAGCCACTGCCACCTCCATGGCTGGGGTGGAGCCCCACGCTGTGCTCTGGAGGAAGCTGGGCTTGCACAGCACAATATTTATGGATTCTCATGGATTCTGGATGTGAAAACTCCAGCTCTGGAGCCCCTGGCCATTATCCCACTGGAGGCTGCACTGCCAAATGCAGCCCCTTTTATTCTCTTACATTTTAACACCAAACCTCCATGGCCACAGGTGGGGAGAAGGTGACAGCGTTGGCCAAAATGCCACCAAGAAAACACAGGGAAGGCAAAGGACTCACGGCAAACTCGTTGTCTGGATCTTTCTCTCCTTTCCTCACTGGTCTGGAGTGTGTGAATTGCTGCACCTCATTTGCTCTGTAGTAGCTGGAAAGAAGCAGAGCAAATGTATTTCCTCCTTTACATGAATATTCAACTGTTTCCTGTCACAAACAGCAGAGTTAAACTGGAATATTAAGTTTACACAAGACATAAATGCACTGCACCCTGTGCCTAAGTTAGTGGGGAAAACACAGAGTAAATGTTGAAGGAAAAGGAAAATAAATTACTTTAAGATCTGTTCAGGAACAGGTTTGTCTTTATAATTAGGTGGCAGGTTCATCACAGGCTTCACAATAAAGCACTGCACATCTGAGCAGCTCCAGTTAAGGATGAAAACCCAGGAATCCTCCTGGGAAAACAGGAGAGGGAAGAAATGCCCTTCCTGTTTTCAGCAGGTGTCAGAATTCTCCATAATTCCCTGCGTTCTTGTCATGTTTGAAGGAAAATCATGGCTAGTTCCTCACAAAGCCCAGGCATTGCATGAACCCTGTGGTTTGGGGGCTCCTATGAATGAGAAACCCAGAAGGGGTTGGAGAAATACTTATCCCAGAACCACGGGATGGGCTGGGTTGGGTTGGGAGGGACCTCAAAGCCCAGCCAGTGCCACCCCCTGCCACAGGAGGGGACACCTTCCACTAGCCCTGTTATCCAAGCACCAAGAGAACAAGGTATTTTCTCCTAAAAGAGCAAGGAAACAGATTAAACAGAAGGGAAAAAAGAGCCTGAGACAAAGGAAGTGAAAAAAGCCTGAGATGAAGACAGAAGCATCAAGGTCTGCCTAACACAACAATGGTGTGGGCACCCAGCATCTCCTCCTCCTCCTCCTGCTCTCCAAGGTGCCTGCAGGAGGCTGAGGGAGCAGGACCTGTCCCAGATCCAAGCCCTGCAGCTGCTCCCCTGGCCCGTGGGGCTGTGCCAGAGCCCCGGAACCAAACACCCCCAAACCTGGGCACGAGTTCAGAGCTGGGGCCAAACTTCTGCAGCTCAGCTTCCTCTGGAGCCAAAACCACTCGAACAAACACAAACAGATGCAAAGGAAGCAGCTGAAACAAAGCAGCAACAGAAGAGGCAGTTCTGATACCAAGTTTGCTCCTGACTGAGTTTGAATTTCCTCTGTGGATTCAGTGCTTGGCAGGATTCTTGCAGGGGAAGCATCTGCTAGCACGGCTCGAGCTGTGCCTCCCTGCACTGCATTTTAAGGCCAAAGTGGACCATCAGATGCTCTAGCCTGGCCTGCTCAGCACAGGCTGGAAGAACAGCAACTTGGCTTTTCCTGCTGTGCCTCTTCCAGGAGCACACCCGACCCTGCCTGAAGCCACAGGCAGGGATGTGAAGCGTCTTCACCAGGTTGCACTTGGTTGTGCTCACACTTTAAAAACCTTAAGCCCTCTGTGACAGAGCTCGGAGCTCCTGTTCTCGTGCCCAACAAGCTCCTCATTGCTGTTTTCCCCATTCTAGGAAAGAGGCAGCTCCAGCTGATCAGCAGCAAAAGATACACTGTTTAGGAGAAGCCTTGATGTCTTCTCCTGGAGGGGAAGTGCTGGTCATCTTCTCAGCGCTGGGGAACTGGGTGAGCAGCTTCAGGTTGAAATCCTCCCTGCGCTCGTACTCTTTGCCACGGTAGATAAAGATCTTATTCTGCGGGTAGGAGAGGGAAAAGCAGAATTAACACCCAACAAAGCAAGGAGAAAGAGCTCTAAACACACCCAGGGGTCTGGCTTTTGTGGAGGGGTGGCTTTTGGCTTAACAGGCAGAGCAGGGGAGGGAGGGCACAGGGGCTGGAGGGAAGAATTCTTACCCGGAGGAAAGAGGGGAAACCCTGCCCATAATATCCAACAGCAAAGTACTCCGGCTGAGGCCTCATTGCCTTCATGATATTCTCATAAAAAGTAGCTCTTTTTTTCTGGAAGAGAAAAGGACACCACATTTTCCCTCAGGAGAACGCCAGGACTCTGCCAGGTTGGAGCACACCTTGGCTCTCCCCACCCTACAATTGCTTTTTTGATGCAGTTTCTCCTACTTATCCATTTCCTTGGTTAAATATTTGGCTTGTCTGGGCCAGAACCAATTTCCTTTCCTGCTCTGCAGGCAGGAGAACAATGCCATGGCTTTTAGGATTCCAGAAGGATCCTTCAGATCCCTAACTGCTGGAAAGCAAATGAAATATAAATATATTCTGAAGCTGAACGGACACAAATGGTGACAAATGTCAGAGAACTGGCAGGAACAAAACTGGGCAGATGATCCTCATATGAAGGAACATAAAGCCCATCTGGTTCCATCTGTAACCACTAAAAAACTTCATTCAGGACCAAGAGGACTCTGCAGTTCTGTGTTTTTACACAGTAGCTTTACCACAGAAAGAACAAGGTGAGGAGGTTTATGGAGCCTGCAAACCCACCTTGCAAATGTCACTTCATTTGATTAACAGCCAGAATTCCAAACATCTGCCCTTGATACTGCCATGCTAATTAGGAGGTCAAAACACACTAAAATAAGCTGTGAAAACATTATTCTAATATTAAGCCTTACAAAGCCATGGGGGTTATGTTGGTTTATTTGCCTTTAACCTAAATGTATTTTAGGCTCATCCTGCTCAACAATATTAACTGAATATTCTAGCTGAAGATGGAGAAAAAAGCTCTTACCAGGAGATTCCCCAGCCCCTCATAATCAAAGACCTTGTTTTCATACATGTCAGCCAACTCTTTGCTCAGCTGAATGGCCTTTTCCCACATCTCCATGGAGGGTGGAGGGAGGCAGGTGGGGGAACAAGAGCACAAATGACATAAAAGACTCAGTTAAAAGCACTCATTATCCACAGAGGTAAACACAAATGCAGCTGATTCGAATTCAGGCAGCACTTTCATGCCCTGCCAACTTTCCCTGGGATGCACATTTTTTGCAGTAATTATTCCACAGTTTTTTGATTTGTAGATCTGAAAGTGATTTACAGAGCAAGGTTTCCACTGGAAGCCTGGCAGGGAGGGAGGTGGAAAGACAAGTCTGGGCAGGGGAGAGAGAAGCCCAGGTGGTCTCCTCCTGCAGCAACACTTCCCCAGCCTTCCTTGGCTCTGTCTCATCACAGAGTCCTGCAAAGGCTTGGGTTGGAAGGGATCTTAAGGATCAATTAATTCCACCCCCTGCCATGGCAGGGACACCTCCCACCAGCCCAGGTTGCTCCAAGCTGGCCTTGGGCACTCCCAGGGCTGGGGCAGCCCCAGCTTCTCTGGGAATTCCACCCCAGCCCCTCCCCACCCTCCCAGGGAGGAATTCCTCCCCATTATCCAGCCTAAATCCCCCCTCCTTCAGCTGAAAGCCGCTCTAAGGAGACCTTCAGCCCTGGCAGAACCAGCTCTCCAAAGCCACTGGATTGGTGGCAGCCAGAGCAGCCCCACTCCCTGCAGTGCCAAAAACCTGGCAGAGAAGGAAGGAGAACACCTCAAGTCTCCTCTACTAGCCAGGCTTCATCGTTCAGATGCTCCTCAACTAACTCAGGACCAGAAGGTTCAAATATCCCCAGGACAAACTCAAGCCCTGCTCAGGCCATCCCAAAAAGCCTGGCATGGAATCCCATCAGCTTCTACCCCTGTGCCCAACCTCAGCCAGCCCGGGGTTTACCAGCAAGTAAACCCTAAATCCACCCTGCTGTGACCCCCCCAAGCCAGAATTGGCTGGAAGAAGTGCCAGACACTCACTTTGCCCCTGTCAAAGAAGGAGATGATCTCCTGGTAGAGCTTCTCCTTGAGCTCCTGCTGGGAGTAGACGCAGCGACTGTCCCTCTGCTGCAGGTGGGGCTCACAGGGCTGCTCACACCACTGGGGCACGGGGAGAGAGGGGACAGAAAGGCTCAGGTGGACCTGGACAGGTCCTTCCAGGGGTGTCCCAGGGCTGCAGCCCCGAGAAACCCACCACAAAGCCAAAGGAAGCTTTGCAGTGATGGAAGCTGAGACGTTTTCTCCCAGCTCCCACCAGGAGGATGTCACAAATTCATGTCATTAGTGGTTTGGCTTTTATTCAACCACCTGCTGTGCAAATTCCAAAATTGTGAAGCTCCTCAATGGAACTCCTCAAGGAAGCCCCTTGATGAAGCTCCTCAATGAAACTCCTCAAGGAAGCCCCTTGATGAAGCTCCACAAGGAAGCTCCTTAAAGAAGCTCCTCAAGGAAGCTCCACTGGTACCCCACATGATGCAAAGTTAAAAAAGAAGGGGGAAAACCCAGAATTGCTTATTCTGAGCTGTTTGCTCTCTGTTTCAAAGGCAAACCCTGAGAGCAGGAGCTAAACCTGGGCCTGGGGGAGTACCTGGAGCAGCTCTGCGTGGAGGAGGAGGGTGTATGCTGCCTCTGTGAAGTTCTCACAGTCTGTGTGCAGGTCCCGCAGCTTGTAGAGGTACCTGGAGGGAGGAGAAGCTGTTGGCCCGTGGTGTGAAGGGACCCTGGAGCCAGGGACACAGCACCAAGGCAGTGCAGGCTCTGGGCAGGACGAGGAGGGGAGAGCCCACCTGATGTAAATGTCCTCTCGCTTCTTCTCCTTATAAAAATTCTGCCAAGAGTAGAAAAAGTCAAACTTACAACTTAAAGCACTGTGGGTTTGCACAATCATCTCTAGACAAGCAACCTGAGCTTCAGTTTTAGATGCCTGAAAGACCTTTACTATCCTTTTGGCTACTTAGGGCCCATCTAACCCTGTTTTAAAGATCTTCAGTCCCTCTGGCTCCTTGGGTGGACATACCCCTGCAACCAGCCCTTCACCCAGGCTGGGCCACCCTCACCTCCAGAGAAGGGGCAAACCACACAAAGTGACTTGTCCAAAGCTAGCCAGGCTCTTGGCAGTGGGACAGGGACCCAAACCACCCACCAGGCACCTTCTCCTGGGCCTTCGGATTATCCCTTGGACGAGGCTCAACCACATCTGCCCATCTTTGTACGTTCACGGCTCGAGAGCCTGCTCTGAGCCCATCATTAAGCAGGAACAGCCTGAAGAATTAATTAAACTCACGGCCCAGAGGCCCCAGCAAACTGAGGCTGCCCAGAAGGCAGGCCAGGCGTGCAGGGCCAGCCCCCCCTACCAGCACGTTGACGGTGCAGCTCATGCGGTTCTCCTTGCTCTCGTCGTGCATGATGGTCCTGTAGTCGAGCAGGTTCTCCAGCAGGCTGCTCACCAGCAGGGCAAACACCTCCCCGGGGGCAGCCAGGTACTTGTGCTTCCTGCAGTGCTCCAGGAGCCTGCAGGGACACCCAGAGCCAGCAGGGAACGCTCAGAGAGGGTGCCAAGGGTGCTCAGTCCAATTTCTGTGTCAATCCATCCCTGACTCCCACAGCTGAACACACACCCCTGAGACTCCCAAGTCAGGCAGGTCAAAGCATTAAAAGTTGGGTTCTTGGTGCTAAAAGCTCTGATTTGGCTTTCACTCTGAGCCTGCTCCTCCCAAGCTTTTCCACTTTGGCACCTGAGTCTGAATTTCACCTCCCAGTTCGGGGGAGTTTGGCAAGTTGCTGCTGCAGAGCAAACCCCTCATTTTGGGGCAGCCTCAGAATATCTGTGGGGCTTTCCAAGCACTGCAGCTGCTCTGTCTCCCTGCTCTCTCCAGGGATGACTTAGGGCTTCTTTGCAGCAGAAAAACAGCAAAAAAGCTGTTAAAAAAAGAGCCTCCATGTCGTGTGCAGAACTTACAGTTTCTCCAGCAGGATCTTGTACTGCTCATCCCCTCGGCCACCCTCCACCTCCTGGTCCAGCTTGGTGATCAGCTCATTTTCAAACTGAAAAGGCAAAATAAACCCCCCAATTAAACAGAGAACAGCTCTCAGGGGTGTGGGCTGAGCACCAGCAACTCTCCTGGCTGGTGTTTCTCACCCAGCCCAGCATCAGACATAAGTATATATCAAAATGCCACTCTAATGGAAAGCCCAGCAATTTGCTCTGTAGGAACTGATATTGACAGCCCAAAATCTGTCCTGGGGGAACTTATAAAGGTAAATAAATTGATATTACTTTTTAGCCTACTCTTTCAGGGTCCCCAAATGGCCTCCCAATTGAGATGTGTAGATATGTATCATATTGCATACCCATGCCCTGTACTGTAGTATATTGTAGGCATTATATTTCCCTGCATTCCACATGTATAGATACTGTGCATTTATGGCATTCCCTTACCATGTGGAAGTTCCTGTTGCCACTGAAGTTGAACTCACACTGCATCATGTCAAAGAAGATGGGAATTGTTGCTTTCCTGAGCTCAGGCTCTGGCACCAGAGTGACCTCCAGGATCGGCCCCACCATGGCTGGGATGAATTTTATCTTGTGGGGACCTGCAGGAAAGTCAAAGTCAGACATGTCCAGTGGCAGGACCTGGATCTGCAGATGTTTAAGCACATTATTCCCAGAAACACCATGAAATCATCTCAGCAGCTGATGTGACAAAAATATCAGCTTTTGCAAGTTATTCACTGCAAAAGGAAACGGGATTTTGTGTGATGAAACAGTTTTAGGTGTATTTAAGTGTATTTCCCCACATTAAACTTGTGCAGCTGCTATAAAGAAATCAAGGATTAGAAACCCAGCTTAAGAGCTCGAATAAAGACCATTCTGCAGCAGGAACTCACCCAGGTTGTACCACATGTCCCTGATTTTGAAGCCAATTTCTTTCCTCATGTCCCCATACCTAGAGAAAGGATTCAAACACAAAGATGACACAGGTGTTGCAATGACCTGAAGAATTCCATGGCAAACCTACAGGTGTCATTGTGACAGGAGGCTGCAACCTGTGAGAGCAGAGAAAAGCTCTGCTGCTTCAGGCAAGTCCATCCCAAATTCTGGTGTGTTTGGTGTTTTTCCCTAAAGCTTTAACTGCTGACATGGAGAGAATGCAAGAGGATTTAATTAGGAGGCTTCTCAGAGCAGGAAAAAGATGGCAAACTCTGGATGCCTTAATCAAAGTCTGTGTCAAGAACCTCAGAGACGTTTAGGGACTCGATTCCAACTAAAGGAAGAAGTAAAAGCTGCTCAGGCACTAAAAATTGGAGTATTTATTCCTCCTTTTGGGCAGGAGTGGCTCTGAAATGCTCTCACAGAAAACCCAAAGTGGGGGGACTTAAAAGGTGGAGCAGTTTTAGGATTCCTCTTCCTACTTTACAGAGAGGCTGAGGAATTGCATAAGGGAACTTTGGGAACTGTGACAAGCCCACCAGAGACCTCACAGGGGAAGGAACCTTCTGGAAGGTGCCAAAGACACCCCCAACCACCTGCCCTGGCCACCCCTTTATCACCCTTCATTCAAGGAGCACTTCCATGGACCTCCTTCCTCCTGAGGTCCCTGGGGGTGTTGGAGCAGCACAAAGAGCAAGAACATCTGGCAGGTTGGAAATGGGAGACTCACTTCTTGATGATCTTGCTGCGTTTGGCCTGGGAGAAGGTCTCCAGCTGGAGGGACTCGTGGGTCAGGAAAGCCACTGCCAAGTGGAAATAGTTATTCCAGAGCTGTGGAAGAGGAACAAGGCTGAGAGAGGAGAAGATGAAGGAGAAGGAACAACCAGCAGAGCTGCTGGCCCCAAACGCTGCTGGTTCCCTTCATGAGGAAGAAAAGCAACATCTGTGGAGGAACTGGGCTCTGTTAACAGTGGGATTTATTTGTCCCTCCTGCCTTTCAGGTCTGGGGTCTGTAAGAAAAATCCAGGGACAGTGGGACAATTACCTGGAGTTCAAAGTTGGAAGGTTCCAGAAAGACACGGTTGAGGACGGAGGTGAATTGGTTCACTGCCCTGAGGAACACCCTGAGGAGAGGAAAACATCAGATTACAATAAGTGACATTGCAGCTTGAGGTCTGTGGCTCCTCTTTGGAAGCTCATGAGGCAAGAAGGGATGCTCCCAAAGAGGGCAGGGACCTCCTTCCCCAGCAGAACATTCAGGGAAGGTTAATCCTTGGTTGAATTGTTGCACCAGGGGAGGTTCAGGTTGGATATCAGGGGAAATGCCTTCACTGAAGGAATGGTTAAACATTGTCCAGCTCAGGCTTTGGGTTTGCCACGGGATCCCCCCAGAAGTGAAACCAAAAAGGCTTCCCTGGTTTCTGTAGCCACTCTCCAGCTGGACCAAAGCCCCCCTGGTTGGATTGGGCTCCTTTGGCAGGAGGAAAATCTCCAGTTCCACCAAGAGAAATGCACAGGAAACACAATTTACTGAAATCTCACTTAAATCACCCCAAAAAGGTTATGGAAACTAAACCTGCTCGTGTGAGTCACCCTCCCTTCAGGGCCACAGAGGCTCCAAGACTTAAGAGAGAAGCACCTTTACAAACATGTACCTGCTCTGCATCATGTTCATCACCATCCAGTCCGCTGCATACACATTTTTCCCAATCAGATCCTTAAACATAATGAATGTTTCCATCAGGAAGTCCTGTTGGAAAAATAAACACCACGGCCCATGAGGTTGCAGAGATTTATATCCACAGAAAAATACAGGGAAATGGAAAAGTTTGCAACTGATTAATGACTGCACTGATTAACAATCAATACCCTGCCCCTCCTAAGAAGGGGCTCTCATTGTGTGGGCACATCCCAGGAATTAAATGGTTTCTGACAGCTCATCCATTCAAACACACAAGGAGAAATAATTGCACAGGACACGTTGATGTGTTTAATGAGCTCTGCCTTTCCTGGGTTCAATTAAGCTGGGTTGGAGGGAGTTGGGACATTCAGGGACTCGTTTCCAAATCTCTGAATGGTAACAGCCCTAAGCAGGATCATCTCTAAAACTGGGAATTATAATGTATTTATAATTAAATTGTATTTGATAAGTCTTTTCTGGTCCAGTTGAAGAAGGGCAGTTGAAGAGAAGTAGAGAACAGAGATTTAATTTAGAGCATTGTTGTAGAAAAGACACTTTTTATATTCTCCAAACAGGACTTAAGGCTTGGGCAAGGCAAGGCTGAACTGCAGAATGAGGGAAAAAGGAAAAAGAAGGGAATATCAAGAATATTGATCTCTACCTCGTGCTCGCTACAGGTACAAAAGCACTGCAATCAATTTTAGTCTCTACAATGACAGCACATCAGAATTCAAAAGTGAGAGGGACATAAGGAAGGTCACAGGAGAATCCACCCCTTAAAACCACCCCCAGCAAGAAACCCTCTGTTGAGCTGCACAGTTTGCTCTGCAAACCTGGCAAGTGATGGGGAGAGAGAGAAATGGGCATTTGGTGCTGCCTCAGTGAAAATCCTGCAGGCATTATTAAATCAGAGCTTGATGGAAAGGTTTGGGCTTGACAAAGGGCACCTTGAGGAGATGAATTAACTTCTAACAGTGTTAAACCAACCTAGTCATGACGCAAAGCAGGGCTGAAAATACCAGAGAAAAAAAACCAACAGAAACAACAAAAATAAACCCAATTATTGCACTAACCCAGAATGCTCTATTGGTTTTAGCAACTGCTGCACCAGCACAGAGGTGGGTTTGTTCTGGACATTTAAGGACGTGTGAAAATGAGATCAGAAATTGTTATTTTGGAGCAGTTTCTGTTTAAATCCATCCCTGCCCAGGGCATGGGGTTAGAACAGGATGATCCTGGAACCCCAACCATTGTGTGATTCCATCCTGTGAATGATGAGCAGGGAGTTTAATCATGACATAATTCACCCTCTTGCTATGACTTCACACCCAAGCTTTATGTGGCCACACAAATTCTCCAGGAATCTTCTCCTCTTTGAGTCGGGAGATGCAGAAATCTCTGGTAAAATGTCACATTTTGGACCTGCCAGGTGAGCTTTGCAAGCCCCTGCTTAACCTCACCTTACACTTCATGTTATGCTGCTCTCCTACTCACTCAGGTTTTCAGGAAGGAATTCTCACTTGAGGCCACTCAGCTTAGAATCTGTTTCACTTCTGCCTTGAATCCCAAATCCATCCTTCCCAACACCCTCCTCCCCCCGGTGCTCCCACACAGCCCTGCTGAGAACCTTCCCCCTCGTTCTCTGGGGGAACACCAGCAGAGTTCCTGCTGGATTTTGGCTCCTCTCTTCCTTCCCAGCAGGGATTGGGGTGAGACACGAAGGGAGTGTGACCTGTAGATGGCTGTGTTGCTCCACAGATGCTTTTGCAAGCAATTCCTACTGCACAGGGAAAGGGTCCCCTCGGCTTCCAAAAGGAATCACAAACCCTCGGCTGGGTTTGCCTATGGGAAGAACACAACTCCAGGCTGGGATTTCACTTCCCAGTTGCAAAACAAGGGATAAGGGCAACAAAAAAAGCCTTTGTCGTGCTGGGTCCTGTAGCAGAGACTTGTTTTAATACTGGCTTTGGCCACTTTGGGGAGTTTGGAGACCAATCTGGACACAGCTGTTCATCTGAAGGGCCTCCAAGAATCAAAAGCTGATGTTTCACCTGGTTTCACATCCAACGTCTTTGGGGACATGAATTGTACACAGTTATTAACATTTTGGGAACTATTTGCAGTGCTGCCCATTAAAGGACTTAATTAAAGTTTAGAGGAGGGGAAAGAATTAAAGCTAAAAGGAGCACAAAGAGAGACAGTGAGAGGGGGAGATGCTTTTCCTTTTCATCTTTGTTCCCTCTCCTGGTTCCTGACTTAAAGAGCCATTAAAGATGTTTTACTCAGAGCCATAAATGCTGTTCTTGGGCCCTACTGAGTCAGCAGCACCCAAGAATGAACCCCCAGGCTGCTGTTTTGGCCACTGAGCTGATTCCTCAGCCAGGCTGACTTACAACAATGTCCTGCCTGGTCTTGAAGGTGTTGATGTAATGGTTGTAATGGAAATCATCCATCTGCCTCAGGATGGCTGTCATGCAGGCCACGAAAATACCCTGGAGTGGGAAGAACAGCACACTGGGTTATTCTGCTGGCACCTGTGCCTTCAGAGAGAGCCCATCAAACCTCCCTGAGCACAGGCCTGACATCCCCATGGGGCTCATTAGTCCTTTAAACCCCAAATCTTCCTTAAATCCAGGCAGGGACTCTGGGCATTGCTTGCTTTCTCCTCAGGGATCACAGATTGCAAGGAGAACACATCCTCCAAGCATGGCATTTATATATATATATATATATGGATAAATATATACACATACAAACTACTTCAGCGTGTCTTAAAGGGCTTTCCCAACCTGCCTCTGGTTCTCAGCATGGCCAGCTGCAGTTCTCATGGGTGACATATCAACATGCCTTGCAAGTTATCAAAAATTAGTTCCATGCCCAGCTCTTGATTTTTTTCCAGCTTTTCTGCACATGAGACATGGGGAAAGCTGAAACATTCCAGCTGCTCCCACCTTGGAAGCCACTAGAGCAGCCAGAGATGTGTCAGCCCTGAGCAAGCAGAGCCACAAAGTGCACTGAGCCCCAAATCCCTGGGCACAGGAGCCCAAAGGAACTGCAGTCCCAGCCCGGGGAACCAGCTCCAAGAGCAGCAGGAACAGAACAACTCCTGCCCTAAGCCTTGGAGAAGCACCAAAAGCCACGTGTGAGCGGCACAGGAAGCCTGCAGGACAGGGAAAGGGCATCTCCCAGAGCCCTGCTGGCCACTGGGGTGTGCCGGGGGAGGGAATCCTCTCCGGAGAAGGGGCAGGGGCAGGGGGACTCTCACGATGTGCGGGGACTGGCGGCTCATCCCGATCACCGTGCGGTTGATCCTCCTCAGCAGGCGCTCCATGATGAGCTGGATGTGCAGAGCAGTGGGGCCCTGGGGATGTGCAAGGAGGGCACTGAGAGCCCACCCTCAGGGCCCACCCGGGTGTCCCCCCCCGGCAGGGAAGCAAAAGAGATGTGAGCACATGAACATCACTGCCAGCGTTGGAGGGATTCCCTCGGGGGGACCTCAGCCATTCCATCTGCCCCAGCCTCAGGAGCTCATCCTGCTGCTGTCACTGGGCTTTGCTGTCCCTGAGCAGCTCCTGAGTTCAAAGCAGGCTTTCCACAGCACCCAAGAACTGCCTTCCAGGAGCAGGGTGGGAGGTGACTGCACCTGCCCCTATTCCACAGCAGGGAAAACCACAAACCAAACACCTTGTGACTGGCTCCAAATGATTCCACAGGTCACCACAGTATCTGGGATGGCATTTTGGTCCCCAGAAAGGGAAGCAATGGCTTCTACTGCTGTAGGATAACGATTAATTCAACCCTTCCTGGCTCCTCTTTAGACACAGCTACTCCAAAGAACCAGTTCTGCTAAGAACTACAACCCAACAACTTCCCAATGCTCTAAAGCACAAGCTGAAAAGGTTTTTATACCATACCCTCTCAAAAGAAGAATGAGCCTCAAGTGGCACCCTTGGGGCTTGATGCTCACCACATCTTTCCTGTCCAGCACCTCCAGGACACTGCTGAGCAGCTGGGAACACGCCTCGTGGTCAGGTCTGTGGGAATTGTCATCCAGCTGCCCGCTCAGCTGGTCGATGAGCAGGGGCAGGAGGGCATCTCTGCATTCTGCAAGATGAAACAGGGACAGCACCACGGGGGGTTGGTCTCAGGAAGATCCTCAGCATTCTGTGGGCGGGGGCACCACACAGGAGTTTTCTGCTCCTGAATTTCATCCGGGACACCAAAACATGCTCAAAGCCACTGGAGGTACAACCAACACACTGAGAGCCATCAATAACCTCTAACTGGAACCATGGGATGGTTTGGGTTGGAAGGGACCTTAAAGATCATCCCATTCCACCACCTGCCATGGGCAGGGACACCTCCCACTAGCCCAGGTCGCTCCAAGCTGGCCTTGGACACTCCCAGGGATCCAGGGGCAGCCCCAGCTTCTCTGGGCACCCTGTGCCAGGGCCTGCCCACCCTCCCAGGGACGAATTCATTCCCAATATCCCACCCAACCCTGCCCTCTTCTTTATAAATTATATACATGGCACCAAATAGCAAACCCAACCTCTGCCTCTTTCTAAACCAACACCCTGGGTCAGGATCCCACAGCACTGGGAGTTGTGGGAACAGCAGAACTCCCTTTCAGTTCTTCCACGGCAAGGAATATCCCAAAGGTGGATTTCATGGGAGATCAGCACTGATGACTGACACGGGAACTGCGAGGCATTTTTGGTTTCAAGGGTCTGTGTCCCCCTGGAGAATCCAGAGGCTCCCACGTGCCACTCACCAGCCTGTTTGAAGAGGTCACTCTCGACGATCTTGGTCAGGCAGTTCAGCTTCTGCCGCACGAGCTGGTTGTCAGGAATGCTCTGGATGAACTTGCTGAAGAGGACACTGGTGGGCAAACCACAGAGCGGGCAGGGGGTCACGATTTGCACCCAGTGGCACCCCATCCTACCCTTACACTGTCTTACACTTGGGCAAGTCATGGAATCACTGAATGGTTTAGGTGGGAAGGGGCTTAAAGATCATCCCATCCCACGCCCTGCCATGGGCAGGGACACCTTCCACCAGCTCAGGTTGCTCCAACCTGGCCTTGGGCACTCCCAGGGATCCAGGGGCAGCCACAGCTCCTCTGGGCACCCTGTGCCAGGGCCTGCCCACCCTCCCAGGGCAGAAGTCAAGCAGGTTTGTCTCTGTGTGGATCTGTTACCTTCAAGGGCTCTCCAGGCAAATTAACAAAGAGCCCTGACTTATTGTCAAGCAACCTGCAATAAAACTGAGCAGTGTTCACAAACTGCAGCTTAACACTTTTAGAATCCACCTTTTACTCCAAGACAAACTAGATACACCACAATTATAAGCAGACAGCACTCTCTGCCCTCCTGAGCCAGCAGAAGACAATCCCACCTGCTTTCACACCGAATGAAAGCAGAGTTTTGGACAGGCCCAGCAGGTCACAGCTGGAACGTGACACACACACAGCAGCAAAGGCACATCCTTCCAGATGCCCCTTTCATCAAGAGTGATGACTCACTCCACTCCCAGACCCCATTAAATTCAATTCCATGGACATTTGCTGTCTGTCTGCTCTTTGCAAGCAAATTGTTTGTGTCAGACCAAGGAGACGGGTGGGCAGCTCTGGGCAAAGCTATGAACACCCAGCAACGGGAATGCACAGGCTTGTGGATTCCCTGGATGAATACCAGTTTGTTCCCCAACCAAGGCTTTCCTGACCACCTTCCACTGCACCAGGTTGCTCCAGTCTGGCCTTGGACACTTCCAGAATGACCAGCTGAGATGCACAGAATCCCTCCGACCTCACTGAGTTCCTTTAAAGCCCTGCAAGCACTTCCTCAGATTCATGCCCAGTATCTGCACCATCATCTAAATTAGAGTGGCTCCTTTCAGCACAGCTCCCAAAATCCTTCCCACCAGATGAGCCAGGTTTAGAGGACAAAGAATGCAATTACCTGAGCTCAACAGGGTCAAACACCAGCTTGACATCATTTATGATGCTTGGCAAATACTTCAACGCTGCACCCTGCAAGAAGAAACCCAAGGACATGAAACACACACGGCACATCTCGTTTTTGTCAAGGGCAGACATGGGGACAACTTTAGGGAACTGGCTTAAGATCAAATTTATGCACCCAGAGAGCCTCCAGCAACCCCACAGTGCAGTGCAGAGGGGGAAGGGGGAAGGATTCCTGGCCAAGTTCTTTCCTTTTTGCAAACATCCTGTAGTTCTGTGGTTTAAGCAACTTGCTGCCTGACATAAAAAGCACTGGGCAGTTAAATTGCCTCTGTTCTGCACAGTTTAGCACAGCCACAGGAGTAAGTTATCCAGGCAGCTGGAAAGCTGTCCCAAATGGAGCATCCACACAGCAATCTGGGATGTTCTACAGACACTGCACAAGAATCACACGTGGACTTAAATCACCCAAGAACTGATTAAAGGTTCAGAATCAATCTTCCCTTCTTCCATGGAAGAATGGAAAGAAAGCAAGGAATCTGCAGGTCTCACTGCCTTCAGCAACTCAGCAGCCTCTCTGCTCTACCCCCCCCAGCCCCAGTGATTTTGGCAGTGGTTGGACATTTCTATCCCCACCACCCTCAAGCTTGGGGGAAGTGTCCTCTCCTCTGGGGCAGGTGACACCTTCACTGTTGGCAGCTCTTATCTTAGGGGATGCTGAGGGAATGCTGCTCTTTTCATTTGATAAACACTGGGGTTTGCACATCCCTCTCTTGCCACACACACTTCCCAAAGCAGACAGTCAGGGGTGTGACTCAGCTGAAGGGGCTTTACAGTCCTCCAGGCTTGTTCCCTTTCCTGGCCCAGCTCCCTCCCAGCTGCATCAGCTGATCCAAAAGAAGAGACTCCCTCTCCCTGCAAATGATGCCCACCTTGATCTTGACAGCCTCCTCCAGGGGCCGGTCCATGAGCACATTGAAGGACAGGAAGAGCTTGCGAATGGCATCGTTGAACTCATTCCCATCCTCGCTCTTCCCATAAACGCTGCAAAGGGCACAACAGGCTGGTCACCCATCCACCCAAACCCTCCCAAGAGTGCCAGAGCAGCTGGAAGGGGATCTCATCCTGAGGAACAACATCTGAGAGCAACGCCTTCCACAGAGACGTGAGGGTGGAAACGGGGCTGGGGCTTCTGCAGGAATTCCCTGCTGGAATCTGTTCCAAGAGCAAAGCTGCACTGCTTTTAAGCTGCCATTGCAGCAAGGTCTGCTTGGGTTCCAACTGGACAAGGTGCCACCCTCACCTCCTCACAAGTGCCTGCTTATCTCAAAACTTCCTTAAAATCAGGAAGTTATTCCATGTTTTCCTTTTTTTTTTTTGAAATAAATACTGGGTTCTTTTCAAGCTCCTTTTCAGAGGTGACTAAAAGGATTCTCCTCTTCAATTTTCGCTCAACTGATTTGTTCCAGCTGGAGACAAAGGGCAGGAAGACCCTCTTAACCCACCAGTGACAGAGGGGATGGTGAGGAACCTGGGATGACTGGAAGGAACCCCAAGAGGAGCCGCAGGGATGGCAATGGGCTCGCTCTCACCTCAGGTACAACGCCCGGGACTGAACGATGAACCTGAACAGGTACTTGAGGGCTTTCAGGGCAGCAAAGAGCAGCTCTGTCTTGCTGGAGTCCTCAGCATTCCCCACGTAACAGTTGAGGACTTTGGTGAGTTTCCTTTGGAAAGAAAACAAACAGGAGAACCAATCCCACCAGCAGCAGCGCCAGGGAGAGCCCCTGGGTGCCAGGCTGGGGTGCCAGTACTCACACATATGCCAGGGTGGCACTGAAGTGCTTGTAAATGTAGGTCTCAAGGACAGCGTTGAAATGCTGGAACTTGATGTCTCCAATCAAGGAAATAATAAATACCTGCCAAAAATCCCAAAGGAAAGAGGTGTACAGGGCTGCAGAGGCTCTGACTCCAACAGAGCTCAGGGCTGGCTGCAGGGCTTTTATTTTGCTGGGTTATTTGTCATGGTTTGCTTTCCTAACAGCATGAATGCTACAGAGAGTGTTATTGATACTCTAATACTTTTATTAAACACTCATTACTCTTTTCACTGTAGTTACTAAAAAGCTCAGTCCTAGCTCCTGAAAATGCCTTAAGAAGAGTTTAAGTATAATCTACGAACAGGGTAAAATACCAGTTGCTCATCTAAAGGAATCACCAGAAAGAGACTGAAAATGTGGCTGGAAACAAAGGAAACCCACAAAGTCTCACTCACCAGGGCATCAAACACCAGGAAGTCATAGGTTTCATTCTCTGACATCTCCATCATGATGTTGAAAAGTGCATCGAGGGTGTCTGGCAAAAACTAGAGGGGGAAAATAATAGTGAGAGGGTGGGGAAGGACAACTTTCCTTCTGGAATCTTCACAAGAGCAGGATTTGGATCATATTCCCCCCTCATGGAAAGACGTGAAACCCACCTGGACTGGAAAAGTGCCCCTGAAAGACCATTTTAGAAGGGATTTTAGTCCTGTGTTTGCACATGATTGTCATGATCACCACCAGAGCAAGGAAGATCTTTTCTGATCACCTCTGAAGGGCTTCCCTCTGCTGGTTTTGCCTTTTCATCCAGGAGGAACCTCCTGGATCCTCCAGCTCAGCCCCCTCCACTGTCCCAGGGCAGGACCTTGTGCCCTGCCTGTCTGCAGGGACACAGCACTCCCTCCAGGGGCTCAGGAAAACCATCACCTGGCACGATCCCAGCAGCCTCACACTTGGACCCGCTCTCAGGAGAAAAGGCTTCCTCCTAAATCCTTCAGCAGACTGTTTTCGGGGGGAATTCCACCCATTTCAGCTCCACTCCCCACAGTACTTTGGCTCTCAGCTCTTTGAGCCTTCTCTGCAGGTCCCTGTAAAGCCACCAAGGGGCCCAGAGCCACCACTGAGGATCAGAAGTTGGGCTTTGAGTGGATCTTTTATTCCAGAAGGATAAGGGGGAAAATGAAGTCACCACTATCTCCCTGATCCTGATAACATTTAACTTCTGTAATTCCAGTGAATTCCACTCCTGAGGGTGGGGAGGGGCTGGGATGGAATTCCCAGAGAAGCTGTGGCTGCTCCTGGATCCCTGGGAATGTCCAGGGCCAGGCTGGACCAACCTGGGCTGGTGGGAGGTGTCCCTGCCCATGGCAGGGGGTGGCACTGGATGATTTTAAGGTCCCTTCGAACCCAAACCACTCCAGGATTCCCCTGGAGATGCTCTCCCAGCCTACACAGACCCTTTTTGGGTCCAGCAGAGTTCCAACCCTTCAAGATCAACACCAGGTCCACACCCCAGAGCGTGTGCAACAAGGAGACTCAGGTCTCCAGGAATACCTTCACGATTTCTCCTCCTTCCACCTCCATGAGCTTCCTGAGGTTGTGGGCGATGTTCTGGGAGTTGGAACGCCAGTTCAACAAGCCCAGCAGGTCAACTGGCAAGGGCACAACAGCAGCAATTAGCAATTCCAGCAGCAATTAGCAATTCCAGCAGCCCAGCCGACTCCAGGGCTGCACAGCAGGTCGAGAGGATATTTTTAGCATCAGTGCACAGGCAAAAGTCACCCTGGGGTACAGAATATTGCCTTGAGGTGGCTCCTTCGCCTTGGCAGGGAAGGGGAGGTTGGCTATAAATGGAAACCTCGGTGCAGCCTGACAACACGAGGCGTTTGGAGACACCTCTGCAGGTTTCTCCTTCACTCACAGGAGGTGCCTCAAGCCAGCAATTTCATTAGAGGGCATGACTTAGCTCAGGAGGCTTCCAGAGCTACTGGGGAGCTCCCAGCACAGGCTCAGCCATTCCCATGTGAGCACCAAGTCACTGTGAGCCCTTTGGCAGCATGAAAGGCAGAGGAAATGCATCCCAGTCCTAACTGCTACTCTCTTAAGAGCAGAGGAAAGAATAATTAACCTTAAACATTTGTAATTCTGAGAAAACCTTCACCCTGCCACTGACAGGTGCCATTTCCCCATGCGGGTTAACATGGGGAGTTTGGACACAACGTTCACATGATGTGGTTTCCAGTGGCTGCACACACCCCCTTGGAGCTGCAGTGGCAGTGTGATGCCAGCAGTGCTGGCACAGGGGTGCCACTGGCACAGGGAGCAGCAAAAGCCAAGCTAAAGCCCTGTGCCCAGCCGTGCTGCAGTGCCAGGACGTCGGGATAAAGAGAATCCCTCCTTGCTTCAAACACACGGCCCACGACGCACCATTCTGGGTGAGTTTGGTGGAGCAGATGACAGTGGCAATCTGGAAGCTGTCCTTTGTGCTGTCCTTAGTGGGGGTGAAGTTGGCCAGAGGGTGCAGGTTTTTCCCTGAAGGGGCTTCCCTCTCCTCCATCTCCGTTTTGGTGCAAGGAAGAGTCAAATAGCTTTTGGCATCTTCCATTTTCTTGTTATCGCCCTGTTGGTTGAGCACAGCACAGAGAAGGGTAATCCCACAGGTGCCACCTCACCTGAGCTCCTGCAGGGCTCACCTGCAGCCAAATTCAACACAGGGACAGCCAGAATGGATTGGAAACCCTCTGTCACCTCTGCAGCTGTTTGGGCTCTCACTGCAGGGAATGAGTTGCCCACGAAGCCAATGGCCCGAGCTGTTTTCAGAGGGATCCAAGCCCCAGGGTCTAGGAAGGTCTCCCACCCCCATATTCCCCCTTTGTGGCTTTCTGCTGCTGGGAAAATCAGCCAAGAGAGTTTTGGCCAGTTAAACAAAAGCCAAGGTGCAAAAGGCCAGGTTACCTTGTAAACAATGAGATTGTGTTTGCCATCCTGCAGAGTGGTCCCATCTGCGTTCATCAGCTTCACGAAGCCCATGCCAAAAGCCCTCTCAGACCTGTCCCTGGCTGCAAACAGCAGAGAGCCTGGTCAGGAACTCCTTAGGTATGTCCATACAATCCACAGTGCAGCTCCTGTATTTATTAGAACACTTGAGGTACCTCCAACCCCACAGAGAACCCTCCCCTGGGAAGCATCTCCCACCACACCAGGTCAGTGCCCAACTGTGCTGAGGGATGGACAGAGCAGTGGTTGGACTCCACAGTCCTGGAGGTCTTTTCCACCCTTAATGCTTCACCAGCTCCGTGAGACAGAACTGTGCAGGTACTTTGGGTGGCATTTTGCATATCTGTTTGGAAGGTATGGATGTGGAAGTCACAGCATCTCCCAGATGCCTTCAGAGGATCTTCTGAGAGCCTTCCAAGGGCTTAGGGTCACATTATTGATCTTCTTGCAGGGCTCTGAAGTCACTGGATGCAACTTCTGATTCTTTCTCATTAGCCTTTATGAACCTAATTAGAAATCCTCCTATAGGAAGCCCATTACGAAGCCCACCAGGCCTGGCACTGGATTCTGTGAGGGCCTTGAGACCAATTAAACCCAACAGCAGACACTGGGAAACCCAAGCAGTAACAAACACACTGCTAATTGTCTTCTACGGGGCCAACATGTTTAGAACAAAACCAGCTCCAAACTTACACTGTGAACAATCTGAGGGTTTTTTGGCTTGTAAAAAACCCCCCCAACCCTGGAAATCACTAGAAGTGGAAGGGCTCCACCTTTGGAGGGTGCTCAGCAAAGCCCAGGGAGGGTGGCAAAGGCCCAGCCCCTTCCCAGTACTCACATTCCTGTGACGAGCGATGACGGAAGGTGAACCTCAGGTGGCACCGACTGACCTCTTCGATGGCAATGGCCACCTGCACAGGGGGACAGCACGAAGATGCAGCACCAGCCCCACCTCCTGCTGTCCCACAGCACACCCTGGGGCTGCTGCACCTTCTCAGTTCAGACTGGGGAGCGAGGAAGGGAATTACCTTGACGGTCTCGTACCAGCAAGGCTGCTTGACTTGGTAATAAACCACAGACTTGTACTCGGAGACACCTTCATAACCAGCCCCGGGATGGATGGCTTTCTTTGGACAAAGACACAAGCAGAGGGAGGAGAAGTTAAAGCCCAGAATGGAATCAAGGAGTTCTTTGGGTCCTGCAGTTTTCAGAGCATTCAGCTGCCAGAGGCCACGGTACCTCTTGGAGGTTTCCGTCTTCATCGTGCACAGACATGGTGACCTCGACATTCTTGGGAGTCTTCTTCTTGCCTTTGTCAAACTCGCCCTGGATCAGGGTGACATAGATGTCATTTCGGACGTCACCTGGAATGGAGAGCATCTCATGAGGGTTTTCCTCACACAGGTTTACATTTCACAGCCTTGGGTGCCACGTTACCCTTACCCTCTTCTCTGGCTTCAGGTAATTCACTGAATATTCTGAGTTGGAAAGGACCCTTAATGACACCCAACATCTCACCACTTCACCTCCATTTCAAACCACACAGAATGCTTTCAAATAAACCATTTTCCTTTCTATAAACCTCAGCCCTTACATTTTTTTAATGTAACAAACTCTATAGAGCAAAATCCACTCGGAATGGATCATACAAACCCATATGCAACAAAAACCTCCTCGACTAAAATGACATTTTCTCCCAAGAAGTCCATAAACATTCATTTCCCAATAAGAAAGGAAACTCATGTGTTCACTTCGACAAAACAATTAAAAATCATCTGGAAATTCGAGGAAAACTAGGAAGTTTTCAGACAGCTTTAAAAGAAACCTCTGGAATTTTTCCTGGCTCTTTCCCTCCATGCACCCACCAGGAAGGATGATCTCAGGGAATCCCATTTTCCGAGCCACAGCAGTTGATCTGTCCACAAGGTGCGAAAAATCCTTCTGAACCTGAGCCAGATCCCCAGGGAGCAGTTTCAGGGAGACCCAAAGACCTGAGAAAAGGAAGGTAACACTTGTTTACTGCCAAAAAAAGTGTAAACCTCTGAATTTGGAGCCTGTGCTTCCAGAAAACTGTGTCTCCACATGCCAGGCTGGTTCTTTCTCTCCCAGTCCCTAATTCTGAGTGAGACTTCACTGGGCACGAAGATTCTCTGAAGTCAAACATAAACTTTTTGAAGTGAATCCCAAGGGTATTTGAGCAAAGACCAGACACCCAAGGAAGGGCAGAAGAATCCTCAATAATGCACTTTAAACCCAAAGCCCCTTAGAAAGTGCACCAATGTTCACCTAACAGGATTTTACATCCATATAAGCACTTTCAGGTTAAAAATACTGCATTATTAGCATGTAAATCCCCAGCTAGAGCAGCTCCTCTCATTCAAGTAAGAACAGCTCCTGGTTTTAGCTCCAGGTGTGCTGGGGGGACAAACCCTGCAGAGAGCACAGGTTGGGCTCAGGGAAGGGGACAAATCCCCCCAGTCCTTGGTCTCTGCACTTCCCCGAGCCACTCGTGGGCTCGGTGAGCAGGAAAACCCCTCCCAGCCCAGGCTCCCCCACCTTGGCCTTTGTGGTTCACTTCCTTGGCAGCGATGACTTTGTTGAAGACAGAGGTGAGGGGCTCGTTCTCTCCTATCACGTGGGACGTGATCAGTGGGGACATGATCAGCTGCCTCTGCCTGATGTAGGTCTCCATGGCAATCCTGCAGCAGAGACCAGCATCAGCCAGGGCTGGCCACCAGCTGGCTGTTTGCCAAAGAAAGGTGGGGGGGTTTAAAGGATTCCCTGTGAATTTTCACTTCTTCACCTGCACAAACCCGCTGGAAATACATCTGACTTCTCCAATTAGGAAACACATCAGGCTTAGGATAAGTAACACTGACCTGATGAGCTGAGCCCTGACTTTAGTCCTACCTCAGAGCTGTTCCTAGGCATTAACTAGTGGTAAATTAATGTAATTAATGACTGCTGTGAGATCACCAGTGATGAACCCATCCCTAGTCACAAACACATGCACTGAGCTTTGGATCTTGATCCTGACCTCATTCCTGCACCAATAATGATACCCAAAGCCACATGTCCACAGGCTGCCCAGAGGTTCCAGCTGTGGATCTAAACCCAGCCTCGTTAGAGCAGAAGAAAAATGGGACAAAACCCCAAACCAACCAACCAAAAACCCCAAAACAAAAAAAACCCAGGCCAACAAAGATAAAACAACAAAAACATCCCTCAAAGCAGCAGACTAACACTCTTCTGCAGAGGAAAAGATCCTCCCCTGCTGCCCTGTGCCCTGCCAAGGAAACCTGGCACGGGAAGAGGCAGAGGGCACATTATTTTGCACTGTGCCCTTCCTTCTGAGCTCACAGGTAGGAGTTTCAGCTGATTGCCAACACTGCCCAAGCAATCCAGCCTGTCAGAGAGACAGGCAAAGGGGAGCAAAGGCCTGAGAGACCCTTCCCCCTTCCCTTCCCAGCTGCCTCCTGCCACCGGCTGATCTATTTGTAGAGCCCTTGGTGCACTGCCAGGCTGGCAGACAATGTGTCCTTCTGCAAAGGGCAATGGCTTGAACAAGGCAGGGATGTGCCCTCTGGGGTCCAGGACTTACTGCTGAAAGGGGATAAAATGCTGCTTCTCCTCATCGTCCACCTTGCCATGGATGATGTCAGTGATGTCCATCACTGCAACGACACCAGAGCATCACTTGCTGCTGAAAACACAGAGAGAGCTTTCCCCTTTCCCAGTGGAAACAACCAGGGCTTACTTGGGGCCACTGCCACTCATGCCAGGGGCTCTGAGCAACCTGGGCTAGTGGAAGGGGGTGGCACTGGGTGGTCTTAAAGATCCCTTCCCAGCAGACCATGCTGGGATTCTCTGAGAGCACCACTCCATCTGAACTTTCTCAAGTGAGCCTGTGCTGGTGAGGGTACGTGATAAACACCGGGGGATATTCCATTCCACAGCAGAGAAATCACTTTGATGTTCAAGTGCTGTCCCTTGTTTTGGTGTCCCCCACGAATCTGAAGCAAGTCTCTTCACCAGAGATCTCAGCGATCCAACAGGAATCGGGTGTCTCCCTCACCAAAGCCTCCAGCTTTACCCCACAAGTCCTGGGGAGCAAACCCCTCCTGGGCAAAGCCCTGATAACCCTGCAGCAGTGGGTTATCTTCTGAGGAGGTGACAGAAGGGAGCAGTGACAGCATTTCATGCACAACCTTCAGCAGAGGTCTCAGAAGGGACTATTTATAGCTCAGCATCAGCAGAGAGTTGGAGGCAGAGATGCTGAGGCTGGCAGGGCACAGGCTGTGCTGACAGCACACAATTCCCAGTTCCCAGCCCACTGTCCCAGTCTCTCCACTGCCCGAGGTCCCACCTGCCACCCCAAAGGGCCTCCTGAGTCCACAGGTGTGTTTCTTGCCGTCCTTGAGCTCCATGTGCCCCACCCTCACAATCTGACACACCAGGCTGATCTTCGGTCTGATCAGGTCAGAGCTGCTCAAATCCTGGAAAAGGGTTAAAATAAAATGATACCAATCTGCTTGAGGAATGCAAGGGAAGACAGAGAGAGAGAGACCCTCTGTCAGACTGTGCACATGTGAGAACTGTGGCCTTCCAGGACCTGAAGGGACCCCACAAGGAGCATGGAGAGAGACATTTACAGTGCCAGGACAAGGGGGATGGATTCCCACTGCCAGAGGGCAGGGATAGATGGGATTTTGGGAAGGGATTCCTCCGTGGAAGGGTGGGGAGGAGTGGGATGGAATTCCCAGAGAAGCTGTGGCTGCCCCTGGATCCCTGGGAGTGCCCAAGGCCAGGTTGGAACCACCTGGGCTATGGAAGGTGTCCCTGCCGTGGCAGGGGTGGCACTGGATGGGCTTTAAGGTCCTTTCCCCCCAAGCCACTCCAGGATTCCCTGACTCTCTGCACTTACAGTGAAGACTGCCTGAAGGTTATTCAGCTTCTCAATCTCTTTCGGCATCCCATTACTGCCCCAACGAACCAGGTAATTTTCACTGCAAACACAGGAAGAAAAAACCCAGACACTTAAATAAATCAACACCTGATATTCCATTTCCTGGCAGAAGCTCAAAAGCCTTTTGATCTTTCAGGAAGATTTGGAAAATTCTGCCAAAATCTTCTCTCCCCACCTGACTCATGGCAGGGGAGGCTGAAGCCCTCCCTGTGTGGCTCCAGCTGCATTCCCAGCCCTGATAACTCAGGGATGGAGGCAGAGTGTTCCTGACACAGACTGGCTTCCCTGATAAAGTTCTTCATATCTTCCCTGTCAATAAACCATTCCCAGCTCTTAGATGTGAGCCTGAGCTGCCTGGACAGCAAACATCAGGGCTATCCACATTTACTGGGAAACAATTCATGAAATGCATCCAGTCAGCAGGGGAAATGGAGAAAATAAAAAGGCAATCTGGGGGTTTGGCTGCTGCAGCACAGAAATGCTCAGCTTTTTAAGGAGGGGAGTGCATGGCTTCTCATCTCAGCTGCAATCAGTTCCAAATTAATCAGAATTAATTTCCCCCCACTGGGGCAGCAATCACAGAACTGAAAAACTTATTTTCTGACTATCCTTTCCTAATGCCCATTCACTCCTTCAGAATGACCAGCACGATGTCTAAATTGCTTTATGCACCCCCAGAAAAGCCCCCACCTGATGAATTTGGAGAGGTCAGGGTCATAGAGGCTCATCAGCAGCTCTGCATCTTCCCCAATGTTGCAGACAAAGTTCTTGAAGTTCACATAGAGGCTGTAGGTGTGGGTGGAGTTGAATATTGGCTGCCCTCGCAGGTCCAAGTTCTGCTGCAGGGACTGCAAAAGATGGGAATAATTCCATCAAAAACAAAGCCAGAGGAATTCAGCTCTGCTGCCAGAGGAGCACAACACCCTCAGGAATGGGAAAACACTCTGGGCAGGGGTGACTCCAAGGGGCAAAAGCAGGGACGGGAGCTGCACCTTCTCCTCCTGGATCCTTTCCTCAATCCTCTTGGAGGCAGTTTCGTGGGCCTTGAAGAGGGAGATGGTGCTGGTCTCATCTGGGTCCAGGATGTTCCCGTTGTCATCTCGGACAACCAGGTCCAAGCCCAGGATCCTGAAGACACAGAACAGAGGGATGTGAGAGCAGCAAAGGAACCTTGAGGAGCACCAAGACATGGACCTGCACTGCCCAGGGGCTGCCAGGGCACAGCAGTGCCCTCCCCTGCCATAAGCACACGGCTGCTCCTCCTGGCTCACCGTTTCTCCCCCCTTTTCCCGTTAAAAGGAGGAGTAATTAGTCAGGTAACTCAGTTCTTGCTTAAAGGGCTCTGTTTGAAAAGGTGGATGTGTAGCTATCAAGCTGATTATCATTCTCTGCCATAAGCTTTCTTCTTAATTGACTTACTTGAATCAGGTCTGACAGGCAGATAAATGGGTTTTGGAGACAATCCCTGCTCTGAGCAAACCAGTGAGAGCTGGGGTTTGGTGGCCTAAAGAATCCTCAGCTGCTGATAAGGCAATTTATCTCCTCACCAGCAGCCAAATCCTGGCTCCAGCCAGCCAGGCACAAATTGTGCTCCCTGGGAAATGCCACCAAGTGCCAGATTTATGCAGAATTAAGACAGGTAAGGCTTCCTGCCAAGTGCAAGAGACCTCTGGCATATGAAGAACCAACTGCTCCACCCCCACCTGCCAGGCAGTCACATCGTGATGGGCTCTCCAAGCTGTCATTGCCCCCTTTCCAAGGAAAAATCTCATCCTAACTCAGTGTGTGGTCACTTTTGGGATCTGGGATTCTCCCCTGCCCTCCAGACAGAGCTGGGACTTACCTGTTGCCATAGTCAATCTTGGCAGTGACTTTCTTCTTGAGCTCAGCCAGCTCATCCTTGGGGAGGGTCCCTGAGAGGATCTGGGACCTCCACTCTATCAGGCTGTAGGTCAGCTGCTGCACGTGCCTGAACTGGGTTGTCTTGTTGTTCTGCAGGCAGAAAGGGCCAATTTCACCAAGGAAAGCCTGAAAAAGCTGAGCTCGGTCAGCTCAGAACTGTCCTCAGTGACTCAGCTGCATTTCACTACAAATACCTGGGAATGCAGCACGAGGTGACAGCCCAAGAGCAGCCCCTGCAATGAACTCCCCAGTGCTTTGCCCTGCCAAGCTCTAAGTGCCTTTAAGATCTTTAAGTGTCTTTAGGGGCTTCACCTCTCCTCAGGACATTATTTCAGAAAAAAAACCAGATTAAAAATAGGCTTCTGGTGTTTTCCAGCACTTCCAAACTGCCCTGATGGGGACGTTTTAAGCACAGGGCAGAGAGAGGATGTCAAATGACCAGCAGATTGAGACAGGAATGCCAGCTTGATACAGTCATGGAATGTCACTGCTCACACCCCTACACCTCCTTCCTACAGTTTCAAGCTGCAAGGCTGTAGTTAAAACATAATTAAAACACCCTGTTTGTAGCAAAATGTGCTTGGGTAAGTAAATAAGCTTTTAAAAGTGTCAGATACACCATTTAAACCATTAAAAAAGGAACCCAGGCCTCATCCCTGCTTTGCCACCCCAGAATGAGCAGTGCCTGGCACGATTCTGAGTGCCAAGAGCAGCTCATTTTCCCAGGGGAGTGGAAAAGAGAAAGCAATCTCAATTAATTCCCCCTTCTCATCTCTGCAAATAACATGAATTACACAAATTACTCCCATTTCCTCCCCAGATCTATAAACCCATCTCTCTTCTGGTTTGGGTGAACAGGAAGGGGCTGCCAGAGGCTCCAAGAGGTTTTAGTTCCCACGGGGGAGATATTAGAGATCTATTTAATAAATAAAGAGAGATATTTAATAAACAGAGCCAAAGGTGTGTCCTTGTATAAAAATACTCGGAGGAGAAGGCAGTTTGGGGGAGTTTTCAGGGCAGAGCTCAGGCAGAGCTGAGTTACCCCCAGCTCATTCCTATTCACTAAACCAAGTCCAAAGCTCTCCCCATTCTGACAGACATTTTGCAGTGGGGATCAAACCCCCCTGAAATTCAAGAAGTGAAATTAAACGCTGCCAAAGGGAAAAAAAATCCCCTCATGTTTCCTTTTTCTCCTCCAAGACCTCCTTCCTCCTTTGGCCTTTTTCTTTCTTTTAATACACACTGCAGGGGAACATAAAACAAACCCAAATCCATTTCAAGCCACAACATTTTCCAAGCCTATTTTAAGACTTGTACTGGTTCGACACAGCTACAGGAAAGATTTCTGCTCTTTAAAAAAGGAGATTCTGAGGCTACAACCGGAAAGTTAGTCAGGAATAAAAGGAAAAAAAAAAAAGCCAGGAACAAAACTCTCTGTTCACACAGTAATTCCACCCCATACAGCTCCTCAGTAAATTAAGAGGGTGGAACAAATTCTTGTGGTTTCGTGGGGCACAAACAGAATGAACTTGTGGCTTGGTCAGATGTGCAATAGGAAAACTCGCTCTGGGTGCACTGAGTGATTAGGGCTAATTTCAACTCTCTCCTCTTAATTAAAGCACATTCTCTGCAGGCTCAACTCGCTTCTAAGCGAAGAAAACTCAAGTTTGACTCTTTAATGTGCATTAATAATCACCCTCAAAAGGAGGGGTCACCCTGTGAACGTGGAGCGAGAAGCACCTCCCTGAGGAAACCCCAAAAATCCATGCCCTGCTTGGCCTCTGGTGCTGCTGGGGCAACTCCCGGGCTCAGGGGGCCCAGGCATTTGGGGGATGGGGTTTTTCCTCCACCCTCTGGAGAACTAAATCCTTGGGAGACCCCTGGAGGGACAGCACAGGACCCTGGAAGGGCTGGGGCTGTGCCAGGGCAGGGTTAGGTGGGATATCAGGGAAAGATCCTTCCCCAGAGGGTGGTGGGCACTGCCCAGGGCTTGGGCACAGCCCCCAAACCTCAGAGCTCCAGGGGTGTTGGGACAAGGGGACAGGGACAGGGTGGGATGGTTGGGGTGTCTGTGCAGGGCCAGGGCTTGGGCTCTGATCCCTGTGTGTCCCTTCCAGCTCAGGATAGTCCCTGATGTGACTCCTGCCCAGCCAAACCTGCCCCACCACCCAGAGCCCTGTTCTCCTCCCACCCCCTGCCTCTTTGGGCTGTCACCTGGGTGAGGTGACATTTAACCTGCAATAAAAACCCCCAACCCTTCCACGGGAGCAGAGCCCACAGCTGCAAAGGTGGGGTTCAAACATCTCAGCCTGGCACCTGCTCTTCCCAGGGACTGGCACTCCAACCCAGCCCAGGCAGCTGAGTGGCCCTGCTGTCCCCGAGCTGTGTCACCTCCCTGTGCCCACGCACAGGGAACACCAACCCCGAGCTCCCTGACCCTTGGGCTGGACAGCAGAGCACCCTCAGCCTCTCCCAAGGCAGTGGAAGTGCCACATGCACAATGTGCCCTGCAAACAGCCCGGGCTCTGCGCCCCTCAGGCTCTGCTGAACATATAGAAGCATTTATGTAACATAGATATTCTATTGAGAGCAAGCCCTGCTGCAAACTTACCACATAGAGCTTGTGCCAGATGACAGCCCACTCCCTGAGGGTGGAGGTGAGCTCCTGGCCAAGGGGCAGCTCGCTGGGGATCACTGTTTCGTGCTGTCTGGAGAGAAAAGAGGAAAATACAAAAAAAAGAAAAGGTGTTAAACTCGAGATTTAATAGTAAACCACCCTTTTTTAATGAATGTGTGAGTGGAAATTTCAGAGGGGTTGGTTTTCACACAGTTCATTCACACGAGATGTCAAGACTCAAATGTGAAGTTGTTCTCCAACACACACATCACATTCATTATCCACTTTTACTGCAAACATCCTTTTCAAGCTCCTTTCAGCCTCAGTGGATCCAGCCCAGAAACAGAATAAACAGCCAGACATCAAGTTTGGAACAGTCACCCCTCGCAGTGGCAACAGCTACTTAACAAATGAAAAGAGAAGAGCACTTCATCAAGCTCCTTCCTTTGCCGGGGCTGCTCTCCTCTCCCTCTGCCGAGCAGAGAAGCAGCTCTAGGAACTGCAGGAGGAGTCATTTCCTCCCCTGTTTTCCAGGACAGGAAGGAATCCACAGTCCTGCTGGGTCCTTGGCTGGGAGCAGGAGCCTCTCATGGCTTGCAGGAGTCCCCAGAGGAGCCTCCCTGGCCCCCCTCCCTCCTAACTGGTCTAGCAGAGCTTCCTCCATTCTGCAAATAGAGAGTCTCCTCCTGCACCTTTTCCACAACTGCTCTGGGATGGCAGAGCTCTGAAAATGAAGTTATGCAGCCCTGGGAGCCCAGCAGAGGGGTGTTTGTTACAACCACAGCCACCCCAGCTGGGGATTTCTGGGTTTGAATGGCAGGGCATTGCCCTGGCTCTGCTGCCAAGAGCCCAGGAGAAGAAGAGCCAACCTACCCCCGGTCCTTCACGATGGCCTCTTTCAAATGGATGTAAGTCTCGGGGAAAATGCCCTGAAAAGAAGCAGAGAAATCAAATGAATCAAGCACACCATGGCACAGGACAGGCCAAAAAAAGAGATTTAGCAGAAAGCAGGGAAAGGGGAAGAAATGTCCCAGTATGACAGGAGAAAAGACGGGGGAGCAGCAGGTTCCAGGTCTGAGCATCTCAAAGAAGTCACTTCCCTGTTCCCCTCGAATGACACTCATTTTCCTGCAGGGAATGCTGTAAATTCCTGCAAAGTATCCACCACATGGATTTGTCCTTGCTAGGAAATACCCCTGGACTCATCTGCCAGGTTGCCCTGGCCCTGCGGCTCTCCAGGAAAGCTCCCACAGCATCTGCTGAAATTCCCACATTCCCATTATTTAAGAGAAACCTTCCAGGAAACCTTTTCTGTTCCCTTTTCATTCCTCTTTACGCTGCAAACTGGAGACTGGGAGGGGATGTTACCACAAGGGAGGTGCCAGGAATGCTCTGGGAAACCAGATTTCCAGGCAGCTTCCAGACCCATCCCACAAACCTCAGGCAGCTTGGCTGAGATCCAGCCTGTGTGTAATTCCTGGCATATTTTCCAAGCCAAATCAAAACTCTGATATTGCCATTAAATATAACGAATGCTGGATGTGTGGCCAGGGCCAAGAGCATAATAATAAAGCAATAAACCCGTGGATGCAGATGGGGAACAGTTAATTTGGGGAGTTCAAGCTGCATTACTCATGATTCCAGGGGAGGAAGACCCAGCTAATGGCTCTGAAACTTTGAGCTCAAGGGCATTTCTTTGTGTCACTTGGGACAAGGACACAGCGGCCAGGAGAGCTGCACGATATTAAGATGAGAAACACAGCAGATTACAGCACTGGATGGGGTCTGGCAGGGTGTGAAATACAAATTAGAGGCACAAAAAGTGAGGTCATACCTTCTTAGCCTTATTTCGGAGTGTGTATCCTCGGTACCAGCCTGGCAAAGGGAACAGAAATATTCGTATTTATTGTTTTCCTCTCCCCAGCAAAGAGATACAAACTGCCATTGTCCCCCCTTTCTACAACACCCATCTGCTCCTCTGGCTCCTCTGAGATCTGCTGCTGTGGACACACCTCTGCTGCTTGGGCAGGAGCCTGAACTGCTCATCCTGGCACAGATCCTGCTCCTCACCATGGTCTTGGCAAGACCTGGAAAGTGTCAGAGCCCAAGATCCCTTTCCAGAGGGTCCCTCCTCTTTGCCATGGTCAAGTTCCCACCACCTGGAGCCCTCCTGAAGTCACTGCTCTGAAAGCAACACAGGAAACCCTCCAGGAGAAGGATCTGCTCCATCTCAAACACCATCCCTTTCTCTCACTGCCCCTCAGCCTGAAAAACATCCTTCCAAGCCTCCAGCCCCTCGGGGATCCCAACTCTCCACTGCCCATGCTCTGGGTTTGACTCTTTTCCCAAGGTCCTTCCTGTCCCCCAGCAAGCACAGAGGGAATGGATTACACTCCAGAACTCATGGGCAGACACCCCTGATCCAGAGGATTATGTCCAGCTGAGTGGCAGCACCAAGAAGGCAAAGGGATTTAAGGGAATAATCAGGCAAAGAAGAGAGGAAGAGAGGAGGGGAGGGGGGTTGATTTGGGATTTTGCTGTTGTTCCCCCCCATATTCAAATACTTAGCAAAGTACCTCCTGTTAAAACCCACAGATCTGAGACCCCTCAGCCATAAATGAGAGCTCAGAGTGGTTTCATTTGTGTTCTGTTGGAGGGGTTTGGAGTGCATCTTGTTGTATTTGGGGGGGTTTTAAGTGTTAAGTGTTTTTAAGGGTTTTTTTCCCCTTTCTCAAGCAATGAGAAGAGACCTCACCCCCCAACTCCAATAGTCCAGTAAAAAATTAGGAGGAAAAGAGAAATTCCATTCCTTGCACAGGATGAAAATGAGATTATTGACCACGGAGCCATGGACAAGGTTCTGGATTAGGGATGAGAAGCTTTAGGGTCTATTTTTACCTCCGTTGTCAGGACTGGAATGGGAAAGCTCAAGGGTGTGACCCAAAGCTCGTGGAATTTACCAGGAGCCTTTTCCCAGTGATCTCAATTCCATCTGACACTTTCAGCCCTTGGACAGCACAACTTCCTCATATTTCAGGTGCCCTCCTGGCATTGCCCACATTCCTGCAGAATATTTTGCAACCATTGCATAAACCCCTGTTGTCTCGGGTTATGCAAAGCCCTCTCTGCAAGCACCTCGTGCACTTCTTATCTCAATTCGGCTCCACTTTTCACTATCTTATCCATCACTTGGAAAGGAACAGAATCTTTGGCCGGTGGTCAATTGATTGCATGATTTCTTCTTAAAAAAACCCAAATCTGCCTAAGCTTCAGAGCAGTGAGAGGCTATTCAAGAGTTTGAGTGTTTTCCCCAAGCAGAGGTGGGAAAGGTCCTTCAGTCGATGATGACATGGGAAATTTGAGCTCCTGCAACACTCAGATCGAGGCTGGTGGAGAACACAAGAACGCTGAGCTTGCAAAGAAATGTCTAGAAGTTTGAGGGTTTCTTTTGAAGGGTCAGGTCCTCAATCTCACCTCTCATTAAATGGGCTTTATGCAGCATGGAAAGGATCAGGAAATCTAAGAAAAGTATTCAAATGCCAGTGGTTGAAGGATGGCAAGTTCTCCAGGGTGGTGCAAGCCCAGGTCATGAGCTGAACCACAAGGTCCTTGTTCCTCCTGCAGGGCCTGTCCTGCCCTCCCTCCACAGGGCTGAAGTAACCCAAGATTGCTTCATCCAGGGCTCAGAGCAGACTGAAAGCAGGGACAAATCCAATGTAAACTTCTTTTCAGCAGAAGGAATTGATGGGAACCACGGAATGGGGGCACACATTCCTTGTCCCCACAGCCTGGCTATTCCCCACAGCTTCCCTGAAATGCTAATCACAATAAATTCCCCCTAAACAGCAGCACATGCTCAAGGACAGGTCCCAGAGCCAATCCTGCACTGCACCATTCTCCAAACCCCTGCATGCAGCAAGGGCCCTTCTTCTCCCACTCTGCAGCACATGCAGAGCCTCGAATATTTGGCAAAGCAGGCCCTGCTGCTCTGGTTATCAAGTGGAACAAGGAATTCTGGCCAAAGCCCTCGTGGCCCTCTCCCCCCTCCCAGTCGACCAGAGCAAGGAGGGAAAAACTACCCCTGGTTTAGTGATGGGAGCGTGTCCCCAGTCAGAGACCTGAACTAACAACCCCCTGCTTTGCACAGGGGAAATCTGTATTTATTTTAACCTCAGAAAACTGGCCACCCCCTGGTTTTTGGGTGTAAGAACACACAGCGTGTTTCAACCACGTCTGGAGCCCAACCAGCCCCCAGCAGAAGTTCTTTGAAATCAGTCCCAGAGCCAAACACTGAACAGGCACATTCAGAACCACAGGGTTGGGAAGGCTGGAAAATGCCTTGGAGACCCTCAAGTCCAAGTCCATTTGGACTCTTTCTCCAGTGCAAAGCCCACCTAAAGCTGCAGCCAAAGGCAGTGACAGAGATGCCACACCCTGGGCTGAAGGAATTCTGCACAGCCTGGACTGGGGAATTCCTCAGTGCCAGCAGCTCCCAGGAGCCCCTCCAGGGATTGGGGTTCTGGCTCAGCCCTATCACAGTTGTGTCTCCAGCCCCTGGAGGCTCTGATAACATTCACTGCTGACCCCAAAGCCCAGCACTCTGTGCACTTGGCTTGCTCCTGGCAGGGCAGGAGCCAAAATCCCAGCCAAAATCCCACACGGCCAACCCAAACTGCTCTCCCGGGAGGGCTCTTTGCTACCTGGCTGAGCAATCCACACCTGCAGCCAGGAGGGAAAAGGAGGAATGTTCTGGATGGCCAAGAGCCCTGAGGCCCTCCTGGGATCTCACAGCAGATGCTGCTGTGCATCCTGAGCTGGGGAATAACAAGGTTGTCAGAGTGGGAACTTGGAAACACCAGAGCCTGTGGCCAATCCTGAAACCCCCCTGGACCCCCCTGGAATGGCAGAGACAGCCCGGGGACCAGCCCTGGCCAGGACCTGCAGGGATAATTCCCCCCAGCTCAAAAAAAGGGCATCCTGAGCCTTTTCTTCCTGCAGAGCCTCCGCCCCCTGACATGGAAAGTTTTCCCAAGCTGAGACTTGTGTACCCAGATAAGAACAGCGATTAGAGGAGCAAACCCCTGGGTCTCTCAGCCTGGAGCTCACACAGCAGCATGAGAAGGAGCAGAAAAAGCTCCTGCTCCAAAACACAACCCCCCAGGAGCTGGAAACAGAGCTGGGAGCACATCCCAAAAATGAGATGGAATAAAACACGAGAATTCCCTGCCAAGCAGACTGGATAGAGAGCTGGGAGGGTCTGGATGGATTTGTGGGAAGGAAGGGCAGAGCCACAGCAGAGGTAGCACCTCTGAGACCATCTGCATCTTCTCCTTTATATCCCAAATGTCTGGCTGGAGTTTTTGGCTGGACTTTCTGGGAAAAGGGTTTTGTTGGGCTGCAGGAATTCCAAGGTGCCTCAGACACGGACTCTGAGCCCACTCTGATGGCTCAGCACATGCAAACAATCCCCTTCCCTCTCACATATGAAAACATTCACCCTCCCAAACAGTTTCTCCTGATCATGTTCCATACTGGGGTATTTCAGGCAAAAAAAAGGGATGTTATTTGGGTATTCACTCCCTGCTCTTCACCACGTGTTAAAGGGCTGATGACAAGGAGGAGGGTTAAACAATGGTGCTGTTTAAAAACACAGAGAAGGAAAGCAAGAAATACCCCCCCTTATAAAACGCATCCCCTTCACGGGGGCAATTCTCCCTCCTGACAGCCCCTCTGTCTCGTGGCTTTTTGCACAACTAATTAATAAATGAATACTCTCATACACAGATATTTCCCCTTTCTCCCTCTCCCCCCTGAATTAAAACACACATCAGCAACATGCTGTGCTCTGAGCCGGGGGAGCTGCCCTGGCTGTTCCAGCGTCGAGGCCACCGAGAAGTGGGAAGAGAAAAGTGGCCAAGACCAAATGGCTAACGCAGCATTTTGCTGTTCCCAGCCCAGGGAGTGGAGAGCCTGCGGACACGGCATCTTTTCCAAATGGATCTTGCCCGTGGAAATGATTGGATTTGCCTTCTGGAAGGAGAGTTTAAGTTTTGGAGGGTTTAAATTAAATGGCTCTGGTCCATTCCTGATATTGAAATCTTCATTAAACACTCAGGTTTAATAAGCAGGCTTGAAACACAAATATAATTTTAATCCTCTTTAAAACAGGAATTTTGCTTTCTTGCTGTTTTATGTGAAGGTTTGTATTATGCAAAATGTCCTGGTAAAGTACTGGGAGAAACAGCCTAAAAAGGGCATTAAAGCCCCAGTGCTGGAGCCTTTTAAACACATAATATCAATTTGTGATATTACAACTAAAACCAACACTACTTTGGAACCAATCAGACCTTCCCTCTCCTTTTCTGTCACCCACTGGCTCCACTCAGAGCAAAAAACTAACTCAGGTTAAAAGCAACTTTAAAAAAAAATAACCAAAACATAATAATGATGATGATGATAATAATAATAATAATAAAGTTGATCAGATGAATGTAAGAGCCTGGCCTGGCCCAAACAGGAGCCAAAGTAAACAGGAATGGTGTGAAAACAGGAAGGAGCAGCCAGAATTGAGTGTTTCTTTCTGCTGGGGGGCTGCCTGGAGACCCAGAGACATCTCCCCTCGATAAACTCTGCCCCCAGCAGAAAAGAGAAGCCAAATCTGCTGCATTTTCTGCATTCTTAATCCTCCTTTAAAACTAAAGCGCCCCCAGCAAACACCACACGACAAAGTGCGGATCAGAAGTTGAAAACACAGGTCTGAAACGGGGCTTATTTCAGCAAAATACCCTTGCTCTGTTCTACCCCCTTGCAGGGAGGGTGGGGGGCCGTGGGACCCACCTTCGTACATCTCCAGGATGTGCACGGTGTCGCCGACCTGCAGGGAGAGCTCCACGTCCTGCACAGCATCGTAGTTGTAGATGGCTAAAAGAGGGAGAAAGAGGGGAAAACAGCCGTGAGCTGGGCAGGGGGGATGCTGGCACAAGGCAAGGGCAAAGCAGGGGCTGGGGAAGGCACCAGAAAGGGATCAAGGTCCCCTGTGGATGGAACACACTGGAAAAGCGTGCAGGGACCTATTCCAGATTCCAGGGATTATTATTCCAGGGATCATTCCTCTCCACAGCCAACAAAGCTGGGTCTCAGCTCCCCGAATTCAGAGCTGGGAGTCCTTAGGAAGGAGCTGCCTGTTCCCACCTGCCCACAGAGGTCACCACAACCTCAGGCCTTGGGGAGCCACTCAGTAATTCCCATTTTTCACAGCCCTAATAATGCAGGGTTGGGAAACATCCTAAACTGGGAGTCATAACAAAAAATACTCTTTACTCAAAAAACACTCTCTTTGCTACTAAAGGCTCTTCCCAGGCAAGACCCACTTTTAGCCCAAAAACTTGAGATTCTCTGCCAATTTAATCCCTCCCAAAGACAAAGCTTATCTGGACGCTTATGGGATTTCCAGAGGGAATAGGATTAAGCCCCAAAGCCCAAACTTCTCCTGCCTTTCCTCTGGAAGCTGCTGGAGGTGCCAGGAGAGCCCTCCCTGGAGGGGAGATGAGAAGGTTCCATTTGAATTCACTTTGCAAGGGAAGAGACAGAAAATCTGGGCAATGTTTTGCTCTGGGTCAATGAACCGACGCCACCCCACCAAGCTGAGAGCACCTTATTTATCTAAAATCCTGCTTTAAGCCCAGATCACACACACTGCAATCCTCCCCCAGACAGAAGTCTTCTATTTACACCCCAAAGCTGCTCCCTGGGCAAGTTTAGTAAGGAATAAGCCCCACGTTTGTTTTGAAGAAGGCAAATAAATCACACAAACGTTTCTCAGGGGGCTTGGGGAAAACTCCTTCCCACTTCCCAAAGGCTTGGATTTGAAGAGCTCGGGCTGGAAATGCAATGAATGAATAAAAAGTGCAGCTCTTGTGTCAGGAAATCCCCATGCAGTGCCCATGATTTCCAGGAGGATGAGGCATTCTTGCCTCCTGGAAAGGCTCCAGCACGGGTGAGTGTGGCTGCCCACGCTGGAAATCATCCCACAGACAGGAGCTGCCTCTCCAAACTGCAGCTATAAATAGGCCAGCAGGGGATGGGAAGCCCTGCAGGGTCTGAAATGCACCCTGAGCTCTGCTTTGGCTGTGCTGCAGGGCAGGGTTTGGTCCCAGAGCACTGATTTTTGCCTCCAGACACGCAGGGACCATGCACTGAACCCACGACATCCGTCCAGAGGCTGCAGGAGCATCACTGCAGTTTTGCCCCCGAGGCATCAGCTGAACTCCTCTGGTTCTGCATTCCCAAGGGTTTGGGATCAGCCCCCTTGCTCATCACAGGGTGAATCCCACCACGGGACAATTAATAGTAACATGTCCATGATTAGTGTAAATTAGAAGCAGAATATGAAGAGGAAAGGAGGGATTTGTGCCTCCAAACGTGCTCCTCAGTTTGGCTCTCCAGTTTCCTCTCCCTCCCCACAAGGGTGCTCTAAATCTTCAATGGAAATGTTAAAAACCAACTGGTGATCTGGATGTTCATCCAGACACCTTAAAGGTCCCAGAACAGCCCCAAAAGGAAAAACTCCACCAGCATTTTAACAGAAAAATGTGGATAATGTTCATGGCCAAAGAGGAACATGAATCCTGGAATGGGTTGGGTGGGAAGGGACCTTAAAATCACCTAGTGCCACCCCTGCCATGGGCAGGGACATTTTCCACTGTCCCAGGTGGCTCCAGCCTGGCCTTGGGCACTCCCAGGGATCCAGGGGCAGCCACAGCTCCTCTGGGAATTCCATCCCAGCCTCTCCCCACCCTCTCACGGAGGAATTCTTTCCCAGTATCCCATCCCTGCCCTCTGGCAGTGGGAAGCCATTCCCCGTGTCCTGTCCCTCCATCCCTTGTCCCCAGTCCCTCTCCAGCTCTCCTGGGGCCCCTTTGGGCACTGCAAGGGGCTCTGAGGTCTCCCTGGAGCCTTCTCTTCTCCAGGTGAACCCCCCAGCTCTCCAGCCCTTGGAGCATCTCCGTGGCCTCCTCTGGATTCATCCCAACAGCTCCACATCCCTCACCCATCCAGGGGTTCCTACCCACAGGGTTCTTTTGGGACAAGCAGACATTCTACAACCCCCAGGCTGCATTTTCCCATAAATTGCTGCTCCAGCTTCAGCCAAAAGCAGCCTGGGCTGCCCCAGTGGCCGAGGGAAAGGTGGGTGGGCATCAGAGCAGCCTTTTCTTCTGGGAACACAGAGAGGGAATTCAAAGCAAAGAGCAAAGAGAACTCAGCAGTTCCCTTCCCCTCCCCAGACACCACCCCAGCCACAGGACACAGACCCAAACAGGGCACTTCCCCTCCCTCTCCCTGCTTTACCAGGCAGGTTTCACATCCCACTGCGCAGCATTTACAGGCCAAAGGAACTCACTTCTGCCACTGCACATCAAAAAAAAGGCCATTTTGTAGTATCTTGCCCTGCCAGAACAGAGGGTCCCTGTGCATCAAACCTCCTCCCCAGTGCTTATGCACAAGGTTATTACAGACAAATTGCTGGCATATTTGGCCTGGGAGCCTTGCAAGGGATGCTCCCTGCTGCTGGGAGCCAGCCCTGGCCCAGCCAGCCCCTCTGCAGCAATCTGGGCTCCTTTTTGCTCTGGGGATTTAATGTGACCTCTCTCAGGCTTGAAAGCAAAAGGGAACTGCACACAACAAACAAACACGGCGTGAAGAAATAAACCCCCTTCATTCAAATCCTGACAGAGCAGCAAGGAGGGGAAATAACACCGAGATTCTGTCCTCACACTCACAGGAAGAGCTGAAGTCAAGTCTTTTTGCTTCGAGCTGAGATTTTGGCCTTTGAAATTCTCTTTAGAGCGTTGATCCCGTCCCTTTTATCATCCTCAACCAGAAGCAGCTCTGAGGTCTAACAAATTTCACCTAAATAAAGGGGCAGAGGTGGAGAACGTGCTCCAGGAGAAGGAGATGCTGGGCTTGTTTAATGAGGAGCACAACTAGAGGCAATGTCTCCTGTCCTCCAGTCCACAGCCCTCCAGCTTGACTGGTGGGAAGTGCTAAAAACTGGAATCCATGGGGAGGGAAGGTCCGAGCACTGGAGGAGGGCAGCAGGTGACAGCAGCCAGAGCCACCGAGGGGGAGAGAAGGAGCGATTGTCACGCCCCAGGGCAGGAGGTGATTCCTCAGAAGGGATGGAGAAGGAACTCCAGAGGCACCTGGGAGAGCCTGGGCTTTCCAGGGCTCTGAGGAAGAGCTCTGGAAGGTTCTGAGGAGCCCCAGTGCGATGGGAAGAGCTGTGTCACTCCCCCCAGTTCCATGGAGACACCAGGCTCATCCCAGCACACATTCCTGATCCGTGACACACCACACAGAGCACGAAAGCAGAAGCACAATTGTATCACAAATAAAAACCCCAAAACACGCTTATAAAAACCCCACAAAGCTTCACTTTTGGACAAAGAATCCAGGGAGAAGCCTTCACTTGCAGGGGGTCTGTCAGCAGCTCACTGAGCCTGAGCTGGGCTCACTGGAACCAGGGGCAGTTTTGGGGGGAATGGCTTCAAAGTGAAAAAGGGAGAAGGGTTAGGTGGGATTTGGGGAGGAAACTCCTCCCTGGCAGGGTGGGGAGAGGCTGGGATGGAATTCCCAGAGCATCCCTGCCCCATCCCTGGGAGTGCCCGAGGCCAGGCTGGACCAGCCTGGTCCACTGGGAGGTGTCCCTGCCCATGGCAGGGGGTGGCACTGCATGGGCACGTTAAGGTCCCTTCCAACCCAGCCCATCCCACGATTCTATGAATCCCCACACCCATTTTACCCACTGAACAACTCATTTCCAAGACTGTCCCAAAAGCAGAGCTCAGCTGAAACTCCTGAGCCTGAGTGACCAAGGCAGAACGTGTCCCACACTATTTCGTGTGTGTTTCAAAGCAGAACAAAACAGAATCCTTCCCTCAACAAATGCATCTGAAACGTGGCTTATTGGCCTGAAAAGCACAGCCACTGCACGATCCATTATCTCCAACTTGGCTCCAAACCCCCCCCCTCCAACCCTCCCAAAGACACGATAACCACTTCCAAATGCCATGTCCCACTTCCCCCCAGCCTGCCCCCCCAGGATCTGATAGGAGAGGGCTGCCTTTGCTGCCTGGGAACAAAGAACCCCATTCAGAGCTGCTGCAATAACCAGGCTCCAGCCCAGGCCATCTTTCAGCTCAAGAGTCAAGCCCCAGTGTGGGCAAACAGAAGTTCTGTGCTTTTCTGCTGCCCCAACCCAGCGTGGAGAGATGGCATTTCTGCAGGACAGCCCCCTTTGGAGGAGCCTGGTATGTCCTCTGGTGCCAAGGCACAGCCCAAAAAACAGTGGCTTTATTTAAAACCCAAGGAACTGCCCAAGGAATTAATTCTTAATGAGAACAAAGGCTTTTTGATGTTGGAGCGAAAAACGTTCCTGTAACTTCCCAGGAATTTGGGTCTGAAAAAATTGAGAGGGGCATAATTAAGATTCAGATGTCAGGCTGCTGCTGCTTCTTCAGAAAATAAAAGTCACGGTTCAACACTGGGGAAAATGTACATTTAATGATGGTTATGAAAGAAATTCCCACTCCTGAATGGCTGAGAGTCAGTCTCGGTTCTACAAAGTCCCAAGTGGCTGCTGAGCATTTTAGATGTAAATAATCCAGAATAACAGGATTATGCAGAAGGAAATGCTGTCATTAACAGCCATCATTAGACTCCAGAGTCAAAGCTCTGATGAGCTCCAAGGGGGACATCCCTGCCCATGGCAAGGGCAGGAATGAGAGGACCTTTAAGGTCCCTTCCAACCCAAACCATTCCATGATTTTATGACTTTTAACATCACAGGTACTTATTGTTCCAGGCTGATCTCCCACACAGGAGTACATTTTATTTATGGATTATTTTAAAGATGGGACAGGCAAATAACCAAAGGTTTGCAGAAACAAACAGCCTAAAATCAAATTTCCAACTGTGGGACCAGGGAAGGTTCCCAGTCATGCCATCATTATCTTTGGGATAATCCTCTCTCTCTCCATCACAGGCTGGATCAGATTCGGGGCTCGGTGGTTTAATCTCCTAAAGCCTGGATTGCTTTAGAAAAAACAACTTAGCCAGGCCAGCCCATGGGAATGGGGATGCTCTGGGAGGTCACACCAGGGCTCCAGCTGGATGATCTCACGGGCTCTGCTGGCTCTGAACCCCCCAGACCAAACCCACAGGCAGCTCTGGAGCCAAGTGGCAGCCCCAGTGACAAATTGGCCCCTGCATTTTAATTAGAGCTCCTCAGATCCCAGGCAGGCAAACTGAGATGATTCCGAACTGCTGAAGCAGAGACACACGGATTATGAGGGGGCAAAAAGGCATAATACCCATCTTTTCATGTCTGCAGAACTGCCATCACTCCTTCTCTCCCAAATATTCATCACAAAGCGTTCGCAGCACAGGAGGTGTGAAAAACAAAGGAGATTCAGTTCCCAGAGTGCATCTAAACTGCAAGCAGGGCAGAGGAACACATCCTAAACACCCTGATTTGGGTGCCAGGGATAACAATAGCCCTGTCTGTCTCTCTCAGGGTGCCAAATCCCTGTGACCCGACCCACACAAAGCCTGGGCTTTATTTCACATCCAGGTAACACACACACACACATCTCTCCCTGGGACACTTCCTTCACTGGCCTCTCCACTTGCCTTTCTTCTTTTCACTCCACAGGGCCCTTGGGGATTTTAAGCTCAGATAAGGAATTAATCTACATTAGCTGTCTCAGCTTATGTCTGGAGTGAGAGGGAGTGCTGTGAGCCAGTGGAGACATAAATCAGTGCAGGAGCCAAGGTGCTCCTGAACACACAGCGCCCACCCAACCAGCCCTGGCGCTTCAGGAAATAACCCAAACCAAGAGACCTGCAGCTCCAGTCCCCTTGGAACACCATGAAAGCTCCCCCCAAAAATAAAACAGCCTGGCCCCTCTTCCTGAAGGTTTTGTACACTTTTCTCAGGTTGCTTTGATATATCTTTCTGTTTAAGGTGTTCTTCAAGGTTTTGCCAAGGAATCCTTGAGGTCTTTTCCAGGCTGCTCTTCTGGGATTCTCTGATTAATTAGGCTGTGGTTTAAAGGAATGTTCTCAGCTTTGGTTCCCACTAAAATCCCAGCACCCCTCTCCTTCCTGCCCTCAGCAAGAGCAGCGTCCACCCAGCAGAGTTCAAACATGAAAAGGGAGATAAATAATGAGGGTCAAGCAGTTTTTAAGGCTATTTGTGTTTCAGGTCTGGCTCCTTCCATGCAGTGGCATGGCAGGGTCCAAGAGGAAGGAACAGTTCCCAGCTGGAAGGCAATCCCAAAACATGGTCTTGTTCCTTAAAGGGATCTGTCTGACCCCATAAAATGGTTTCAAGCCCCACATGGCCACAGGAATCAACAGTGTTGCCCCTGGTTAGGAGGGCTCAGGACCTGGTTTGTACCCAGCCTGTTGGCATCACTGCAGCTCAAATACACCTCAAATACCATGTTTCTTTGTTCTGTGCATTTTAGAGGAAGAGACTTGGAAGCAAAGGGGCACGAAGCCACTCTTTGGGTTGACCTCTCCAAAAGAAGGGGCTTCTGAGGACTGGCCTGAAACCCTCCTTCCCAAAGGCACCCTCTGATTTTGGGTATTTCCATTTCTGTGGCCTGGGAAGAAGCAGATGGTTGTTTATAATACCCACACAACTGCATTTTGCCACCTCTGTCTCTGATTACCCTTTTTCCCTCCAAGTCTCCAAATGTGCAACTTGTGTTTGGATCCTCTGAGCACAAAAGTCACTTTCTCAATGAAATTTTCAAGCACATTTGTAAAAGCCAAACCCCAACCCCCTGACTTGATAAATTGGACTACTCAGCTCCTTTGCAACTTGAAAGCGTGTGGCACTTTCAAAGGAGTTAATTGAATTTGCCACTGGCTTTAAATTACTGTCCTAGTTCTTACTGGGCAAACCATCAAAGGAAGAGCAAAGCAAACTTGGAAATGCTCCTGTCGAGCTGGGAGTGCTCCCACCTAATGAGTTCTGCTGTTTGCATCATGCCAGAGGGAGGGAAGGGGACACAGCAGAGGGCTGAGGAGCTGAACAGTGGAGCACAGGGTCCAGCTGTGCCCAGGGTTACTCTGCTCCATCAAGTCACTGCAGTGAGAACCTCACCTTGTGCCTTGCTGGCATCACACCAGCCCCAAGCTGAGAGACCCCCGGGGGATGCAAAGCTGAGGGGTCCCACTTGAGGAGCTGCAAATGAACCCACCACAGTCCCTGCCATGAATTCCTCACTGAGGTTTCCAGGGCTCCAGCACCTTCCCCTTCCCATCCCATCCTCAGCAGGAGGCAAGGAGCTCTCCCACAATTACACCACAACAATTCAGTGCCTTTGGAGGAACCTGGGAGGTGCTGCCAGCCAAGGCTTTACCCCCGCTGGGGAAGAATGGGAACCAGCATTTCCAGCATGGAAAAGTTCATTCTCCCACCTCCCTCAGGTAACAAACAGGGGAATGGTGTTAGAAATGAGGAGCAGGAGATCTTGGCTGGAAGCTGCAGGTCTTGCACTGGACGGAAAAAGCCAAGCAAGAACATTGACCCCTTTGCTGTCAAGAAGAAGGAAGAACAAGCTCCCCCCAAATCTGCAGTAAGCAGATTAGTTCTAATTAAACTGCAGGAGATGCAGTTGGAGATGGAGGATTTGGAGCCACTGTGGCTTTGCCTTCATCTCCTAGAGCCACTTTATTCCTTTATGAAGGTCCACCTCTGCAGCTTGAAGCCCCCACCACACCAGAGCAGGGAGCATGGAAGGGCTGCAAGGATCAGGCCTAAAAATGAATTACAAAAGGCACTTTGCACTTTTCCAGAACCAGTTGGCCACCAGTTGCCCTTGACGTTGTGAACCACTCTCAGAACTTTAATGCTGAGGTCATAAATGGTTTTATTATTATGGAGGATCAAAGTACCAAGCTCCCCAAGAGCAGGAAACTATTATCTCCACTTAATGAGCTTTTTGCCCAGATTCAGCACTTCTCAGAGCAAGTTCCACTTTTACTGCAGCAACACCTTCAAAAATTTGAGTGTCAGTGACCAAAGAACCATCTCTACAGAACAGCCCCTCCTTTTCCAGCTGCATTCTGTGCCAGACACCCACCTGAGAGCTCCCAGGGCTGCCAGAGCAAGGAATCCTTCAAACAGCGCTCCCCCCTCCCAAATCCAGGGAGATCTCCCTGGGAGGCACAGCCTGTAGTGCACCAAAAGAACATTTTTTATCCCTGAAGCCACTGGTCCAACTCACCCTCTGCAACACCCTCGGTTTCTGAGGGCACCAAGGACTGGCTGCCTCAAAAGCTGTTCAGTATCTCACGTTTATGGTCTCATTTTATTAGCACAGGTTTCCTGGCAAAGGCACCAAATTCACTGCAGGAGTTCAGGCAGTCAGTCCTCGGTGAAATGCCCTGGACCTGAAAGCATCACCTCATTCTGGCACAAGGGCATCAGCGTGTTTATGGCCTTGGACTGAGCAGTCTGAGGCTTGGCCATGGTGTGTCTTTAACATGCTGCAAAAGGCCTTTATTTGCCTTAAAAGCCCTGGTTGAGAGCAATGTCAATAAAGTGCAAACTGAACAGCAAACACGCTGATTTTCAAACGAAGGGACTCTCAGCAAGTCTGTGTGTGAAGGACTGCACATTGCTCCGTGTCTGACTGACAGAGATCATGGCACGTTCACTGCTCACCTCCACATTCAACAGATCAGCTTGGGCATGGTTTTCTCAGCCCATGAACATTTATTCTGGTGCTTTTCCTTTCCAGAGCTCCACCTGCAGCTGGGCTGTTAAACACCAGCAAAAGCTCCGGGCTCTTCAGGAGCTTGGGGTGAAACTCAGCAGAAGTGGCACACAGCTCTGGAAAAATAGTTCTTTTCCAAGGAAGAATAAGATAAGAAAGGTTTAGGGGTTTTGTTGGTGTCAGTGATGCCTTTGAAGTCCCCAGGGTTGGTTTCACTGGGAATGACTTAAGGGACAGAAATCACCACAAATAAGAGAAGACAGACTCTGGCTAATATGGATTAAAAGAAAAATAGAGCGACTGTGGAAGCAAAAAGTAGCACAGGCAACTTTCACATCAAACAAACTGCAGGCACAGCTGCAAAAATTGGGAAATTAATCAGAAATAAGGGGTCACATATATATAAAACATATAATATTCAAAGTGTCACATGCTACTCCAAAAATTCAAAACTTTCTGCTGTCAGCAATGCCCAGATTTTGCTTTTCCTTATTGGAAACATTATTGGTATTGCAATTTTTAGCCACAAATCATAAGAAAGCGAATGGCAGGGAAAACCTGAGCAGCTTTAGAGTGTTCCTATCAGGACCCTGGAGCACAGCACTGGCCTGGAATTGCAAGGCAGGGGCATCCTGCAGCAATGGCAGGCAAAAGGCAGGCAGCAAGTTGAAACAAATGGGAATTTTGCTCTCGTTTGACACGATGTGCTGCTGAGAAAGCCCTTTGATCAGGGACTGTCTGGAGACACAGCCCTGCAGGTGCATGAAACCAGAACACAAAGCCCAGCAAGGATCCCAAGTGCACCCACTGGCAGGGAAAGCTCCCTGAGAGCACCCTGAGAGCTCCCTGCCTTCCCCTCTGCTCCTCTGCCACACCAAATTCCTGCCATTCCTAAGACCTGACGTGGCTGATGGGAACCACCACATGGTGCTGGGACAAAGCAAACACTTCTCTGCCACCAGAACAGTCCCATGTCCCGAGCAAGGAAATCTGGGATGGGTTTCAGAGGCCACCAACACCTGTCAGAGGTCCAGGGAACCTGCCTGGTCTTTCCCCAGCTCTGTGAAACAACCACAACTGTGAGCAAACACTTCACATCCTGTTCCTGTCCTGTGGCCTGGTCACAGCCAGGGTGACACACAAAGCACTTGTACCTGATCCATCATTCCCTCCCCTGGACACCACCCTGGCTGAAAACTCAGCACTTTCACTTTGGGATGGGTTTTGAGCTGCCTGAGCTGGCTCAGCACACAGGAGGAGTCAGAGAAAGGGGGCTGATTGCCTGTTTATAATCAATTTATCACAGGCTAATTTATGACTCCACAGACTCCAAGTTCTCTCCTACCATTAATAGTCTTCTTCAATCTACAAAGGCCTCTTAGATGTTAAGAACAGCTGATGATTAATGAGAGAATTGCTTTTAAAACTCAAGTGTGGTACTTAAATTAGTTAATGCAAACCCACGTTATTGCCAGCAGAAAGAGAAATGACATTGTGGATTCCCTACAGTCCAAGTTAATAATTTTAAACCAAGTAGACACTGAAAGTTAAAAGTCACAGGGAGTTCCTCAGGTATTCTTTCCTTCAGAGCACAGACTTTTGAGTGACAGGAGTTTGAGGCAAAGGCATTCTGCAAATGGACAACTTCATTTTGAGAGAAGCACTGGCCAAGAACAAGCTACTTCATTCAGCCTGGCCCAAAACTAACCAGCTTTCCAAGAAGATGCACCAGGCAGTGCCTGCCACTCCTCAATGAGCTAAAGCAAGTTGTAAGGAAGCTCTGTAAGACCCAGACAACCCTGTTGCTCACAGGGACAAGATGCTGCCCATCAGCTGCCCCGCAGCCTTTCCATCCCTTCACGAGGCTGGAGCTTCCAAAATCCCACCCTGTCTCTCACAAAATCTCTCACACGTCCCTAAAACTGCTGCAGTTCCCAAGCTTGCACTCCCCAAACTCGGCCCATGTGCCACCTGTGCCAGCCATGGCAAGGGGAGCACCCTCCAGCCTGAACCAGTGCAGGACAAAGCTACAAGGCAGCACATCCCTTTGAACCCACGAGCCTTGGATCTGTAAAATACAAGCCAGGATATAAATCATTGTGAGGGGCAAAAAAAATCAGGCCAGTGACATTGAGTCACACTGGCTGCTTCTTGGAATTTCTTACTGCACTGGAGTGATTTACAGGGCTGGCTTTAAAATAAATACAAGTTGTTCTACACGAGTTCCTCAAACAGAAATCACCAATCTGGGGTTGGAAGGACCTTCTGGAGACCATCCAGTCCAATGTCCTGCCCAGGCAGGGTCACCTGGAGCAGGTGACACAGGGATGTGTCCAGGTGGGTTTGGAATGTCTCCAGAGAAGGAGACTCCAGGCTCTCCCTGGGCAGCTTTTTCAAGCTCTGCCACCTCCATGGACAGCCCTTCCTCATGTTGAGGTGGAGCTTCTTGTGTTTCAGTTCATGGTCATCACTGCTTGTCCTGTCACTGGCACCACTGGGACATCCTGACACCCCTTGGAGAGGTTTGTACGGATTGATGAGATCCCCTCCCAGTCTTCTCTTTTTCTTCTCAAAAGAATTAAGCACTTTTACACTTCACAACTGGATGGGAGTTGTTACCATCCCATGGCCTGGATCCCACAAACCAGGGCATTTCCACTTTGAGACCTGGCACTAACAGGCACATGAACAGCCCAGGAAGGTCAAACTGTCCTCTGAATCCTCACCAGTCTCTTCCAACAAGCTCCAAAACAGAAGAAACAAGAACTGGTCCCTTGAGCAGGGCACAGGACGCGTTTGTAGATCAGACTGTCAGATCTGCAACCATCCCATTGCCAAAGCCAGAATTCCATGAATCCCCCCAATGAAACATTCCTGACAGAGCCAGGCCCTGCACAAACATCTGTTTGCTGCCTGGGCACCAACCCCAGAGCTGCAGCCCCACTGACCCTGTGCCAGCTGGGTGCCCGTGCCTGCACCCAGGGGACAGCGGGACATCCTGGCACGGGACACGTCCCATCCCACGCTCCTGCAGGGGAAACGCAAGGGAAGAGGCAGATTTTCCCTCCACCCTGCTTACTCACGAGCCAGTGCCCTTTGGGGGAGAGGAGCTGTCGGGAGCAGCAGCTGGCTCAAGCCAGCGCAAAAAAACTCACCCCGGAAGGTAATAAAAAGGAAGAGAGGAGTGCCTCTGATTCATCCCACTGCCCAAGGCCATCCTGGCTTGTGGAACAGCTCAAAGGTGTGCTTAAACCCCCCCTAATGACCCAGCACAGCCAATCACCCCAGCAGGATAGAGTTCAGCTGATTGCAACACCCAAGGGTGGAAATGAGGGATGCTCAGGGTAATCTCACCACGCCATCCATGCACTCTGCCGTGTACAAACACTGCGGGCTGCTCCTCACACACAAAGAAACAAAGTTCAGGGTGTGCAACACTCCACACCCTCCCAGTTACCTGGAGAAAGCAGATAAGGCTGTGCTGGGCAGGATATCTGCAGCTGAAGCCACGCTCCTGCGAGGAGGGAGCTGCCTCCCTGCAAAGGCGCTGCGAAATCAGGGGGAAACTCGGCTCAAATTCACCCCGTGAAAATTGTGCAGCGTGAGGTTTTTCACCTTCAGACTCACAGCCCAAACCAGCCCATGGGAGTTACAGGAACCACCACTTTGCAAGCATGAAATTGCTCTTTTTTTCTCACCTCAGGAAGCCCAGTGCTGAGCACAAGGGGCAGAGGAGCTCACCCTTCTTTAAAATACACTACCAGAAGCTGTGTCATTAGTGGTTTCCTGTTCATTTATTCTGTGCCCAACTCTCACAACCAACTTCAAAACCGTGGCTTTCAATTTGTCAAACTCTCAAGAAAAGCAGAACTTTATCAGCGACACCAGGGGGGTTTGTTCCTCCTCGAGAAAACCGAGCCAGCACCAAACAATCCCTTTTTAAACATAAAGGGAACTGGGCAGAAGGCACAAGGTGTCACTCCACCCTGGAATGGGCTGGGTTGGAAAGGACCTCAGAGCCCATCCAGTGTCACCCCTGCCATGGGCAGGGACACCTTCCACTGTCCCAGGGTGCTCCAACCTGGCCTTGGGCACTTCCAGCCAAGCTTTGGCCATTCCTCGCCCTACATCCCGATTCCCAGCCCCGAGCACACCGCCCCCATCCCTGAGGGCTCAGGGAGCGAGCACCGAGAGCAGCCGGGAGCCCCGGGAATGGCACGGGGGATCTGCGAGCCCCGAGCGGGCAGAATCCCAAGGGATGCGCAGGCAGCGGGTGGGAATGTGCGGGGGGAGAGGGGAAGGGAAAAGAAGGGAAGGGAAAAGGGAAAAGGGGAGGGAAAGGGAAAAGGGGGGGGCAAAAGGAAAGGGG
>JAWWMP010000060.1:3798136-3810554 GCA_035047865.1 Dendrocincla tyrannina | reverse complement strand
GGGGATGGGATACAGGGATACAGGGGTGGGACACAGGGGTGGGATACAGGGATACGGGGATGGGATACAGGGATACAGGGGTGGGATATAGGGATAGGGGTATAGAGGGATATGGGGATGGGATACAGGGGTGGGATACAGGGATACGGGGATGGGATACAGGAATACAGGGGTGGGATACAGGGGTGGGATATAGGGATAGGGGTATACAGGGATATGGGGATGGGATACAGGGGTGGGATACGGGGATACGGGGATGGGATACAGGGATACGGGGGTGGGATACAGGGATGGGCTGGGATACAGGGATGGGACACGGGGATGGGATACAGGGATGGGATGGGACGGGACGGGACGGGATGAGTAAATCACCGATGGAGGAGGGTTTTGGTGCTGCCCCTCGAGGTGTCCGATGTGCAGGAGCACAGAAACAGCCCCACTGTCAGCCCTAAATCAGGGGGGTGGGCACAGGGTGGGTATCAGGGAAAGGGTTTCCCCGCAGTGGCCGGGCACAGGGCACAGCACTTGGTGGGATTTTGGGGGGGTTCTGTGCAGGGCTGAGAGTCGGACTCGATGATCCTTATGGCTCGGAATCCACAATTCTATAGATTCATGGGATGGTTTGGGTTGGCAGGCACCTTAAAGCTCATCTCGTCCTGTGCAGGGGCACCTTCCACCAGCCCAGGCTGCTCCAGGGCTGCTCCGCATTCAAAGGTAATTCATTAATAGCTAGGAAAACAAAGGGCTTGCGTTCAAAGTACTCCAGGAACCTGGGAAGCGGTCACAGGACTGCATTTGCAGGAGACTCGATGTTCCAGAGATTGCCTTGGCTCTCGGTGACGTCCAACCCCCGTTCCCTGCAGGTGTGGTGGCAAATTCCTGCCAGAGGGATGCTCAGGAACACCCATCTACAGCCTGGATGGGGCAAATCGCCGTGGCAGGGTGTCCACCCAGCCTGAGGTCCAAACAGAGGAGAGCCAGGTTCTCAGCATCTCTCTGGGGCTGGAAGTCACTGGATCTGATTTTTATTAGAGCCGGGTCTTGGCTGCGGAGCCCACAGAGTCATGGAATGCTTTGGGTTGGGAGGGACCTTAAATATCAGCCGGTTCCACCGCTGTGCCATGGGCAGGACCCCCTCCATGTCCAGGGAGAGGCAACAGAATGACGATAAGCGAGAATATTTGAACACCTAACCACGTGGGTCATTGCACCGAAGCGTGAAAATGCGTGGAGATCATATTTTTGGTTATTTTCCACTCCAGCTGAGCGGCACAGGGGCAGTGTCAGTGCCCGGCTCTTGGCGTGCCCTGGGCACTTCACGCTGGATCTCTCAGATTGCCAGCCTTGCGTGCTCAGCACGGTTTTCCACACTCTATCCTCTCCCACTTGTCTTCTCAGTAAGTTTAATTTTCCTTCATCTTCACTGGCACCTCCGAGGGGCAGAGCACTGTAAACAAGGATTAATTACGGGTAATTTGCTCTAACAAGTAAACTTGCCCTTTGTCAATAGAAAGTTACACACAAGGACACTCGAGATCACAATTATCCACAGTGTGTCCCAGTGTCCAATCCACCGGATTTTTAACAATAGTGATCTGTCACCCCTCAGGAATGCGTGGCCCACGAATTTGTCACCCACGGGGCGTTACTCACCCGTGATGTCCCACCCAGTTTCCAGCAGACAGTCCAACCCTTCCCTAAAATGATGTTTGGATCTTCTCCCAGGGGCTGCTCATGGCACGCTGTGATGGGTGTGCACATCTGGGCACTGGGAGGTTCAGGGGCACACCTGGGCACTGGGGGGTTCGTTGGGCACATCTGGGCACTGGGGGGTTCAGGGGCACACCTGGGCACTGGGGGGTTCAGGGGCACATCTGGGCACTGGGAGGTTCAATGGGCACATCTGGGCACTGGGGGGTTCAGTGGGCACATCTGGGCACTGGGGGGTTCAGTGGGCACATCTGGGCACTGAGAGGTTCAGTGGGCACATCTGGGATATGGCTTTGCTGGGCCCTTTGTGCAGAGGAGAAGGGTTTTTGGACCACCCTGTGCTCCCTTCCCTCCATCCACCCCTCCATCCACCCCTCCAGTTTAGCAACACCTGAAGTGTTGGTCCTGTGAAAGTCTGAGTGCTTTGAGTGGCACATTTCTTGCTGAAGTTGAGGGGGCCCCGTGTGTGCTCCCACCCAAACCCAGTCCAACATCCTCAGCTGTTTCTTTTCTGGGATAGGCAGGGGTTTTCCCATCTTACTTAGCCAGGGATTTCTGTAGCCTCATCCCACATAAAGAGGAGGAACACCTTGATGAGTAGATGACAAGGAAGGGACTGGGGAACATGATGTGGGGCCAGAATCTTCCAGAAAGGAAGTTTCCATGCAGACAGGGAGTTTTTGCAACCCACCCGAATTGTGGCTGAGGGTCTGTGAGCAGGAGTGGAACCGAGAGCCTCGACTGTGCTTTCAGATCCTTGATCTTGAGATAAACCGGCTGAGCTGTGCCAGTGGTTTCCAGCGCAGGTAAAACGAATTCTTGGCAGCAAATGAAAACCGGAGCAAAGCACGAAAGATAGACAAGTAGCAACTGGAGTGGCTGGTTTGGAGCAGGGAAAGTTGGTGGAAGTCTCATTAAGTGTAATGACTTGCAAATGGCAGGGGCACATGAAGGGAGCGAGCCCAGCCCGCCCTGAGAGCAGCCTTCATTTCAGCCAGCCTTTTGGTTCATTTTCTACCACCAAGTACATGTTTTCCTTCTCTTTTTCTTCCTGTTGCTGCTCAGGTGTTGTTAGAGAGGGTGAACAGGCTGGGCCCTGTTCTGTTCTGCCCCGAGAAGGGTAAATGGTTAAATTCGAATTGACATTAACTCTTGCCCACATCAAGGTGGGTCCCGGTGCAGAGCAGAGCTGGGGAGAATTTGGGTCACTCAGGCTCATTCACACTTTTAATGCGCTAAAAGTCAGGTTGCTCCTGGGTCCAGACCGCTGAAATAAACCCTTTCTCCAAATTTAGCATTTCGAAGGTTAAGAGTCATTAGAAAGAGACTTTTCTGAAGTTCTGAGTCTTTTTCTTTTTTTATGGTGGAGCTGAAGTACAAAAAACGGAATTCTGGTGCCCTCCTGTGTCCAAAGAAGAATTACAATGGCTGAAATTTCACTGAACCAACGGCGAAAGAATGAAAAAAAAGGATTTTCCTGGAAAACACTTAAAGACTCTCCTTTCACCAGGCTGGATCCTGTTGAGGCACGTTCTGTACTTATACAAACAGAAAAGATGGCACTTGAGTAAGTAAATATGATTAAATAAACAATAAAACAAGAGAAAGGACATGGAAACTGCGGTGAAAAATAATAAAACCAACTAAGAAACTCCTACAACTGAAGCCACCAGTTCATTAATTTAACAAGTCAATCCCTCTAGAAAATGAGTGATCAGGTCTGGTAAGAACTGGACTCTTAATTTTCAATGCCCAGCACAATCCATAAATAAGGAGCAGCAGAGTGGGGTAAAGAAGCAATTAAATATGCAAAGCCATAACCTCAAATAGGAGAAAACGGGGGGGTTTATCCAGTGCCTGTACAGGTTTTAACACAGAACAATATTTACAGTCAAATAAGAGAGAGGCACGGAGTTCTTGGAGAATCGAGAGGACTTTAATTCCCTTTGTCAGCAGCAAATCCCACGCCCAGTATCCCTGGCATGGAATAATGTGCCAGTGCCATGGAATTCCCTGGATTCCCGGTGAGCCCTGCGTTCCTCCAGCCCCAAAGGGCAGAGCTGCGGATTCGAAGCAGGTTCGCTGCGGAGCTGGAGGGAGGAACACGCTGCCGAGCAGGGGGAGGATTTGTTGGACAGGTTAATCACTCCTCCTCGGGAGAAACGGGAGGTGAGATGTCATCCTCGCTGCTTCGGGATTTTGTGCAAACACTTTCCAAGCCACCTGACTCCTGAAACCCGACTCCTTCCCAAGGAAACAGGAACGGGGACTGCAACAGCCCTTAGGCAGCTCTGGAAGTTTCTGCCTTGATGTATCCCCAAGTCAGATGAGCAGGCTCTGAGTAATCACTTGGTTGGCGTTTCCATTTTAATAGCTTTGTATTTTTATGTCTGACTTTATTAAAATTTCAAAGCTTGGCTTGCCTACCCCTCCTCCATCTGTTTCTTTTTAAGGAAAGACAGAGGAATCTTCCCATCTAGTCAGCACTTTATCCAGATGGTGATCTCCCTTTGTTCGGGCAGGAATTCTATCCATGCAAATCGAAGCATCAATCAAACACTCCACTCGCAAAGCCCAGTAGGGTGGGTGCAGGTGTAGCAGCACATCTGCAGCACTTCAGAGTGTGTTCATGGCCAAAGCCGGCGTGGCACCTGCCCAAATTTATTTACCTGTAAGTAAATAATGTGGGGAGATCACCAGCACCTACAGGAGGGAGAGGATAAATCCTGCCACGACACAGGGAGCCACGATGGCTCCAGTGGGCTCTGGCTGTGCGTGTCCCCTTGGTGCCAGCGATGCAGCCCCTCCCTCCCCTCCCACATCCTGGGAAGATGAACAGCAGGAAGCCCTGGCAGGCATTTTCATTAAGAATCCCTGGCTAATTCCAAAGTGCCTGTTAGCAGAGCCCTTGGCAGGGCCTGGGCTGTCCATCCATCACAGCTGAGCCCTGGCTATCGACTGGTTTATATTTAATGCAGCTCTTACATCTTTAATGTCTGAAGAGCTTGTTCCCGAAAGTGTCCTCAGCAAGGGGCGTGTGTGGTCAGATTTAATCTACATTTCCAAGGCAGGAAATGAGCTCCCAATAATTCTTAGGAGTTGTGTTCAGCAGAATCGATGAGTCCCCCTTTTTAAAAGCTTTATTCTTCTTCTTTCTGTGCTCCTGGGAGGTTTGTATATGACAAGGGTTACTATAAAATTAAGCCTTGGGTTTTGGCCCTCAGGAGACCAGAAAACCAAAAACACCTGTTCAAATGGGGAGCAAATAACATGGAATCACAATCATGGAATGGACTGGGTGGGAAGAGACCTTAAAGCTCATCCAGCCTCCTGGAGGAGTGGAGGGTTTTTCCTAAGGAATTCAGACGCCTTTTATAACAAACAATAATTGCTTTGCCTTGGCTTCTTACAAAAAAATCACAGACTTGTGGTGTGGGATGTGGAGATGGAGATTGAGATCAGAGAGCAGCACCAGTGCAAGGACCTGACTGGTGTCACAGGAACCGCAATGATTCCTCACATTATAAATCAGTGCTGACAAAAAGAAAAATACAATCAAGATCTTAGAACTGCTGTTAAACAGCTCGGTTTGTAGACCTCCAAAGGATGCCCCAGTGTAATACCCACACAGATATTTTGGGGCTCACTCTAATCCCCCCTCGGTGGGCGGCCCCAAAGCTCTGGCAGTGCTTTGTTGTGTTGCAAACAGTGAGTGGTTCTCTGCAGCTCTGCGGGAGTTTTGATGGGCAATGCAGGGCTCTGGAGGCAGCAGGTTCTCGGCAGCCTCACCAAAGACAAACCCCTGGATTTATGTGCAGGGTTGGGTTTATTTGCAGAAGCAGCTTGGAGATCTTTGTAGGAAATGCTCTGAATGAGCACAAGGCTTATTACATGATGTATCATTTAGAATTGAAAGTCTGTAGGCTTCCTATGACTCAGTCCCATTTGCATAGGAATAAATGAGCACAGAAAGGATACATTCAGAGCCCTCAAATTTTCTCTATTCATCCAGTACTGACTCTTTTTATGAGTTTTATCTTTCTGGGGTGTTTTTATTCAACTTTATTTCCCTTTTGTCCCATTGAAAAAGGGGAAAGAGATATATTCCCAATGTAGGGAACCAAAGTAGAGAAACAATAGCAACACAATAATCTCTTTTCCTTGGGCACTGCCTGCTGCTTGCAGTGCTGCTGAGGAGAGAGTGGAGAGCTCTAAATGTCCTCTACTAATCAGTCCTCTCTGGCTTGGAATAGGCTTTAATTTTTAAAGGAAATTTATTGTAATGGATCATTCTGTTTGGATTCTCCAGAGGTTTGATTCTCCTGGGAACCTTTCCATTCCAGAAACACAAGTGGAGATGATACTCAAATTTTTCTGGGGGTAAATCTCTGCTGTGGGGGGATGCAGATCAGTGCTGAGGGCTGTGCAGATCCCACAGAGTGGGAATGAATGGTCAGAGTTTAAGAAAGGACTCATTAAATACCAAAGTCAAAGCCAAAGTCAAGGTAGGGAGGCGGAGGGTGTTGGAAATCAGGGAATCCCAGGCTGGTTTGGGTGGGAAGGGACCTTAAAGATCATTTAATTCCACCCCTTGCCACGGGCAGGGACACCTTCCGTGGCCCAGGTGGCTCCAGCCTGGCCTTGGGCACTTCCAGGGATGCAGGGACAGCCACAGCTTCTCTGGGAATTCCATGCCAGCCCCATCACAACCCTCACATGGAATGATTTATCTCCAACATCTCACCTAATCCTCCCTCCCTTCAGCTTGGGGCCATTCCCCTTGTCCCGTGGGTGCTTTGAAGCGGTCCAAGCCCCCATCCCTTGGCTGGGCGTGGATATTCTCATGGCAAAAGAGCTCCAAAAAGCTTTTCAGCTCTTTGGTTCCCTCTCCCCAGGGCCCCGAGGAGCGGCTATGGCAGGAGTTAAACACTAGATGCCACCAAGAGCTCGGCGTGGAGGAGCCGCAGCCCCAGCCCGAGCCAGCCCGGGCTGCGGGAAGGATGCTCTGCACTGCAGGGCGATGGGAACAGCCTGCCCAGCCCTGTCCTGCCCTGCCCAGCCCAGCCCTGCCCTGCCCATCCCTGCCCTGCCCTGCCCTGCCCTGCCCAGCCCAGCCCTGCCCAGCCCTGCCCTGCCCATCCCTGCCCATCCCTGCCCTGCCCTGTCCATCCTTTCCCATCCCTGCCCATCCCTGCCCAGACCAGCCCTGCCAATCCCTGCCCAGCCCTGCCCATCCCTGCCCTGCCCTGTCCATCCTTTCCCATCCCTGCCCAGCCCAGCCCAGCCCTGCCCAGCCCTGCCCTGCCCTGCCCTGCCCTGCCCTGCCCTGCCCATCCTTTCCCATCCCTGCCCATCCCTGCCCATCCCTGCCCATCCCTGCCCTGCCCAGCCTTTCCCAGCCCTGCCCTGCCCTGCCCAGCCCTGCCCAGCCCTGCCCAGCCCTGCCCAGCCTTTCCCAGCCTTTCCCAGTCCTGCCCTGCCCTGCCCAGCCCCACATCTTTGATACCCACGGGCTGTTCCCTGCGAGCAGCAAAAGGAGGGGAATGGGAAGAGCTCCATGCAAATCCACGGAGAAGGAGCCCCTGGCACCACAGAGTGGGCAGCATTTCAGGTCCTGCAGTTCTCCCCTTGCTGGCCTCGAGCATTTCTGCAAAGAGCAACCCAAGAATGTTCTTTTGGGTGAAAAAACCCCCTCCTGCAGCAACAGAGCAGGAGGTGAGGGGACATGTCGCTGAGTTGTCTCAGCGTTTGCTGGGCAGGGACAAAAGTGCATGTGCAGAGTCATCTCTGGCAGCTGCACCCACATTTCACTTCTCAAGGGCTGAAATTAGAAAAGTGATGCAGGACTGGAGTTTTAAAACCCACCCCGATGGCAAACTTCACAGCACGGTGACAAACACCCTCTGCAGGCTCCCCTCGGTGCCAGCCCAGCCTTAGCCTGGAGGTGCCACACACATATTTATTTATTCCTTAATAAAATGCCTCATTCTGAGGAACTTTTGGAGCCCAGAAGGGTGGGAGGCGCTGGGATGAGGGGGCCCTTTGAAGGACAATCCATTCCTGGGTTCCCCCCAAGGATTTCTCCTGTGAGACTCTCCATTCCTGGGGTCCTCCCAAGGATTTCTCCTGTGAGACTCCCCTTTCCTGGGGCTCCCAGAGCTGGGCTGATGTCAGCTCACTGTTGCCAGGCATTTAGAGCTCCATGCACTGCCTGGAGCAAAGAACCGACCAAGCAAGCAAAAGGAAATAAAACGACTTGCTGGCAACGTGTAACTCGCTGCAGTGGGTAAGGAAAAGCTTCTCTCTGCCTTCCTATTTGTGTGGGGTTTAATCAGTGAGTTTAGCAGAGACGTGGAAGAGGAACAGGCTGTCAATACCCAGCCCAAGCAATTCAGCCCAAATAATTCTTCTCTCTAACACAGCAGTCTAAGGACATTGGCTGATTTGTTCATCAAAACTGCACAGGGAAAGGCAGGAAGACTTGATTATATTATTGCTTTGCTAATCAAAGGCTAATCAGAGTAAGACAAAGTGCTTGACCCCACACCAGCTTTCAGGCTCTGGGTTCCAGACTCAGGCACATAAGCCTATGAGGAAGAGATGATGACAGCCTTCAGCTGGATGTTAATTCAGCCTTAAGATAAGAATGGGAGACATGCACACTTAAGAGATGAAAAGAAAAGAGTCCTCACCAACTTGGGAAATGTCAGTATATGCAAACAGGGATCAGAAAATCCCCTGTGGGGAGCAATTCTCCACTGGGCTAAAGTCCTAAAATTCTGAGAGGGATACCCTGCAAACCACCCAGGGGTATCTACAATACAGGTTTAACTTCATATATAACTGTTCCAGTCTTGTTATGAGCACTGCTGTAGTAATGCACCATAATTAGCCAGCATCAAATATTCCAAATGTTGTTCAAAAGACATCAAGGACTAAAAAAAGACCCGAGTCTTTGCTAATACATTGAAGAGATGATGCAACTCAGTAAAGCTGTACTGATGGAAGAGCACATGCATTGCCTGAGCTCCAAACCCCAGGCATTCTTCCCTTCCCACAGCCCAGCAGAAGGAATGCAGGACAAACCTGAATCACCTTGAGTGGGAGAGCAAAAAAAAAACCCTCCCAGCACGGCGAGTCCTGGCAGAAACATCCACTTGAGACTCAAGAGTGAATACCTAAAAATGGCCCAGCTCCCTGTTTACGTCAGCCCTGGCACTTTGCTGCTCTGCCATTACATAAGATCAATGCATTCCTGGCATCAATTGGCCCCCCAGCAATGCTTGGGGGCTGCCACATCCCACACTGGGACCATTCCCCCCTTCCTTTTCTTTTGCTGTCTCCTGCAGAACAGGATTGTCAGAGGCCAACAGAATAATCCTGCCCAGCTCTTTCCCTGGATGCAAAATCCAGCCCTTGGCTCTCAGGCCACCCTTCCAAATTTCTGCTGAGTAATCTGCCCAAGCTCTGCCTGGGGAGGGAAAGGATGTGATCAGGATGAAGCATCTGGTACATTTTAGTCCAAACTGTGCTGGAGGATCTACATCTGCTGTCTTAACCCCCACCGATTGTTTCTACCAGTCTAGGCAGCAAATTTAAGCTGAGAATGTGGCCCAGGCAGTTATTAATAGTTGCAGCAAGGTTTGAGGCTGAATATTTCTGTGTTTGAGAGATCATTTACGCTCTGGTCCCACCTGCTACCTGCAGATCCCTGCATTCCCTGGAAAAGGTCAGTTGGAAGTGTGTGGCAGGCAGGGATTTCTGGCTGGGAACTGGCACTTGGTGGCACCAGAGCTCATGCAAGGGAGGGGAAGCCACGGATGAATCAGCAGCATTTGGGTGGTTCAGGCAGGTGATGCTCAGTGGGATCCAGAACGGCTTGTTCTGTCCCATCAGAGCCCTGAAATCTGGCTCTGCCCTCCCTTTGGGAATAAATGTGCTCTCCAGTTCCAAGTGAAACATCTCTGCTTCCTGCAATCTCCACAGGGCTCTGAATTCCGAATTTTCACGGCACCAGAGGAAAGGAAAGGAAACAACTTCTCTCCTTTGCAGGGCTCAGCCTTCAGTGAGCACTTCCCAGACAAGCAGAAATGATGCCTGCCCTGTTTTAATTACAGGGTTTCGTCTTGCACTCAGTCCCTCACACGAGAGAGGTTTCCTCTGAATTCCACCCCTTCTGCAGGAGCTCATGCATAGACATGAGCTGGGAACAGGAATGTGTAAGGATGTGCAAGCTGCTCTTAAACCAGTAACCTAAATTATAGATGTTTTGGTTAAAGAGTACTTTTGGATTTAGGTTAAAAAACATCTTCAGTTTCTGAGAAGAAAGATGGAGTCTCAGGTGTGTATTGTGATCAAAACCTTAATTAAAAAAGGATGAGATTTGAAGCAGCAAATGCATCTGGTGACATTGGAATTCTTCTGAGAGCAGCACTTTGGGTCTGAGCTCCAATAAATTACAAGGTGGGCTAAGGAAATGTCTCCTTTTTATGCAAAAATAACTGCAAACCTTGTCTGCCAAGCTCATAACACGCAGATTCCCAAGATTTAAATGTCTTTCTCTTGTTTTTATATGGATATAAATAGATGGTTGTTTTCTACACAGAGAGAGAACAAACCCTCAGGAGTCTCTGGGCAGCTTTGCATCCCTAAACCATCACCCCCCCAATGACTGCCCAGCCCACACTGCAGGTTATTTCAGATTAATCTGTCTTTTAATCCTCTAAAACCTGCTTCTCAGCGCTTTGAGAAGCATCTTTTATGAGCACATATCAAATGAGTTGAAGGGACTGTTAAAGCTCCCAAGGAAATCCAGCAGCCCAATCATCTCCTCCTTGGAAGTGCCAAGCTCAGCAGGAGCTGCAGGGAAGGTTTGAGGGGTGTGTGAAGTTCCTGACAGGGCAGTGCTGAACTCCCTGCCCGGCTCCTTTCACACAGCCCAGCACTCTCTAAAGCCCAGAATCAGTGCCAAAGCTGCCTTGGACTGAGGCAAGGGGGGGATGCGGGAGCAGGGGGATGTGCTGGGGGAGGTTTCCCACCCTCCCCACACTGACCGATCGATAACCTGTGTGTGGATTGATCCCCCCGGGCAAAGCCCACCGAAGCAAGGGGTTAACGAGGCACCCAGAGCTCACTGCAGCAGACACTGCAGCAAGTGGCTGGCTGGGCACACCCTGTTAAAGATGCAGCACATCCATCCCCGCTGCCCTTCAGGCTCCTGCCAGCCCCTTGCTGCAATGCTGGCGTCATTAACTCTTCTCAGAGCCAAGTGCCTCGGCAAACCAGGCAAAATTCACTTGTCAGGGCTGTGGGTAAGCTGTGCTCATTGCAGAGGGCCCCTTCCCTGCAAACAGAGATGGACAGACACACAGCCATGCCCACTGAAGGCTGTTTGGGGTGGTTGTGGTGCTCTGTTTGCCGCAGGGAACAGGACGGGGTTGGAAGTGCCTGCCTGGGAATCTTCAGTCCTGGATCTTCCCTGCAAACACTCCCCACAAGGCAAGGATGACACTGCAGTTCTCCCAAGCCCACCTGGGGTATGTGGTAAACTGAGGCACAGCCTCCACAGAAATTCTCTTACAGGCTTTGATTAAACCTTTTATTTTTAAAAAAATGAGTTATTTGGAAATCCAGCTCCACTGAAGAGTTTCGGTGGGAAGGATGAAGGAAAAGGGGAACTTTGCTGAACACCTCGGACTTTTAGTTTCGCAGCTGACCTGAATTCCTTTCCAAGACCAAAATCCGTGCCAGATCACTAAACAAATCCATGTATCCCCCCCAAATCTCTCCCTTGCATTGCTGTTCTTCCTTGCCATCGAGTAAAGCCCAGAGCAAGGAGCTGAGCAAAGCTGGCCAGGGTGTTTTGTAGTTCACCTCTTCTGGGCTGCGTGTCACTGGCGTGCCAGAGCTGCCGTGGGCACGAAATTAGAGCAGTCCCAGAGGTCTGAGCTATTTGAATTTGGGAAGAGCCAAACCAGCATTATCCTCACCCCCCTGTGAAGGGCAGCCCAGATTCGGAGCCACCTCTGGGGCTTTATTAATGGCTCTGCAGCACGGCCAGGAGGGAGGCACTGCAGGGTTTGCTGCTGTCTCAGAGCCCACACCCCTCACGCTGGCACAAGAATTGCCTGAAGCTGCAAGAAACAGGAGAAAATCAAGACAAAATGCACACACAGTGTGGAGGAAAGCAGGGAAATGTTCCTGACAGAGGGAGCCTGATCAGAGAGGGAGCAGCAGGACAAAAGTCCTGGGGAAATGCAGGCAGGAGTGACACACGTGCCTGGTGGAGAAATCTGGGTTCCTGTGGAGTCACAGCCATGCCTGGAGCTCCAGCAGCAGAACAAAAACCTGTCAGGGATTTGGGGCACTGGTGCTTGTCTGGAGCAGCTCTGGGGGGAGAATGAGCCCTCACTGGGGTGAGGATGGCAATGAAGGTGGGTTCGATTCTCCTCCCACCCAGGTGGCAAAGATCCAGACAAACCAGTGCAATCATGGAAAGCAAGAACTCGTGGCCTCCACAATTCCAAGAACTGGGGCTGTTTACCCTGGAGAAGAGAAGGCTCCAGGGAGACCTCAGAGCCCCTTCCAGTGCCCAAAAGGGCTCCAGGAGAGCTGGAGAGGGACCTGGGACGAGGGATGGAGGGACAGGACACAGGGAATGGCTTCCCACTGCCAGAGGGCAGGGATGGATGGGATATTGGGAAGGAAT
>JAWWMP010000060.1:3739463-3789214 GCA_035047865.1 Dendrocincla tyrannina | reverse complement strand
GACAATCAATTTGCCACCACCAAAGAGGACAATCAATTTGCCACCACCAAGGAGGACAATCAATTTGCCACCACCAAGGAGGACAATCGATTTGCCACCACCAAGGAGGACAATCGATTTGCCACCACCAAAGAGGACAATCAATTTGCCACCACCAAGGAGGACAATCAATTTGCAGGGCTGATAAGAGCCCGGGCTGGCAGCTCTTTATCAACTCCGAACCAGCCCTTTGTAGTCCTAAATTAAGATTTGTCTCCCCGATTGCTGCTGCATCAGATGGAAAGGAAACCCAGAAGAGGCACTAATTGATTGTCTGCTCTAATTGCCACCGATCTGAAGATCAGCCCTGAGAATCAGCATCTTAAAGGCCTTATGTGAACTGGGAATTTGACCCAGTTCAAGCCACTGGAAGAGCTGGCTGCAGGTTTCTATCCAGCACAGCAACTTTGGCCATCACAACCACCTGAACACCAAGGGTCTGGTTTTTGGGGGGGAAACTCCATTGTTTAACTCACAGTTTTCATTTTAAATGGAATAAAGGAGATCTTTTGAAATCTCTCTTTCCCATGAGAAGCTGATACAGAGACTTTAAGACCTGGTCTCCAAGTGGATGACCAATATGAACAAGCTGACATCTCACTTAGGTCACAACCCAAGAGCCACGACTTGGGTCCTGCTCTGCCCGTCAGGATGATGCCCACAGTGCTCATTTCAAGATTAGCAGGTTTTGATCTTGCATGGTTTTCCAGCCAAAAATTCAAGACTTGGGACAAAAAACCCAGTCCACAAAACCTCCAAACCCCCCCAAACCAAGCGAACTAAAAGCCAATCAGTTTTATGAAGCTGCCATGGTGTTTAAGCCCATGCTTAGTGATTTTAGCTTGATGTAACAAGGTGACATTGCTACAAACACGAATGTGTGCACATTTCTCGTGGGTTTAATTCTCTGGGCACCTCCAGCTGCATTTGATGGGGACATAAATGCCTTGGGATCCCCCATCCTCTTTGCCAAAAGCCAAATTGTTGGAAGACAACCCTAAACCCACTCCACTCATCCCCTCCAGCATCCCACCAGCCCTCCCTGGACACCAGAGGCTCCGTGGGGGAACAAGTGGGATGTCAAATACCCCAGTTGTGGGAAAAGCTTCCATGAGGATTAACAATTGCCCACGAGACATGAATCTGTGGGAAACCAGGCTTTGTTAATCCCTGTGCTCAAGGAAATACTTATTGCTACCCTGAGGAAGGGGCCCCTTTCCTGCCAGCTGCCTTCCCACAGGAGGGACCTGCTGGGTGTCTCCAGGACCCTTGGACACACCACTAATCCCTCAGGTCAGGCCTGAATATTTCAGACCTGGCTGGACAAGCCACACAAGTAATTTGAATCTCTTGTGATATTTAAGACAGGGCTGGACAAAGCCAGAGAAAAATGGGAAGCAACCTGGCTTAGAAAGACAGGCTGAAGGACAGGCTGGGGTTTAGTATCAGTTTATCCCCACTCTGCCAATTCCACTCACCTTTTGGCCAGTTTGTTTGGAAATTCCCACTCTCCCCCTAAAGACACCCTGAACTTCACTGCAGGAGCCACGTGGCAAGGCTTTGGTATCTCAGATGCTGCAGGGAACTCTCAGTGGGGCTACAGGACAATGTGGCTGGGGGCAATTGCTCCACAGTGGCCACTGTAACACCCATCAAACAACTGATGCAAAGGTTTACTCTGAAAAGCTTTTGACAATCTGACACCAGGAATTTCCTGATTTCTCGGCTCTTCCTATGGAGAACTTCTCATGGTGCAGGACAGGGATTATTTCCAGGGATTTCAGAGGGATGCTGAAAGCCTCCTGCTTACCAGGGAGGGGTCATGAGAAAGAAAAGGGGCTGGGATAATCAGTGAAAAATTGCTCAGATCTTTTCCAAAGAAAAATTTCCACTTGCCAAAGAGAAATCTCCAATCCAGGCTTGCCAGGGCCTGGATTTGGGGTAGCGAATATCTCCTAAAGCTGTAGGATGAAGGCTGGCTAATTAAGAGCTGGCTGGAAGAAGCATGGCCACAAAAATGTAATTAAAGAGGCCATATCACCGAAATTGAGGTTTTTTCTCTCTGGGGCAGGTAAGGTTTAGGGGTCACTCCTGGAACAACATCACAGCCCAAAGGAGTGAACAATAAGCAGGGGGAGGCAGGGAAATCAAGGCAGGAAGCTTTTGAGAATGCTCTGGCTCTAAAAATAGCCAGGAGTTTTGGTTATTTTAGTGTACAATGCCACCAGGCAGCAGCTCCCGCAGCAAAATCTGCAACATCATCCCCTCCACGCCAGCTCCGCTCTCCAGCACGGCTTCCCGGGAGGAAAAGTGCAGATTTGGGCAAGGATGCAAAGAATGCCGAGTTGTTCAGCTCCTCTGGTGAGGAGAAGCAGGGAAAGGCCCTAAGAGAGGCACAGAATCCCATCTAAATATACAGAGGGACACTGAGAATAGCCTGGGACAGCTCCGGGCTCTGGGAAGCCTCCCTGCCTGCAGCAGGGCTGGGTCGTGCCCTGGCCATGCTGGGGCAGCTTAAATTGGGTTCCCAACAGCCCTTTCCCAGCCCAGCTGCCCAAAGCCCCCAGGAGCCCCCTGGCTTTTCAGGGGCTGAAATTCCAATTTGCAATAAAAGACTAAAATTCCAGTTTGGAGCCGAAATCGCCGCCGTGCCTGTGCTGGGGAGAGGGGCTATTTCGGGGTTAGATTAACACAGGGACTTTCTGGAGCATCAGCTGGATGGCCCTGGGAGTGAATCAGCAGCCTGTGAGCCCTGGGAGGGGACTGGGAACTGGGGAGGGAGAGGGGGGAGCAGCATGGAGTTCCATGTCTGATGGTTAAATGCATTTCGGTCCAAAGGCTTTGCCTTCCCATCCCCCCAGAGCCTCAGCTCCCTCATTAGAGTGGTGAATAGAGCTGCACTTGTTCCACAGGGGTGCCTGCAGAGCCTGCCCCAGCCTCAGCATCCAGGCAGCATCCCTGGCAAGCCCCGCTGCCTTCCCGAAATCCACGCGCAGGGAGTTTCCCTGCAGGGGGAAAAGGCTCCTCCTCAGAGCCAGGGAAAGGGATGGCTGGGGGTTGGGACACCCAGGGACACCCCCAACCATCCTCACCCCAGTGGGATGGTGGAAAACCTCCACAGTCACGTTGCCTGGCAGTCTGCTGCCTGGCTTTTGGGGATCAGTGGTCCCAGAGCTCACCCACGGGGAGCAGAGGGCCAGCAGGTGTTCCCTCCAGCCTCAGGTTGCTCCATAAGCTGAGTTTTCCCAGCACAGTCACGGCTGGGAACAAGAAGCCCAAGGCCAGGCTGTGAATTTGTGCCCCACATCAATTTTCCTTGCAATATAAAGGATGTCTCTGCCTGAAGCCTCGCTGGGATATATTAGAGGCCAAGACAGTTGTCTGACAAATTCCTGGTAAACAAAGAAGACAAAGCTGGAACTCGTGCTATGTGCAAGTCTATTTATGTTTGTTACTTGCAAGTTATTTCTTTAGTAAATGTTTCCTGTTTAAGAAACACGGATTTTTAGGTCAATGTGCCTGCAAGGAAACTCCCAATAGCCCAGCTCAGAAAAAGCAACTCAGTGCCCAGGTTGTGCTGGTCAGATCCAGCCCTTCTCATATGTGAGCTCCAAAATGCATCTTCAAGAGATTCTCTCAGCTTATTTGATCCAAAAAAAGGCCTGACCAGGAGCTGAAGAGGTTTCCAGGACATTGAAACCTTCAACACAGCAAAGTTAATCTTCCCCAGCAGAACCCACTTCCAATTAAGTTATTATATAAATGCACACTAAGCAGCTCCTCAAACACACCTAAGCTATAGGATATGGCAAGCACATGTTCCTGCTGAACACGCAAGAAAATGTGATTTTCCCCTGCTTACCCCCGTGTGTTGCTTCAGTTTGCCTTTTCACTTCTAAGAGGATAAACACAAGCCCAAGTGACAGGTTAATCTGAACCACACAGTGGAAAGTCTGGGTGAACACAGTATATTTTCTCCCTCCAACGCTCAATTTGCTTCATTAATGGTGTCCCACAAGCTTTTTCCAAGGGGCAGCCTCTGTCCTCATTCTGCAGAGCACCAAACTGGTGCAGGGATGGAATGGCAATAGAAGGAGCACTCGGAGAGCCTGAGCCCAACTGGGCACCAGGGGATCCAAACCCTTTCCCAGAGGCATCAACAGAGCCCCAGAGCCCCATTCCTGTTCCTGACCTATTTAATCGCTGCCTCCCAGTTCTTCCAAAGCAGGAACAGCCCTTTGGCATCCCAATTTCTGCTCTCCTTCCCCCCTCTCCCCTCGTTGCTCTGTGAAGCTCCAGCTGCCTCAGCCTTACCAATCCCAAAGTGTTGCCACGGTCAGGGATCAGCACGAGGTCCCACCACCCTCCCAGGGAACAATCATTTCCCAGTATTTCATCTAAACCTGACCTCTTACACCCCAAAACTGAGTGTTGTCCGGCAATGCCTCGGTCTGGGCTGTGTCAGCAGAACCTGGAGGTCCAGGAGGGCAATTTGGGGCTACCACACCATTCCTGATGATACAAGGGAAGCGTCCAAGGTCAGGCTGGAGCAACCTGGGCTGGTGGAAGGGGGTGGAACTTTAAGGATGACTTTAAGGTCCTTCCAACCCACCCCATTCCGTGCGTGTGGCAGCCCTGAGAGCCCGCAGGTCCGAGGGCACGGCGACACCTCCACCCTCGGAGCGGCTGGCGCCGGGTGTCCCGTGCTCTTCCCAAAACGCAGCTCCGGAGAGGGACGGCGCCGATTCCTCCCAATAGATGGCAGCAATGCCTGGAGCCACAGGCACAGCCCCAGCCCCGCTGCCGCCCAGGTGAGGCGGGCAGGGCGCAGGATGCTCGGGCCACCCGCGGCTGGACCACCCTGCATCCCCTGCCCCATCCCCGGTGCCCTCGGATGCCGCAGCTCCCGCCCCGTCCAGCCTGCCCTTCTCGCCCCCTTCGCCACCCTCCCCGGCTTTTGTTGGTCGCCCAGGGCTGCGAAGGGAGGACGGGGCGGGGGCACGGCACTGCCTGTACCCTGGAAATAGCGCCCTGTCAATGGAGAGGAGGTTTTTGTTGCCCTGCGTGTCCCTGATCGAACCCTTTTGTGACTCAATCACGCTTTTGGCAGCGAGGACAGAAAGGAGCCATGAATCAAGTTATTGTGTGTGCTGGATTTTCCTCTGCCACCGTCGGGTGCGACCCCAGCAAACATCCACGTCTGTCCCTGCTTTATTCTTCCAAACCCGGCCAAAAGGGCTTTTTTTTGGGGAAAAGAAGTTTTGCTAACTCTGTGTAATGATTTATAATGGTTTCAAACTGTCCCGTGGAAGGGTTAAATCCCTGCCCGAGGAGCAGACGGGAGAAAGGGAACACGGAAAGGGTTCAGCCATGGTGGGAGCCGGGAGATGGGGAAAGAAAAAGCAGCAAGAAGTTGCTTTACAAACACAGGCCTCCTACTTTGTTAACACATTTAAGTACTGTTAATTGCAGGGCACTGCAGCATAAAGAGGCATTTGTAATTGATTAATCTATGTTTGCCATTTCCTAATTAAAGAGCAAAGAAACCCTAATTATCCCACTCTGTGACAGGCAGAGGAACAGTCATTATGGCAGGAGCAATTTTCCCTCCTCGCACACTGGGCTCGCCAATTCTCCCCGTTACATAAACCCTCTGACACACACAGGGCTGGGGCTGCAGGGCCCAGCTCTGCCCCTCGGGCACCCCCAGCATCCCCCTGTGGCCACCAGGGCAGGCTCTGCCACCTCCAGCCTGAGCTCCACACCTTGCAAAGGAGCACTACGGGAGCTTTGCCAGCACTCCCTGCTCCCTGGAAAATAAGATCGGAGAGAAAGGCGAATTTGGGGACTTAATGGCATCACTGCATCAGTGCTGGTGGGTTGGGAAGGAAACATGAAGGCCACCGGGAAAAGACAGGAAAAAGCCCTCACAGGTAAAAGAGATGACACTTGAGCTGCTGGTGGTTTCTTCTGGTCACCTGAACAGCAGAGGAAGGCAGAGGGAGCATCTGCTGTGCTCGGGGTGCAAATCACAGGCTGCACTCCAGGCTGATGGACTCGGCCCCGGCTGCTCCTGCAGCTCCTGAAATCCTCTCAAGAAAGGAAAACACCCAGCTGAGCCTTCTGAAAGGCTGCACAACCTCTGCCATTCCCTCCTCCACACCCTGGGCCGCGGCAACACCTGCCCCGGCTTGGAGAAGGCAGTTTGTGACCCAGAAGGAGGAGAAATGGGAAAAGCCTCCAAAGGTGTTGGAGAGAATCCCAGAATCCCAGAACGGTTTGGGCTGGAAGGGATTTTAAAGCTCATCCCGTGCCACCCCTGCCATGGGCAGGGACACCTTCCACCAGCCCAGGTGGCTCCAAGTCCCATCCAACCTGGCCTTGGACACCTCCAGGGATCCAGGGGCATCCTCTGGGAATTCCATCCCACCCCTCCCCACCCTCACAGCCAACAATCCCTTCCCAATATCCCATCCATCCCTGCCCTCTGGCAGTGGGAACCATTCTCTGTGTCCTGTCCCTCCATCCCTTGTCCCCAGTCCCTCTCCAGCTCTCCTGGAGCCCCTTTAGGCTCTGGAAGGGGCTCTCAGGTCTCCCTGGATCCTTCCCTTCTCCAGGTGAATCCCCCCAGCTCTCCCAGCCTGGCTCCAGAGGGGGTCCAGCCCTTGGAGAATCTTCCAGAGAGGCCGAATCTCTGCTCACTGAAAGGCTGATGTTCGTAATAAACTCGGGCAAGACAACTGCAGAGCTCAGTAAATTTATTTAGTGGCTGAGTAAGAAAGCTGCAATGGGAACAGGCTCCCTTTTCCCTGGCTTAAATGAGGCAGGATGGAACATTCTCCCTGTAATTTGGAGGCCGTGCTGGTGACAGAGCTCCTGCTGATCAATCCCACTCAGGAGGGAGCAAAGCTGAAGGACACTGATTCCCTCCGACACACACCAGGCACACTCTTCACTTCAGAGGGAAAGGGTTTGCTCCAGAAATAGTTCAACTGCACCTGCCTGCACTTCAAGCTGAGAGTTCAGGGCAGGTGAGGCCACTCCCTGGTTTTATTGCAGTGCCCAGTTTTCTATCCCTGCCTCCTGCAAAGCTGCTGGGAGAGGATGCTGCTGCTCCCACCTCCCAGCTCAGAGCAGGGGATGCAGCCCTTGCTCGGAGGTGCTGTGGGCTTGGGTTGCAACTATTGCACCTTTTCATGGTTTAGGGGAAAAAAAAAAGCTCTGAGAGACAAAATGTTTAGTAATTAGGCTCATTATTGGCAGATATTGTTGAAGACACGGAGGAGGATTTTTGAGGAGAGGTTAGGCATGAATAAAGATAAAGAATATGCAGTTTTAAGGCAGGAAAGGCTTTAAAAGGGAACATGCTTCAAACTGAGACCCATTTTTAATATCTGGGGGCTGAGAGGGGTATTATTTTCCAGCAAGTGCCAATATCCTCCTCCCTGCAACACATCTTAACTGGGTTAAGAGAAAGTTGGTCTCAATCTTGCCTGGAATTGTCATTCCCAGCCTCAAAGCCAACCCAGTGGCATCCCTTACCTTACCCAAAACAACCCAAGTGGCACAGAGGGAGGGTTTGGAGGAAACCCCATACAGGGCAGGTGAATAAAACGTGCTGAGACTTCGCTTCTGCCCCTGAAAAAATGAAACTTCAGAGACCCCAGAGGTGCAGGGAGAGGATGAGGATGGGAGAGCATGGCTGAAATGCTCATTTTCCCCCTGTGCTGCTATAGCAGAGCCCCAGATAATGGCAGGGATCTGTGTATGAGGTGCTGGACAACCCTCAGAGAGTGTTAATAAGATTATTTTGGTGTTTATTATGAGATAAAGTTAGAAGTGGCCAATTCACACCCAGACAGTTTGAAGCTCCAGCTCCACAGATCCATACATGTGTCTTTAATTTGAAGCACGAGTAATCCTTTAAATCCCAGACTTTTAGGAACCAGTCATGCTTAAAATTAAGCCCACATGTGGGTGTTTGCAGGGTCAGGTCTGGCAGATCATTTGCCTGGGTTTCCACCTGTTAGGGGAGAGTCTCTTCTCACATTGCCATTATTCCCTTTTCCCCCACTTTTCCCAGGATCTGGGCCTGTGTTTGGTACAGGAATTTAAGGACATTCTGGTCCTCACACTGAGGCTTTGAGAGTTTTCATTTCTCCAAGCAGAGGAATTATCAGAAACCTCCTGAAGCAGTAAAAAATAACCTTGTGAGTGCAGAAATGACCCAGGTGTAACCTCTGCCCTTCGTACCCAGTGCCAGGGAGCTCGGAGGTGTGTTTTTAAACCTCTGGACAGAATGTTTCTGGGTATTTTTAGAAGTGAAGCTGATTTCCTTCATCCCAGTGTCATGCCAGAGCTGGAAGTGTTGGGCTCTGGGATGGAAACTCATCCTTGTTCTGTTCCTGGTTTGTCCCTGCTCCCAGCAGGGGAACCTCTGCCTGTCCTTGCCTTATCTCACCCTGAAGATAAGAGGATACAGGATGAGGGAGGGGAAATAAGGGAATTAATGTCTTTTTAATGATTTGGAGGAAGAGCTGAGCTGTTGAAACTCTCGGTTAATCAGGTGATTCATCCCAAATCCGACAGCACTTTAAATTTCAGGAGGATTTTCTCCTCCTGGGGTTTCTGTTGCAGCCCATGCCCTGCTATCCCCCCTGAGCAGGTGGAAGCCCCAGGGACAGGGTCTGTGATTCCCTTCCCACCACTGGAATGTCACCAAAGTTCTCTGCAGATGGAACTAAGGAGGGAAACCACCAGGAATTCGGCTCCACATTAGCACCCAAATCACTGGGAAATTCTCCTTTGTCTTAAGAAAGGAGGAGCAAAGAAAGATGAGGGAGTTCATCCAAACCCCTTGATCTGAATCCCCTTTGGGCACAATAAAAACACTTTCTGTCCTTTTCCTCCTTTGCAGATTGGAGGCAATGAAAGCTTCTTGTTCGAGGGCTTGGCCTCAGCCAGCAGAGATGGGATCTGGGGCTTTTGGGAAAAAATATCCAGGGCTGGGAGAAGTCTGCAGTTCTGACACGATTATTTATGGGCCTTCCATGAGTGTTGGCTGGAAAAATGCTCCAGAGTGGGAATTGGGGGGAAAAAACAAGACAGTGAAGCTCAACAGGCTTCTTTTTGATACTAAAGAACCCCACAAAATAAAGGGGTTTCTGAGAATCCACAGGGTTTGCTGCAAGAGTTTAAATCTGCAGAGACAGGGGCGACGCTGGGGGAGTGACTGACCCCTCTTAGCCCTGGTTTGGTGCAGTCAGAGGGTTGGAGAGGCCAACACTGCACTGTTCAAACTCTTTGGCTTTGAGCAATGGCAGTGCCCACCTCGAGCAGGGCTGGAAGGGGACAGGGACAGATGTGGGCTGTTCTTCTCCCCAAAAATGCAGCTACTCACAGAGGGAAGGGCTCCACATCAGCAGAGGGAACCTCCCCGTGGCCTCACAGCACAGTGCTGGTGGAGGAACACTTAAGAAGTGACATTTATGGCCTCTGCTCCAGCAGCTCTTTGGTGACTCCTGGTTGAGTCCCACAAACTTGTTCTGGGCTCAGGGGGTTTTGCTCAGAGCAGCCTCACGTGTCTCACAGTGGTTTGGGCTGGAAGGGACCTTAAAGCCCATCTCATTCCCCCCCTGCCCTGGGCAGGGACACCTTCCACCAGCCCAGGGTGCTCCAAGTTCATCCAGCCTGGCCTCGGACACTCCCAAGGATGGGGTGTCAGGGACAGTGCAGTCCAAGGCAGTGGCAGGGGCTGACTGGGGATGAGATCCTCGGATCCTATGGAGAAGGTGGGGCTGAGAGTCCTTCCAGAGAACTCCCGGGGCTCTGGCCAGATAAACAGTAGTGATTCCCTTCTTGGGAGAGACTTCAATGGATCCAGGAGTTTTCTCATGGCTCCACAAACAGCCTCATTACCCACAGCTCATCCCTGCGTCAAGCAGAGCTCTCTCCTCCACCTCCAACATGCTGAAAGGAGAAGTGAAAAGGTTGCACACTTCTCTTATTTCTCCCTCTGCCAGCCCTTGCCTTTGCTCTTCTCCTCTTTCCCCAGTGCAGGGGCAGAGAGGGAGAGAAAGGAAGCGCAGGGAGCTCTCCGTGGAGGATTGAGGTGAGCAGCAGGACTGGCTCTTCCGTGTGCTCCGGGCTCTGTCCCACGCACAGCCCGAGGCTGCAGCCCCAGCCCTGGGGCACCTTTGAGAGGAGCCCCCCTGTAACCAGGGCAGCTCCACAAACCCGGCCCCAGCGCTCGATGCTTTCCTCCTGTGGCTTCTTCATTCCTGTTTATAATTAAAGGAGGACTCCTCGCCATGCCAAGGGCTATATAAAAATAAGGAATAAGTAATAAAGTGGTGGCAGAGAGCCAAGGACTCGCTGTTGCTGCTGCTGCTGCTGTTGGGATTCTTGCAGCACAGCATTAAGTTTTGGGTGTTTGATCCAAGGGTTTGCATGGACAGAGGGTGCAGCCAGCCGGGGTGAAGGAAAGGGCTGATGTGGTTTAGAATTGCTGGGCATTTGGTCTTTATATTTAGGAAAAAAGCCCTCGGGGTTTTCTCCCCGGCGCTGTGTTCAATCGCCTTGGCCCGAAGTCACCCTTTGCTTTCTGCTGGATGAATGCTGCCAAGTACACACATACAAATAACTGTGTTCTGCTAGAGACACCGTTTAAGCCTTTGAGGTCTGAAGAGAAAATGCAATATTATTTTTCCTGTGGAAGGACAATTCATCAGTAGATACAGAGCTCCATAAAATGAGCAGAAAATGTAAGACTCCCACCAATTTGACTCTCTTCTTCACCAAAAGCACAGAATAGCGAAGTCACCAGCAGGGCAGGTGCTCAGGAGCTCAGCCCTGGAGCCAGGGCTTGGTCCAGCCCCGGGTTATTTGTGTTGGCCAAGCAGCAGGAGCGCTGTGGAAATGGGGGCCCCGTTGTGTAAATCCTGAGGGTGCCCCCAAGAGCTTCGGGTGGGACAACGGGCAGATCAGCCCAGGGCACAGCACAGGTCACCCAGAGCCAGCAGTCCCACCCCAGCTCCCATCTGCCAGGACAAACTGTTCTCCTCATTAGCCCACGAGGCTCCAAAGTGCTCCCAATCCCAGCCCCACACTCCAAAATTCCTTATCTCCTCCAAGGACCTTCTGTCCCTGTCCCTTGGGCCGAGGGACGTGGGGACAAGCAGAAGGTCTCTTGTGTCGCTGTTTCTTCTCCCTGCTGGTGGAGAAGCCCCCTGGGCTGTGCAGGAGGCTCAGAGGGGGCTCTCAAGGTGTTGCAGGTGAGGGGCTGGTTCTCCATCCCCTGCGATGGCAGCGCTGCTGTGGGGGCACAGTGAGGAGCACGGGAGCTGCTTGGGCTGGGAACAGAGGCTTGGCTGGAATACTTGGCCTAAAAGACAAAGCTGGATCTCCTTCCTGGCCCTGGCAACAACCAGAGCAGCTGAATCAGGAACCAAGGTCTGGCAGTGCCAGTGAGCACCACTCTCTGTGCATGGCCCTTCGTTGGTTTTCCTGCAGGAACCAAACAATCCTGCCCTGCTGCACCTGGGAGGGGAATTCTCTTCCCAACCGGGCCCATCTGGGGGTGTAACTGTGGAACAACGTGCTGGGATCTGTTCTTTGCTCCTGAGGAACTTGGTGAGGGCTCTGTGAGCCCAGCACGGGGCTGGGACTGGAGACACCCCAGCAGGGTGAGGGTGTGGGGTGGGAGGACTCGAGTCCTGCAGGATGCCCGTGGAGGAGAAGGTCCTGGGTTAGCTCCCAGGGCCATTTGGGGGCACTCAGCTCCTCCTGCTGCAGGAGAGCAGAGCACAGACCCAGCACACCCCCACGGGTTCCCAAAGAGCAGGGGCACTTCTTCACCTGCCTCCCCTGTGCTTTGCCCACTGACCTCGCTGGGCTGAACTCACTCAGGGAGTTGCAAAGGTTCTCAAACAAAGGCTCCTTCCCATTCCGGATTACACACACAAACACAGCTCCCTGTCACTCTGAGTCACTGCCGAGCTCGGAGCCAAGCCCAGCCCAAGCCAGCCAGCCCAGCAGCCTGGGGAGGGTCTCCCTGCCTTTGATGTCCTTGGCTGGAAACAGCCTTAACCTTTCTTCCACCTGAGAAAACATTGTGCAAGGAGCCTCCTTTCCCCTGGCCCCGGTGCCTTCCACACTCTCTTTTCTTCCTCCCCTTCATCTGCTCTCCGCAGTGCGAAGGAAATGAGGTTCTGCTGTGCCACCCTGGGGATCTCAAAATCCTAAATGAGGATGGATCAATTAGACATACAATCCTGGATGAGGTGGAGGAGCCTGAAAGTGCTTTCTTTTGCTCGGAAACAGCCATATCTCCCGAGATTTGTGGGGTTTATGGAGAGCCCTCAGACGTGGCTGCCCCATCCCTGGGAGTGCCCAAGGCCAGCTTGGAGCCACCTGGGCTAGTGGAAGGTGTCCCTGCCCATGGCAGGGGGTGGCACTGGATGATTTGAGGTCCCTTCCAACCAGAACCATGCTAAGATTCTGTGTCCCACCTCAGCTAGACTTCAGTTCCCTCCTCTCCTGGAGCGTCTCTTTCCTGGAGCAGCTTTGCAAACATTTAAACGCCCCAAACAAACAAACAAACAAAAAAGTGCTTCCCAGTTAAATCCCCCTGTTGAAAGGCACTGCAGTCACCCCGGGTGAAGGGCAGGCAGCACGGACTGGGTGGAACTGGGAACAGTTTGGATCGTGCCCTTGGAATGGCTCTGGGTTTATTCCCATTCTTATTCCCTCTGCTCCTGTGCTCAGGAGGCTCCAGAGCACCAGGTTGCTTAGAAAAGTCTCCATCATTAAGCCTGATTTTCTACTCCTTCAGGAAGACACAGTGCTGGAATTCTTGGAGCTACACAATCTCTGCAAGTCCTTCTGGAAATGCAGCTCCAAGGCCACTGTGGTCCAGGCTGAGTGATGCCAGCCAGCCCTGAGGTGGGATGGGAACCTGCCCTGGCTTCCCCTGGAAGGACTTGGAAGCCCCATTTGGCATCTTGTCTCCTGTCCTCGATTCATCCTGGTGTTCCTGTGAGTTGAAGCTCTCAGCACCTCCTCAGCCACCCTGAGGAGCAGGGCTGGGACAGGGGATGGGGAGAACGGGACAGGCACTGCCCTCTGGCCCTGGGGAAGCTCTCGGAACACCCTCCTCCAATTCCTGCTCTCTGAGCAAGACTTTCTACTCCAGTGCACCCGGTCTGGGTCGAGCAGCTGGATGGCTGTTAACCACAGAGCCTTCTTTGTGTGGCTCCCTGAATGCTTTGGTCTAAGGCTCATTTTCCTCCTTCCCCCTGTCCGTGGATGCAGCAATGTTGTGGAGCTCTGGAGATGTCCAGAGCACACTTGTTCAAACACCACATGGCTTTTGGGGGAGCTGGTGGTGGAGCAGAAGAGACAATTCCAGGCTTGGCTGAAGTTTCCCCACCTAAAACCTGCCATAAATTGACTCTCCTGTGAGAGGGATCCAAACAAGACTGGACATGTGGGTTTGACCACAGAACACCCTGGCCTTTTTTCTTTTTTTAACCAGCTATTTTATTCTGTCTCCCACTTTAACCTGAGGAATCCCACACATCCTTGAAAGAGGTTATTTAATGAAAACAGCAGCCCAAAGCTCCAGGTGGGGTCCCTGTGTCCCCTGGACTTACAGACATGCCAGGCTTTAGCCATATCCATCCTCACATCACCATGAGTAACACCTGGGATTGCCTCCAAGGCATCCTTGGGGCCAAACTTGCTCCCTGGCCTCATTTCTTACCTGCTGCTCCCCTTCCCGTGGGGCTGGGCTGGCCCAGCTCTCATTTCTGAGTGGAAAAGCCTCGGCAGCCCCTTTGCCCAGGCCCCCAAATTCTCCTGGTGGTCAGGAGTGGTTGGGGTGAGCGTTGTCCCATCGTGTCCTGCTGCAGGTGTGCTCAGTTTGGCTCCTCCTACACCTCAAAGGGACCCCCAGAGTCGTGGCAAGACAAGGTGTCACCAAACCAGGCTCCTGAGCTTTCTGTTGCCTCTGAAATTCGGGGGTTGCACTAATGCAAAGGGCAAGCTGTGTCCTTGTCTCCGTGGTTCCTTCAGGTCCACCCAGCTGAGCACATAAAGATGGTTGATGGAATGTTTCATTTCCAAGATCACTCCTCTCACATTCCAAGAGATGACCCCTTGTTGTCTCAAGCCTTTTCTCATACCTGGCCTTTACATCTGCCAAACAGAACTGCTGGAGAGGCTGAGGCTGATGGATTGGTGCAGTGGGGACCTGACTCGGGGAAGCACAGAAGAAGCAAAAAACGCCAGGGCTGAGGCTGCAGGTTGGTACTTTCACTGAAAGAATAAAAATAAAAATGGGAATTGCCAGGAACAAGAAGAGCAAATGGCTTTGTCACCCCTTGCTTAGTAAGAGGAGTTCAGAAAGATTAGAGAATCCTTTGGAGAATCATCAGATCAGCAAGGCTGAAAGGATCTCTGAGATCAAGCCCAGCCTTTGCCCAGATCCCCCCATGCCCTCTAAAACATGTCAGAAAGTGCCTCAACTACTCATTTTTTTAAACATGGCTCTATTAAACATGAAGCAAAGTGCCACTTCCAGATCCCACTGCCAGCAATTAATTACAGCTTCCTCCAGCATGGCCAGCAGAGAACCTAAATCACAGCAAGGTCCCAGCTTACAAAGCAACTTTATGTTTCATGCGTGAGGCTACAAATTGCTTCAAGTGCTGGGATGTCAGTGGTAATTAATGGGATGAGTTTAAATTACACTCTATAGAGGAAGAAGCCGCGGTCCAACCCATCAGAAAGTTTTATATACTGTCTCCTATGGGAAAAAGGAGAAACCTCGTTGTGTCTGGCTTTGATTATTTATTGAACAATGCTCCATTGAGTCGCAGAGCCTCTGCAGACAGCTCATAAACACGGCCTGCAGTGCAAAGTTTAGACAAGGACAAAGAGTTCTGAACTCTGGAGCACCACACGAGGCTCTGGGATTACCCCACGCCAGAAGGGATGGCCAAGGCTGGGATTTGTGAGGGAGAAATGCAAGAAATGCAAAGAGACTTCGCTGAAGGGACAAGATTCCTGTGAAAGCTGCACTTTCCTGGGGTTTTCCCTCCATAGTGGGATTTTGGGAGCTCTTGTTCCCGAAATGGTTCTCCTGAACTCATTAACTTCTGCTTCCTCCAGAACTTTTTGCCCCAAAGAAGACCCAGCACGTTTCTTTGGGGAAGGCACACGTTTCTTTGGGGAAGGCACACATTTTTCTCAGGCCTTTGGTTGAAAGCTCTACCTGGTTTAAATGCACACTGCCAGGGAGGGTTTCATGTAGTTTGGGATTTACTGGTTCATACAAAAAGGTGGTAGTTAGAATCATGGAGTCATGGAAGGGGTTGGGTTGGAAGGGAACTTAAAATCACCTCAATGCACCCCTTGCCACGGGCAGGGACACCTCCCACTAGCCCAGGTCACTCCAACCTGGCCTTGGACACTCCCAGGGATGGGGCAGCCACAGCTTTCCTGGGAAACCTGTGCCAGGCTCTCCCCGCCCTCACTGGAAAAGGCTCCTTAGACCCCCAGCCTGTGTCCCCATGGGCTGTGGGGCTACAGGAAGCTGAAAATGCTGTTTCTGCCCCTGTGTCTCCCCAGCAGGTCAAAAGAAAGTGCACATGACAAGGTCAGTGGCACTGAAATCCCCTGGGTGCCCCCTGGGGCTGCCCCTCCCTGTCTCCAAGGGGCCCTAAAAACCCAACTGTCCCAAAGTGCTGCCGAATCCCGAATTCCCACAGCCCCCCCAGAGCATCCCTTCCACTGGCTCCAGTGCCTGGAAGGCAGTCCAGCTCCCAAAGCCCACGGAACAACCTCAGTGGCCGTCCCATCTCCTCCCCTGCAGCTGTAAAATCATTTAAAGGCAGCTCCAGCCACCCTCAGCTCTCTCCCATCCCCGTCACTTCCCACGTCAGCAGCTGCTGGAGCTCTGTCTTTCCACTGGCAGGAGAGGTGGGGTCCGTGGGATCGTGTTCTCAGCACAGGATCTCAGCCCTCCAAGCTCCCCCACCCTCCAAGGAGGGCTGAGAAGCCCTTGGCCCCCCTGACCCCTTGGCCCAGGCTTTCCAGGGCTGCCCAGGGGGCTCCCTCTGTTATTGCAGGCACTTCTCTCCTAGCCTGGCTCCAGTTCTTGTTGATGATTGTCATTTCTAATCTTTTGGCAACACACCCAGTGAAAAAAAAGACAAAAAATAATAAAGACAAGCAACAACCCCCCCCCAGCAGAAAAGTTCCTCTGAGTTGGCTCCATCTCAGCTTCCTGGCTGGAGGGATGAACTGCTCTGCCCCAGATGCAGCTCTTCTGGAGATCCAAAATATGCTGCAAGAAAGGTCATTGGAAGGGAGTGGGCTAATTCAAGGCACAATTGGATGGCCCTGAGAGAAACCTGAGCCTCCTGAACTTCTTTCCCACCTGGAGGGCACCACCCTGAGCTCCTGCAAGTGTTCCACTCCCAGGGTTCCAGCAGAGCCCTCAGCAACCTCACGACACAGAACTGATGGGGCACAATTTAAAAATGGCATGGTTTTGGCCATGCCACTGACGTTTTCTGCCTTCTCCCTGTCCCAGCCTGGGTGTTGCACCCTCTGGTGTCACCTTGGCACCTCCTCAGCTGGTGTGAGGGAACCACAGCAGGTCCCAGCTCAAGACCCTGCCTGCCACACACTCCCTGTTCGTGCCCCTGCACGCAGGGACTGAGAGGAATTGGCTTTTATTACTCTGTTGCACAAGTTTCCTACTCCTGCTCTGGCCTTCTAAGTGGAAGCAAAAACATTCCCTTTGAAATCTCCGGGTTCCTGTGAAATCCAGAAGGTTGTTCCTGACGTGGCACTGGGCAATGTGGTGTCACCTTCGTTTTCAGCCGGTGTTATACCCTCACATGGGCTTGGAAGCAGCGGGAACATCATTTCATGCCCCCAAAAGAACCCCCAGAAGACTTTTGCAAAGCCTTCAGGAGCAAAGATTTCTTTCCTACCACATAATAACACCAGTGTGATGATGTTAGAACCCAGAGCATCTATTTCATCTCCTTTCAAATGGAAAATGGACTGTGGTTTTATCCATAATTGATGCAATTATAAAAACTTCCTCGTTTAATGTGATTGTGCCTCCCTTTGGAAGAGGTTTTGGTTACATTTTCATCATGAAATTCAACATATTCTGGTTTTTCAGCTGAAAACTCCAATCCTGAATCCCACCAGGTTGTGTTTGGCTTTTCCATAAGAAAAGAGCAAATAAGAGTTGGGAGGAGAAGGAAAATCCTTGGGATTCATCCCTTGCTTCCAGACACTGAAGTTTCATAATAAAATAGGAGAAACCCGTGTGATTTAGCAGGAAAATTGGGAAAAGGAGCTGGGGAAGGGTCTGGAACACGAGTGTGATGAGGAGCAGAGGGACCTTCTCCCTCTCTCCCTGGAAGGAGGTTGGAGCCAGGTGGGACCTGGTCCCTTCTCCCAGGGGACAAGCCATGAGAGGAAAGGAAATGGCCCCAAGGGGAGGTTTAGGTTGGATTTTGGGAATATTTCTACCCTGAAAGGGTGGCCAAGCACTGGAAGGGGCTGCTCAGGGGGGTGGTGGAGTTCCCATCCCTGGGGGGATTTAAGATCCCTGGGCATGTGGCCCTTGGGGACAGGGCTTAGTGGTGGCCTTGGCAATGCTGGAAGGTCTTTGCCAGCCTGAACGACTCCAGAATTCCACAATCTCATTTTTAAGGAGCTCTGGATGGACTCTTCCTGTTGCAGCCTGAATCTGTTCCTCAGGAGGATCCTCTTCCATGGGGCAGGATTTAAAGCTGGGGTTGTTGTGTGCTGAGACAAAATAAACCCCTGGGATGAACTAGAATGAGTAAATGTTTTCTATTCTCACATCTATTTATTTATCTTAGTGGGAAACGACTGCGACTGGAAACTGAGGGCTTGGGGTTTTTTTAAGGTTTCCTTTCAAAAAGCCACAAGGAGCTCACAGGAACCAAATATTTCAGTTACACAGTTAAACTGCACTCCCCTAAAACCTGAGGGGGAGAATTTATGTCCTCAGAGTTAAACCACACCATGTTTGGGGGTTTAAACACCAAGCCTGGGAAAACAGCTTGGTGAGTGCAAGGTCCCAAAACACAGGAGGGGTCTTGTACAACCAGCTGCACTCTCATCACGCAAGAGGAATTGAAGTCTTTATTTTGGGGGATCTGGCTGTTCCTGTGCTCCTGACACACTGCCTAAACCCTAAGCACTCACCAGGTGCCTGGGAATAGTTCCTGGGGGAATATTTGGAGCCTGAAGTGAGTGTTTGGTCTTTGCCCCCTCCAGAGGGGACTGTGACACCTCCAGGAGGAACATTCCTCTCCCACCAGGGAGAACCCACCATGTCCCACCTCCTGTTTCCTGCTCCTCTTCTCAGCTCTTGCTCCTACCTTTGTGCAGTGGAAATGCCAACGTTTCCACGTTTTTTTTTGTATCTGCCCAGCTCCTTTGGTGCCCTGAGGTGAGATGCTGCTTGGAGTGATACCCGTGGCAAAATTCCAGCTCCACGAGGTGAAATCCATCTCCATGCAGGGAGCTGCACGGAGTCCTTCAAAGGCACGAGGAAAGGAGCTCATTGGGACACACAAGGCATGTTTTGACGAGCTGGTTTCAATCCTCCCAGTGCAGAAAGGACAACATGTAATGGGAATTCCTTCATTTGGCCTTTCTAAAGCTCGGGGAAATGCTCGAGCAGCGCTGCTGGTTCATGCCATTCCCCAGTCCAACAAAATGTCATCTCCATCCCCACAGCTGGAGAGGAACAAAGTGCTGCTGAAAGGCAGCTGCATTTAGGGGCACAGGCTGCTCGAAGGACTTCAGCTCCCATCTCCCCACACAATGTGGGCAGGAAATTCCCTGCAGGTGGGATTTTTGGGAGCCCTTTGCTGCAGGACACGCTCTCCAGGCTGGGCAGCAGCTCCTGCCCCGGCATGGCCCTTTCCCTGCTCTGTTTATACATTGATGTGCCTTGGCAGACCTTGGGAGGCTGAAGGACTTTCCCCAAGTGCAGCAGGCTGGAAGATGAAGGTTTGTTTGGCTCCCACGTGGATCTGCTCCACGCCTTGAGCGTGCCTGGTGCTCAGTGTGGAGCCTCCATCCTGCTGAACCTCCCAAAATAACCCAACTTTCCATGGAAGGCTTTCGTGGCCGAACCTCCCCCAGGCACTGAACCCAAAAGAGCAGCTCCTTTCACCTTCAGGGCTGCAGAAAGAACCAGGCAAGAATTTCCTCAGTGCATATTAATGCCCTTAATGTGCTTTGAACCTTTTTTTTTTCTATTTTAATTGCATTAGTTGCCATTCTATTTCCAGTCCCCCCAATCTGGTTGCTCTCATTCAAGTCAGGTTTCCGATTCTCCACACTTGGCTGCTGGTTTTCCGCTTTGCTAAATGTGGAGCTCGTTCCCCCTGCGACCTTAAAATCAGCATTAGCACCTTGCAAAGGACAAACAGGAGAAGACAAACCCCCATTTTTCACAGCCTCAGGATGGGATTTTATTCCCACTCGAACAAAGCAGGTGAGCAACCCCCCGTTCCCCTCTTCCATTTCAATTTTCCTGCCATCAGTCACTCCTCTGGAAGGGTTAAATCCAGGCAAGGAGAAGTCAAGAAGCTGGGAATTAACCCAAATATCTCTCCTTGCCTCAGTTTCCCACTCAAATCACTGGAGTCTCATCCTGCTGCCCCAACAGTGACACTGGACTGGATGGAAGAAAATGCAATCAAACAGGATCAGCTGCAATTAAGCAGGATCAAAACAGTTCCCCTCCCATTTAAACAAGCAAATTAAGCCCTTTTTTTTTTTGCCTGTGCCCATTTATCAGCTGTTTCCAGGGTAACCCTTGTTTTTCTTAATGCTGTGTTTCGTTTGTGTCCCGGTAACACCCTGTAACCCTGGGCCCATTGTCCTGGGTTCCGTGCAGAGGAGCAGAGGGGACTCCTTTAATCGGCAGAGTTTACAGATTTGCACTTAAGCTGATGGAAATTTGTCATGGGCATTGTTGTTTCGGGGGTCCATCCCAGCAGAGGCGAAATATTCTCCTTCCTGCCTTGAACTGAACGGAACCAAACTGGGCTGAAGGGGAAGAGTCGATGTTTACTCAGCAATTTGCAGCCCTTGAACTAAACAAGTTTAAAATCACAACTTAATAAACTTCTTTCACTCTCTCCAGTGGAGCGAGGCTGTTCCTTGGAGGCAGAAACTTTTGGGGGGGGGTTCACTTGAAATGCCTCTTTTGGTGTTAAATTCCTGCAGTTTTGATGTAAAACTCCCACCTGATCGACTCATTTTCCAACCTGCTCTTGGTTACAAACCCTGCATTTCATTCGGGCTGCTGGGTTTGTTCCCTGGGCTGTGATGGGGGGCCTGGAGATGCTGCTCTACCAGCAGGAGGTTGTGTCTTCCTGTGAGATCAGCTCTCATGCTTCATCTTGTCCAATCCCTGGGATCAGGCTTTGTGTCCCCAGAAAAACTGGGATTTTGGATGGAGGAGAGTCTCTGCTGAACTGTTATTTTGGGGTTTAATATTCAAAAGGACCTGCTGGAACAAATCAGAGGAGGGCACAGGGATGCTCCAAGGGCTGGAGCCAGGCTGGAAGAGCTGGGAATGTTCACCTGGAGAAGAGAAGGCCCCAGGGAGAGCTGAGAGCCCCTTGCAGTGCCTAAAGGGGCTCCAGGAGAGCTGGAGAGGGACTGGGGACAAGGGATGGAGGGACAGGACACAGGGAATGGCTTCCCACTGCCAGAGGGCAGGGATGGATGGGATATTGGGAAGGAATTCTTGGCTGGGAGGGTGGGGAGGGGCTGGGATGGAATTCCCAGAGAGGCTGTGGCTGCCCCTGGATCCCTGGGAGTGCCCAAGGCCAGGTTGGAGCCACCTGGGCTGGTGGGAGGTGTCCCTGCCCATGGCAGGGGATTCAGGGATCTTTAAGGTCCCTTCCAACCCAAACCATTCCATGGGAAAAGGTGAGGTTGTGTTCCTTCCTCCTGGTTTCCTTCCTTCCTCAAAGGCTCTCTGTGACTGGTGCTCCCCTTCTAGACCAATCTGGACAAAGTTAAATTCACCTCTGGGCTTCCAGTGTGAGAATTTCCAGTGGGAATTCTGGTCCCTTCACAGGCAGCTCAGAAATGGATCTATCTGAGCACAGCCCTGATGTTTGGGGGAGAGAAATCAAGAGATCAATATTCCTCATTTCTTTAATGAGCTTCGGGAGTGAAAACAAGTGATTAGGGCAGGAATTAGGAGGATTTGAGTTCAAACCTCCTTCTGCACCCTTTGCCCTTGTGATTTCCAGCTTTCTGCCCAAATGCCCAGCATGCCTTTTGCAGGATGCACCATCTGCTTGGCTCCCAGCCCGACTCTTCACCTGCAATCTGGAGGTGGAGCTCAAAAGGCAGAATTTGTGGCCACATGTCTGTAAATTCTCGGTGCTGTGATCAGCTGCTGTCACAGTGAGGTGATGCAGAGCTGTTCTTCCAAGACCAGTGAAGTTCAGGCACGGTGAATTCATTGAAGGCACTGGAAATTATGTCAGCAAGAAGCACAAAGGTGCTGGTTTCAAAGGAAGGGTCCAGAGATCCCTCACCCTGCTCGCTTTGGGATTTTCTGAGCCGTGTGTTGGATGCCTTTCCATGCCCAGCTCCTGAAGGCTCCCATTTGCAGGCCCTCAGGCATTTTACTCACCCTTGTTCTAAAAAGAAAACAAGGGGAAAAAAATCCCAAAGAAACTGGCTGGCATTATGTAATTGAATTTAAAATGGGAACTGTTGAGGAGGAGGTCAGTGTCCTGAGGTGACTGGGACAGAGAGGATGGAGCACAGAGGGCAAGGCATGTGGTGGAGAAAGGGGGAATTGGCATTGCAAATTAGGAGAGAAAGAAAGAAACTTTAAATAAATAATCTGCACTAAATAAATAACCTTTTGTAGAGGAATAAAGGACATTTAAAGAATTCTGCTCCAAGGTTAGGGGGGTGTATTAAGCTACTACTGGACTTTTAGCCTGAGAACGTGGAATTCCACACAGCCCTTGGAATAACCACTCGAAATCTGTAGCTTGGGACATAAAGGGATCCAAATAAACAACTGAGGTGCCTACACTGCACTCCACTGCTTCTACCCCGTGGGAAAAAAGCAGGGAATGGGCAGGGAGAGGAGGGAAAGCAGGAGATATTCCATGAGAACAGAGATGTTTGGTGCCCTGACACACGAGACACAAGGTCAGCTTGTTTGCTCTTATCTGGGGCATGTTCTGCGGTCACTGGAGAGCTCTGCACGGCTCAGACACTGCCACCTCTGCAGCCAAAACTGATCCTGGCCAAGATCAAAGGCAGAATCTCTCCTGGATCTGCCTGACATGCTGCAGATAAACCAGAAAGAAAGAAGCAGGGTTTGGCCCCTGGGGACTCGGTGCCAAAAGCTGAAATCCTGTAGGGCACAGGTTGGGCAGAGAAGCTGCCCCAGCCCTGGAAGTGTCCAAGGCCAGCTTGGAGCAACCTGGGCTGGTGGAAGGGGGAGGAATTAAATGATCTTTAAGGTCCCTGCCAACCCAAACCACTCTGGGATTCCTGATTTTTCCTGTACCGTTTTATAACCTCAGTTACAATATTCCTGCGGTCCATGGTCAGAGATCCCCATCCTTAAACGTGGGATCTCTAACCAGTCCAGGCTGAGCTGGAATTTATACTGGAATGTGATGGTTCCCAGGCACTGTGACTGAGAACAGGAACATCAGCAGCCTGCTAAGGCAGAGACAAACCCTCTCTTCCTCAAAAGCTTTACCTTTCGTGTTTGTTAACCCACCTGGTAGGAAAATGAAGACTCATCACAGCTCCAGACTCAGAATTCTCTCCCCACAACAGTTTCTGCCACTGCTTTGCATTTCAAAAGCCCAATTTTGTTATGAAGTGAAGGAGGGAGCGAGAGGAAGCTCAGTGAGGGCACTCGGGGTTGCAGAAATAAACTGAAACAGGGTGTTTAATAAATAGATATTTGGAACACAAGGTTAGTTTAATGTCTGGTGTTGAATTAAAGGCAACTCAAAGGTTTCTGAGCATCTCTGACCCTCCCACAGGAGGAGGGGGATGCACAGAGATGTCCCCATGGGAAATTGGGAGCATAAATGTTCCTCTGAACGGGGTGGAATTGTTGAAAATGCTCCCAGTAACAGAGTCAGGCAGGTGTGTGTCCCTAATTAAAGGCAGGGCCCTAATTAAAAGTCCAGGGGAATCGGGAAAAGAGTCCCAATTTCTTTAGCTGCTTTAGGATACAACAATATATGAGGACATGCTGTTGGTCCAGGTGGAGATGGGTGAGATCACAGCCCTGGAGTTGTGTTCCTACATGGATACTACATGTGGGATTTGAGGGGGAAAGGAACATCATTTCATGTGGAACTGGGAATAACACCCGGGTTCAGATTGCTCCTCCTGCCTGCATCGTTCATTTGGGGCAAAACTGCTGCCATTATTGACTTGCCCTATAAATGTGCAATTTCTCGGGGGGACTCAGGGCTTGTTCAGTTCTACAAAACTGTGACAAATCATTTATTTTTTCCCATTTATTTCCTTCTCAGCTTTTTAACAACCTCCTTACATTGGAAGGAGCCTTGAGAACATTTATTAGGATGTCAAAATGTCACTTGTAAGAATGGGAAGAAGCGACAAAAGAGAGACTTATTGACAAAAATAAAAGGGACACTTTTGCACATCAAATGGAAGGAAATAAATCATGGCCCACTGAATTACTCATCTCCATTTCATCCTCCAGGATGGGACTCGGGCCAAATAATGAGAGTTAATTGCTTTCCCAGGGGATATTTAGTCCCCCATCCACAGATATCGATCAGTGAAGACAGGCTGGGGCAGCTCTGCTGCTGTGAAAGCCTTGCCTTGTGTTACAAACCCAGGATAGCTGGAAAAGCTGCCCCAAATCTCTGGCTGTGCCATCAGGAGGGGTTTAAACCAAGGCCCTCTGGCCCAGGATGGAGGGAGCAGGGCAGGGAGCTGCGAGGGAGGGATGGGTTCCTTTTAAATGCCATTTGCATGGCAAACCCCAGCCTGCAGCAGGAGCAGCTGCCCTTGTAATGTGATCTGCCCATTGATCAGCTGCAGGGCCTGAGCCTCTTTATTTATTTGTGCCTGGAGCAGCACGTTTAATCAAAAAAATGGGCCAAACAATTGATAGGGAAAGAGCAGCAATAATCTAATAGCAAAGACAATTTCTGTGCACGACCACTGCTAATCAGATTGGCCTTCCTGACTACTTAGAGTGAAAGGGAATCTTCAATATGACTCCAAATTACTGGGCTGCAAGCAATTATGATCTAGACGAGCCTCCTTCTTGATTTTATATATTATTTCTCCTATGGAGGCCCACTAGAGTCCAGTCTTAAGCCAGGAAATTATAATGTGAGATGTAATAGCTCTGAAAAGCAAAGCAAGGGAGGTGCTCTGAACAAAAGAGGCCTGAGCAGGACTGAAACACTCCGGTGAGAAGCTCTTGAAGGGAAGATTGTCACCAAATAGCTGCGATGTGGCTCTGCTGGGAAAAAGTCTGCATAAACTCTGGGGTTTATTCCCAGCCTTTGGAAGGTGAGGGTTAATTAGAGGAGCTCAGCTGGGTGCTAATGCCACCCAGACTGGGTTCAGTCCCCATCTGAGAGGTCCTTGGGGGTCCCTTCCAGCTCAGCCTCTTCTCTGGGTCTGTGAATGAATCGGAGCAGCCCCAGAACCCTCTGACTGTGTTTTCCTCTCTCAGTGACAGGACCTTGTGCAAATGCTGTGCCTTTGCACCTCCCAGGAGCAGCAGCAGAATTGTGCATTAATGCCAGTGCCTGCTGTCTGATCCTGGCCCTTATCCTGCTCCTTCCAACCCAGAGCACAATTCCTGGGGATGCGAAGGCTCATTAAATGAGGAGTCCTTTCTCAGCATGGTCCTTCTGTCAGTGATCACAGCCATCCCTCAGCCAGCTCTGCACCTGCCTGTGCCCCCAGCCCTCGGTCTCCAGGAACAATGGATGTGGTGACCCCTCAATCCTCTGCCAGATGAGGCCACCACAAGAGGGAATATGTCAGTGTCCATCACTCATCTGGGGGACAGGCTGAGGTCAGCCCGTGGCGCTTGCTAATGGTCCCTCCCACCCCCCTTCCTCATGGGCAGGGAATTTAATAGAGCTCCTCTCTATATCCTTTAATAAATTGAATTAAAAATGCTGCAGCAGCTGCACGTGGAATAGAACCTACAGACTCCACTTTATTGTGGGCTGTTGGTTTAGGAAGGTGCATAAGAAAGATGTGGAGAATTTGGGACAATGGACAAGACAATATCTGCCTTTCACTAAAACCCCATATATAAAAACACTGCAATGTAAAACCATATTCAAACCCACTGCAATAGAAACTCATATATAAAACCACTGCAAAGGAAAACCATACATAAAAATACTGAAATGGATCCTAAAGAAATGAGTTTATAAAAATCACAGGCCTTGAGGAAAAGGATTCCCTAATTCCAAACCTCCCCTCTTGTCTATCTATGAGAAAAATAACTTGCTTTCAAACCCCTTCATGCCCCTAAAGCTGGGAATGGCTGTGCCAAAAATGGATTTTAGAAAGGGAGCAAAAAGGAGGAAAAAGGGAAAAGTTTTTCCTGCCTCTGACCAGCAGAATTTCAGAGCTCAGAACCAAGTTTTCAAGTTTTATCCTTTTATTTATCAAGTTCTTCTATCAAGTCTATCCTAGAAAATTCTTCCTGGGATTCGTGTTGAGGATCAGGGCTGGGTAAGGCTGAGGGCGGGTCTGGTGAGATTTACATTTGTGGCCACCAGTGGCCACCAAACTAAAAGAAATGCTGGAGTTGCAAATGCCAGGACCGAAAAAACCCACACAAAAATCAAAGGTATTCCAGGCAGAATTTGGAATGCACACTCTAAACACTACAGGAAGGGGATAAAAAACTAATTAATAGGTAAACTTTATTGTATAAATGTACAACTGCTCTGGCAAGGCAGTTCTGGGTTGGGAGGGACCTCAAATGCCACCCCATTCCAGCCCTGCCGTGGGCAGGGCCACCTCCCACCAGCCCAGGTTGCCCCAAGCCTTCTCCAACCCGGCCTTGGTGCATTTTTCACCTTCCCCTTTTCCTGCTGGGCATTTCCCCAAAATCTGCACTTTGGGCCATTTTGGGGAGTTTCACTGAGCTCCCCTGCAGTAAAAAAGAGGGTGAAGGAAAGGCAGTGGAAAGCAGCAGCAGCAGCAGCACAGAGGGGTTTATTGCTATTTATTATCCTATTCCAGCAAGACACAGGCTAAAAAAAATCCTGTTTTCCCCAGCCCAGCCCTTGGTTCCAAGAAATGCCAGCCTGGCGGATCAGCATTGCTGAGTCAGTGCCCGGGAGGGCTCCTTCACAGCAGAAATTGCTGCAGCCTTCTCTGGATTCATCAAATGTTAGCGCTGCTCTCCAGGGGAACGGGAAGATCCATCAGCACCAAAGGAGCATCACACTCAGCATCTCCTCCCGGCAGCTGCAGCCAGACGGTTTTGTTTTAAAGCGCTGCTTTTCCTTTGGATTGGGACTCAAAAAAAAGGGGGGGAGGGAAAGGGAGAGAGGAAAAGAGAAAAGAGAAGCAAAAGAATGAGCTGCCTCCACGAGTTCCACTGCGGGAGAGCAGGAAAGCCTGGAAGTTCACAGGGAGGAGCGGGCGCTGCAGGAGTGACTCAGCATCATCCTGCGGCAAAAAGGGGCCACGGCAGCAGCCACCGCCCTTTTCATCTCCCCTTTTCCCTCTGGAAATAAGGAATTCCTGCAGGAGAGACGCCCACCCCGCTCCCACAGAGAGCCGCTCTCCCCCTGCCCCAAAATCTCCCTGCAAATTCCTCCACAGCCACAACTCCCCTGGGGACCCCCCGAGCCCCCTCCCCAGGCTCTGGCTCCAGGGGGAGCATCATCCACGCTCAGATATTCCCATCATCCCCAAAACTGGGACAAAGAGAAGGGAGAACTGGGATTTCCAGCCCCACAGAGCTCCCCCCCAGCTGGGACACACAAAGGGGACCGTGGGAAAAGCAGCTGGATTGTTCTGTGTGTCCCACCAGAGTCACTCAGGGTGTGAGGGCAAGGGGACAACTCGGCCCCCCATCCCAGCCAGAGCTGGAATTGGGGTTCTTCCCATTCCCACTGCTGAACTGGGCCCAGTTACTGCGAGCTGAACGTGGTGGGGATGAGCACTTGGTTGTTTAAAGCCCAAACAGCAGCTCTTGGGGAGGGTTTTGGACAGTTTAAAGCACAAAGAGCAGCTCTTGGGGAGGGTTTTGGGCAGTTACGAGCACAAATACCCCCTCTTGGGATGGGTTTGGGGCAGTTTAAAGCACAAATACCCACTCTTGGGGTGGGTTTGGGGCAGTTTAAAGCACAAATACCCACTCTTGGGGTGTGTTTGGGGCAGTTTAAAGCACAAATACCCACTCTTGGGATGGGTTTGGGGCAGTTTAAAGCACAAATACCCACTCTTGGGCTGAGGTCTGGGGGACCTGAGGCCCCTGGCAGCCCCAGGACCCTCCCCAGGCCAGGGCACAGGGGGCATTGCTGCTGGAAAGGGGGCTGTGGCTCTTGCCAGCCCTTGCCCTGCTTGCAGCAGTTGGGCTCCTGGCCAGAGCCTGGCCCTGGTAGCTCCTCCTTTCTGCGGGACTCTCCTCCTCCTCCTCCTCCTCCTCCCTGCCTTCTCCTCTCCCTTCCAAGCTGGTGCAGTGTTGAACTTTTGCCAGGGGCTGGACCTGCTGCAGGAGCAGCGGCTTTTCCAGAGGGAGGAGGGAAGAGGCAGATGGAGTCCGATGCTTTCCCTGAGCTCCTCTGGCAGCAGCCACTCCAGCAATCCTCTCTCCAGCCGTAATTCCTGCTGCTGCTGCAGGGAATTCAGCACCAGGTTCTGCTTTTTGGGAGAAGCAGAGGACACTGCCAAAAAAAAGAGCTTGCTCCCTGCTTTTCCACCTCCAAAAGGTCAAATCCCCCTTTGCCACCTTTGTCCCATTCCTCCCTAAGGACTCCCAGGGAAACCTGCCCGAGGGAAAACCTTGCACCTGCCTCTGACACGCCTGTCCAAGGCTCTCCTCAAGGCACATTTTTTCCCCAAAAAACCAGGAAAAGGACTCTGTTCCCTTTGCCTTCCCTTATTCCCCCAAATTGCAGCTGCCTGGGGGTGAATTCCCAGCAGGAGGCGCTGGAGGAGCACAGGGAGCCCCAAATTCCCGCAGCTTCTCTCCAGGGTGCTGCAAATCCGGGGTGAACCCTCCCTGCATCCCTGTCCTTCCTGCATCCCTGTCCTCCCTCTCCCACCGTGCATTTCGCAGTTCCCCAGGGCTGGCAATCCTCCTGAAGGGATGATTTAGGCCAGATCCCACGGATAGTCGCTCCAGGTGCAGCTGGACACTCTTGCCCAGCCTAAACAAAAGCTGCAATGCGTTTTTGGGTGGGTTTCCCCTCCCCTGAGCCCAGCAGCACCTCAGAGGGGGCCCCTGAGCTGGGTTTGCTGCCTCCTCTCTTACTCATCAGCTGCATTTCTGTGAGCAAGAACTCCTCCCTCTGCCTTTCCTCCCCCTCAGCCATCCCACACTTGAGCAGACAGCCCCAAAATGCCCCTGCAGCTCTGGCTGTGCCTTTGCTCCCTCCTGGCTGTGCAGGAGCTGCAGCAACACCAACACCAACACCAACCCCTGCTGCTCCGAAGGCTGCAGGCTCAGAGCCCTCCACCAGCTCCCTGAGCAGCTCCCACTGCTCCCGACCCAGAGGGCAGCAGGTTTGAAGGTGATCTGAGAGGCAGGAACAGCCGCTCCTGTGCTCAGATGATGGAAACGAGCCCGGGGCCCTGCAATAAGCACAGCAGCAGGAGCATCGCAGCCTTCCAGACATGGCCCTCCTTGCTGGCCTCATGCACACACTCATGTGAAAAAGGGAAATTAAAGCCAAGCTGCATGGAGCCAAAGGAAAGGGAAAAACCCACAAAAAGTAGTGAAGAAACTTCTTTTCACGATGAGCAAGGGGTGTAAAAACCCAACTGGGTATCCTGAAATCTAAAAAGTTCCCCGGAAATCTTTCCTCCAGTACTTCCAAAGCACAAATACATATCCCACCTTGCCCAGAGCCTTCCCTGACGTCCTTTAGAGCACATTCCCCCCCGTGCTGACAACCCTCGGCCTTAACTGAGCTTTGCAGAGCCCCATCAGAGCAGCAGGTCCTGGTGGGACATGAATTCAGAGAGAGCCTGCACTGGAATCAGGGACACGAGCATATGAGAGGCCTTTTTAGCCCCTGGACACGAAGGAAACGTTTCCAACAACACAAAAACACACAGGATTATTGCTCTAAAGCTTTGACAGCACAAAAAAACCCTCAGGCCTTGTGAGGAGTCACCGAGAGCTGCAACACTGTCCTCAGGATGTGGGTAGGAACACAGAGGGCTGAACAGTGTCTCACCCTGTGGTTTTATCCTTTCCCAACTGAAACTTCCCAGGAATTCCAGGTCAAAGCATGGAACTGGAAGAGATAACCTTGACTGGATTTGTAATGCAGGGACAGATGCAAGTGGAGCAGCTCAAACTGGCACAAACCCCCTGGTTTGAGGGTTCAGTGAATTCCTTATTGAGGACTCTTTGCTACAGTCTCATGTCTTATGGTTGGTTCTTCCTCCCATCCATTTTATCACGTTAATCCCAGAAAAAGAGTGTTTTTCCAGGACATGGAACCACCATAATGATGTGCTGGAGGTCCGAGAGCTCCCTCAGCCTTCCCCAAGCTGACCCAGGAGGCAGAGGATCCTCCCTAAACCCTTCCCTGCAAGCCCACGGTGCTGCCCAGCTTTATTATCCCCTTCTGAAACGTAAAACGTGCCCTTTCCTGCTTGGCTTCACTCTTTGAACTATTGACTGTGCTTATTGCGGCTGCACAGGCATCCTCTTAGGGATGCCACGAGGAGAAGCAGCAAAAGAAAAGAGATAAAGGGTCTCTCTGGCTGCCTCGGTTCTCCTGATCCATCCCCTGGCTATTCCCTCCAGCCCCAGCTCCAGGGCTTTACCCTCTCCCAGAACAAAAGGCCACGTTATTCCCCTTGAAAAGCCAAGTTGAGGCCATTTCTCCTCAGTTCTGATGGTCCTGTTTGAGAATCAGCAGAGCCTGGAAGATTTATCTCTGGGTTTTTTCCTGTGGAGGTCTAGAAATTATTGTGGGAATCATCCCAATTGCAACGGACCAGCCAGGGAAACCAATTAACGTCCCACCTCCCTGTGGGTTAATTAAAAGCCAAATTCATGCTGCAAGGTTCCACAGACCTGAGGGCTTTTAAAGGGACTGAAATAGTGACAATGCAAGTGCTAAAAATACTAAAACTTAAGGTGCAGATCTCCAGAAAAACAGGCTTTGAGCTCCTTTGGGCATCAATTTAATAGAGAGGAAACAACCTGGGGTTGGGATTACACAGAGGATCAGATTGTGGGAAGAGCTAATCAATGGACATTTAACACACAAGAAAAATATGATTCTGATGATTAAATCAACAATCAGTAAAGAGTTAATCTTGTGGGCACTTTGCAAACGCTTAGAAGATACAAATAAAATGTCTGAAATGGTGAAATTTAAGTTTTCACCACTGAAGTTTTCCCCATGTGAGGTTTTATCAGGAGTCACAGAAAGGGCTGAGAGTTAGAGGAGTCAGAGGGGAAAAAAAGGAGAAACTCAACAGCAGTTTTAATGCAAGTGAAATATTTCTGTTTCCCTCATAAATTTACTCAAATTTAAAACCAGTAACTCCTCATCTTCTCTTATTAGTGGTGTTGAGATTCTCCCAGCCGACCCCTGCCAAGGCAGCCTCCCAGCCAGGCTCTGTAATTCCTCATTTAAGGTATATTTTAGAGTGGTGCAAAGCCCTTTGCTCTGCAGGAGAAGTGTCGGGCACAAACCCCTGCAGACCTCTGCAAATACTTCAATTAAATGATATTAAGATAAGCCCAGAGTGATGGAGGCACGTCCTAACCCAGCCCACCCCTGCAGAAATCCTGGATTCTCCTCAACGAGCACCCCCCAGCCCAGGGATGTGAGGGATGCAGGAAGGGCTGGGATGAGGAAAGATGCCCTGGCTGCAGAAATTCAGGGATTTTTTATTCACACACTGCAGAGCTGAGCAAACGGAGCTGCCTCCGGTCCCCACACTGCAGCGCAGCCCTCAGACAGCTTTACTGCTCCCTTTTGCCCGATATTTTATGGGCAGCAGCACATGCCAGACTGGGAAATAAAGGGATATTTATATCTTCCCACGAAATACTTGCCTGTGTGCGTGGGGGAAGGTGATACACACGCCAGGAGGTGCCTTTGTGTCCACCCTTCATGGATTTTACTGCTGCACGTGCAGCGAGGGGAAAAATATCCCAGAGAATTAAATAGCTGAGTAATAGGGAGAGGCTTCCTGACTTGTTCATCCACTCCCTGTGAGGAAAGGAGGAACATCACCTGGAAATGTGGAATTCACTGTGCTCCACGTCCCTGCAGGTACAAGCACAGCTGTAAGATCTCTCTGCCTTTTACTTGTCCGTGCAGCCCACAAAGAAATAGTCTTTTGGACCCACATTTTATTTTCTTTTCACTCAGTTTTAGGAAGGGAATGGAGTCTCTGACTGCATTATGAGCCCTCATATGCCCTCAGCTGTGTGGTGGCAGCTCAAGCCAAGCTTCTGCTGTGGCCCTGGCTCTCTGGAGCCCAACCCCTTTCTCCCCACCTTGGCAGAAGAGTCTCAAAAGCAATGAGACTTCAACTGAATAAATGAGAGGGTTTTCTGTGCTCTGAGCTGGAAAGGGGGGGGAGTTTTATCTGCCCAGAGAAGCTGTGGCTGCCCCACCCCTGGAAGGGTCCAAGGCCAGGGTGGAGCAATCTGGGGTAGTGGAAGGGCAAGGGGTGGAATTAAAGGATCTTTAAGGTCCCTTCCAACCCAAAGCCCCAAACCTTTCAGTTCACACTTAATTCCTGGACCCCAATCTATTAAATTGATTCCCATGAAAATTCAAGGAGGAATCTGCCACCACAATCTGTGGCTTAGTTTGGAATCCTGATGCAACGAGTAAACAAAGCTAATGAATCTTCTAATTAAGCATTCACTGATAGAGCTCAGATGAAAGAATTGGCTGCCTGTTTCCTTCAGCTCTGTTAATCAAGAGCCAGAACAAACTCAAAGTGAGCAAATTACTGTTACTGTGCTCAGAAATTGGTGTAAGTGATAATCAAATAATGAAGGCTGCTCCGGCACTTGCTATTTATGGCACAAACAAAGCAAGGAGGGGTTCAAAGGAAATAAATTGAATACTTATTTGCATTTCTTCTGAGTCTTCCAGATGCTGCATTTCAGTCCTTGCAGACAAAATTCTGTGTGGGCTTTGAAATTCCTGTTAGTGTTGTCTCGAATGAAAAGGACTGTTTGGAAAACAGGAAGAGGAATTCCTAAAATATAAGATTTGTTCCAATTCATCACAGTTGATCAGAGCATCTTCATTTGCCCATTTCAACTCAACTCCTTCAGAGATCTTGATGTAATTTTAGGCAAATACATGTTCCTGACTAAATTTATCAACAATAATATCAAGAATAATTTATTAACAATAAAGGACACTGGGAAAGGAAATTGTTTTACTCAGTGTAGTAGCTTTTTGTGGCTACAGGTGCCATGCATAGATCTCTTACTATGCCATTTGATATCCTGGATGATAAATATCATGTGAACACAGCAGGGCTGTGGAATGGGTTTAACAGTGGCACTGCCTGATTCCCCCCTCCCTCAGGGCTGGCCTTTTGTGGAGTAGAAATAATTCTTAAAAAATAAAGCAAAACCGCTGCAGGCTCCACCCTGCCATCGCCTCAGCCTCTCACACCTTCTGCTGGGGACATTCTGTGATTAAAAAAGGCAAACCCCACTAGAGCTCAGTGCCCCAGTGGGAATTTTCCCTGGCTCTGGCTGCATTCAAGTCAGAGGGTCCAGCACAGGGCTTGGATGTGAACCCTTCCCTGAGGAAATGCCACTTGCAGATTGAAGATAATTACAGAGGGAGCAGAGCAAAAGGTATGAAGAGGGCTGGTTTGTCACGGAGTTGTTGCTTCTGCTCAGGCAGCACTAGAATTTGGAGTCGTGGAATGGTTTGGGTTGGAAGGGACCTGAAAGCTCATCCAGTGCCACCCCCTGCCACGGGCACCTTCCACCAGCCCAGGTTGCTCCAGCCTGGCACTTCCAGCGATGCAGACACACTTTGCCATCCTCCTGGCACGCACTGCTGGCACCGAGGAAAGGCTTTCCCCCTCCTTTCCCCTCCCTGAAACAATGGCAGGAAGAATATTAACAGCCTACAATTGCAAAGCTTGTTTTCCAGGGATCTGAAGTGCAGTTGTTTCTACAAGCTGAGGTATATTCATTTATTCATAAGTGATACCATTAATAATTAAATCTTATGCTCAAGTTGCTGTAGGGGAGTTCAGCATTAATCCATTGGTGTGATACAAGGTATTTCAGTCTGCAGAAGTTGAGTACCCCAGAAAAAATCAGCAGCTCACACAATCCCTGACCCAGCCTGCTGTGAATCTTCCCCTCTGAAATGTCTACATTGCTCATTTCTCCCCCTTTCAAACCCAACCTCTGCTAGAGCTAAAATGTATTAGCACATAAAACTCTACCTGTGCTGCTCTGCTTTGCATATTCCGTGTCTGAATAATGAAGAGCTGTTCTGGAATTCAACTAACAAGCTGTGAATACAATTTGGAGCAGCAGTGCTTGTAAATGGAGAGCAGTTCCACTGATCTTCAGGAGGGCTCTGTAGGTTTGCAGAATGAAACCTCTCTGCAGCTCTGCTGGGAGCTGGTGGCACTTAAGCCTTTATGAGCTCTTGGTAGAGCTCATTCCAGCTGGCATGAGCTCAGAGGAGGAGAGATTCCAGCTCTGCCCCTCTGAGAGGCCACTGCCCTTCTCAGCTTAATAATCCTCATTTTTAAACACCCTGAAACTTATGGAAAAGATGCAACATGACACGTGTGGGATCACTAGGAAACAGAAGGAAACACATTAAATCCACCTTGCTGTACCTTTAGTAAATGACTGGTATGAAGCAAACAGTTCTTTGTGCCAGAAATACCCAGGTACCATTGCAATTAGTGACAGGCAGAATAATTTATGCTCATTACTAAGGCCTCCCCCTTTCTTTAGGAAGCAACTAAGCATTTTTGTGGTGTCTCTCTTAATAAATACCCCCCAATCCATGCCTACATTTATTCCTTCCTCGAGAAAACTTTGAAGGGTTTGTTTAGTAATATATTTACCTTTCTGACTCTGGGAGGTGAATTAGCATTGCCTTTAGGAGCATCCCATGCAGTCTGTGCTCCACACAACCCTGCCTGCCTTCTGATAAATCCCTACTACATAAATACTGCTTTGTTTTAATCACCCAGTGGCTCCTAACCTGGCTCTGAGGTAGCTGCAATGCAGCTGTCCAGTTTGAATCTCTCTAGCAGGCAGATTAGGCAAGGATCAACATTCAATCCTGTGATCCCTGTCTCAGACAGGCTCTAGGGAATCTCCAGGAGCAGAGGAAGCAAACCCAGGTAACCGGGTATTGGTACATTCTGCCAGGACTGAGAACCACCCTGTGCTTGCTGCTTCTTTCATGCAATGGAAGAACAAAGAACAGTGCCAGGCTTCCCCTGGAAGTGTCCAAGGCCAGATTGGAGCAACCTGGGCTAGTGGGAGGTGCCCCTGCCCATGGCAGGGGGTGGAACGAGGTGATTTTAAGATCCCTTCCAACCCAAACCACTCTGGGATTCTGTGATTACCTGGTTGTTAGGAACCACTTGTAACAAAGGACATGGTGAGGGTGCAGCAGCTCCGAGAGCTCTGATGTCTTGTGAAAACTGCAGACTGAAGGGGGGAAAAATGGTATTTGCACGTGTCTGGGGGCTCTGAGGTGTAGCAAGGGCTGTGTGTCCCCCAAGCTCATCCAGGGGAGCTGGAACCTCCCCGAGCCTTCTGCCAGAGCTGCTGGTGGGGCAGCAGAGGTGACAGGGGGTTGTGGGACACAACCTGGGCCGGTTTGGGGACTGCAGATAGACGTGAGTGGCAGTGGCTCCCACGTAGGTCTGAAGGCGCCAGAGGTGGCACCGAGGCGGGACCAAAGCGCAGCTCAGAGATGCCCCAGGAGGGCCGAGGCAGGGCTGGATGAGGGCGATGGGGCAGGTCCGGGAAGGGGCCGTTCCAGAGCAGCCCGACCTCATCCCGCCGTGCCCGCGGTGATGCCCGGGCCGCTCCGAGCATCCCCACCCTGAGACAATGCCCGGGCCGCTCCGAGCATCACCGCCCTGAGACGATGCCCGGCGCACCGACCACCGGCCCTCACCGCGGCGATGCCCGGAGCGCTCCGAGCATCCCTTGAGCAATCCGGGGGCGGGCTGTCCCTCACCGCGGCGATGCTCGCAGCGCTCCCAGCATCACCCCGGCTCTCCGGGGGCGGGCTGTCCCTCACCGCGGCGATGCTCGCAGCGCTCCCCGCACCTCCTCACCGCGGCGGTGCCACCGCGCTCCTCCCCGTTCCCCGCCCGGGGGCCGCTCCCGCCCGCCCTCCCCGCCCATAAATAGCGGCTCCTGGGCATCGCCCCACCGCAGAGCAGCCTCCGGCCCCCTTCGAGCAGCAGCCATGAGCTCGTACGGCTACGACCCGTTCTTCCCGTCCTACAAGCGGCGGTACGCGGAGAGCCCGCGCATCCACGTGTCGGTGCGCAGCGGCGGCGGCTTCGGCTCTGCGCGCTCCGCGTACTCCAGCCTGTCGGCGCCCGTGTCCTCCGTGTCCGTGCGCCGCAGCTACGCCACGTCCAGCGCCTCGGGCTCGCTGCTGCACTCCGTGGACAGCCTCGACCTCAGCCAGGTGGCCGCCATCAGCAACGACCTCAAGTCCATCCGCAGCCAGGAGCGGGCGCAGCTGCAGGACCTCAACGACCGCTTCGCCTGCTTCATCGAGCGCGTCCACGAGCTGGAGCAGCAGAACAAGGTGCTGGAGGCCGAGCTGCTGGTGCTGCGCCAGAAGCACGCCGAGCCCTCCCGCTTCCGCGCCCTCTACGAGCAGGAGATCCGCGAGCTGCGCTTGGCCGCGGAGGAGGCGACGAGCGAGAAGCAGGCGCTGCAGGGCGAGCGGGAGAGCCTGGAGGAGACGCTGCGGGGGCTGCAGGCGCGCTACGAGGAGGAGGTGCTGAGCAGGGAGGATGCGGAGGCGCGGCTGCTCGAGGTGCGCAAGGGCGCGGACGAGGCGGCGCTGGCGCGGGCCGAGCTGGAGAAGCGGGTGGACAGCCTGCTGGACGAGCTGGCCTTCCTCAAGAAGGTGCACGAGGAGGAGCTGGCCGAGCTGCAGGCGCAGATCCAGTACGCGCACCTCTCCGTGGAGATGGACGTGTCGGCCAAGCCCGACCTGTCCGCCGCCCTGCGCGACATCCGAGCGCAGTACGAGAAGCTGGCGGCGCGCAACATGCAGAACGCCGAGGAGTGGTTCCGCAGCCGCTTCACCGTGCTCAGCGAGAGCGCCGCCAAGAACACCGACGCCGTGCGGGCCGCCAAGGACGAGGTGTCCGAGAGCCGCCGCCTCCTCAAAGCCAAGACCCTGGAGATCGAGGCCACCCGCGGCATGAACGAGGCGCTGGAGAAGCAGCTGCAGGAGCTGGAGGAAAAGCAGAGTGCGGATATCTCCGCCCTGCAGGTGAGGGGGGCCGGGGGCAGCGCAGGTGAGGGGTGGGCGCTGGCCCTGCAGGTGATGGGGGATCGATGTCCCTGCAGGTGATGGGGGATCGATGTCCCTGCAGGTGATGGGGGATCGATGTCCCTGCAGGTGAGAGGGGGATCGATGTCCCTGCAGGTGAGGGGTGGGCGCTCGCCCTGCAGGTGACGGGGATTGGGATCAGCACAAGTGAGGGGTGGTCGATGCCCCTGCAGGTGATGGGGATTGGGGGCAGGACAGGTGAGGGGTGGTCGATGTCCCTGCAGGTGATGGGGATCTGCAGGGTTCCGCAGGTGAGGGGGCTTGGGGTTATCAGAGTCTGTACAGGTGAGAGGGGTGGGGGTCCCTGCAGGTGAGGGGTGCCAAGGTTTGAAGGGTCCCTTCAGGTGGAGGGGTCGTGGTCTGCAGGGTCTGGCAGGTGAAAGGGGTCGGGGATTATGGGGTTCTGCAGGAGAGGGGGTGTCAAGGTTTGAAGGGTCCTGCAAGGGAGAAGGGTTGGGGGTTATGGGGCTCTGCTGGGGAGATGAGGGGTTGGTGGGGTCCCTCAGGTGAGGGGGGCTGGGGCTGTCAGGGGTCTGCAGGTGAAGGGGAGGTAGGGTTTGCAGGGGGACGTTGTCAAGGACATCCTGGGCATTGCTCCTGGCTCCTGCTGTAGCTGTACTGCATATAACATATCCCAAAATTATAATGTAAGATAATGTGTCATGACTGATATATCCACATCATCCTGGAGATGGGGCATTGCCTCCAGCTCATGCCACAGCTCTCTTGTGTGCCTAAGCTGTGAGGTGTCATGATGTTATAGTGCAAAATGCCCCAGAGCTATAAAGCATGATGGAATTTATCTATATAACAATACAGCTTTGACTATATTCTTAAAAACCCCAGTAGAATTATAGAATATTCTGAGTTGGAAGAGACCCATGGGAATCATGGAGTCCCATTCAGTGGATATCCTTAAGCTGAAACCAGACAAAACACAGAAGGGCTAAAGCCAAAATGAAATTACACACAAATTTCATGTCTGCTTTAGCACTTGGATACCAGAAAATGTGGCTCTTTATGTTAAATAGGGCTGGAATAATGGGGTGTAGATACAGGGCTTGGAAAACCCTGCCAGGGAAGGCATTAAATTAGCTGAGGGTCGAGTGGGAGCTGTCCTTTTATTCTACCTGCCTGAGCAAGGAGAAGTTAATAGGATTGCAGAAATGCATTGTAATTACTGCTGGACTTGGGAGAACTGGGAGAATTGAGAGTTCCATGCTGTCAATATTGTTACATCCAACAGGATACAATCAACAAATTAGAGAACGAGCTGAGAACCACAAAGAGCGAAATGGCTCGATACCTGAAGGAGTACCAAGATCTGCTCAACGTGAAAATGGCCCTGGACATCGAAATTGCAGCTTACAGGTATGGGGGGGATGCCTTAGGAAGCCAGAACTGGGATCACATCCCCGTTCTCTTCAGGAGAATTCATCTTAGTTATTCCTCCAGCAGAAATTTCCATTCAGAGGTGGTAGAGTTTAATCAGATCCTCTCTGTTGTCATGTCATAAGGAGAAATGGTGATTTTTGAGGTAAAATATTTGCTTAAAGCAAAACCTTCAGGGAATATAATGCCTGTATGTCTATGAATATAAAATTTTTAGCTCGGCAACGCATGATCTCAGTTCTCCTTCTTTACACACAGAAATACCTGTTCTTTACTGAGGGAAGAGATTTTATATCAGTGGAACTTCTCGATACAGATTTCTGGTTCTCAAAATGGGAGATCCCTTAAATGCTCTTAAGGACGGGCTTTTTTTCCCCCCCCAACTTGTGAATCTGCAAAGTAAATATTTTACAGCAGAATTGCTGCTGGATCGCCGTGTGGTGTTTTGTCCCCGACACTGTGAGAAATTTCCAATGCTGCGGCAGAGTCTGGGAATGCCACAAGGGGGAATGCTGAGAAAGCTGTTAGACAAGGGGCAGAGCTGCTCAACATCCACCTGTTCCATCTGCTTTGCTCTGAAACCCTGCAGGCTGCAAAACACCCCTGACTTCACCTGCTGCAGGAACCTCATTCTAGAGGGTTTTCCTCCTGTTTAGGAGTGAAATAATAGTTTTCCTCATTAGTGGACACCTCTGAAACAAATTCCTTCAAGAAGACAGGGTGGCATTGCCACAAGTTATTAATTAGGGGCTAATTTTGCACTCCTCAGAGCATCGTAGTGTGTTGGTCTGCAGCTGGGTGTGCTGCAGCATAACCAAATCCTCTCCCCATGCCTTTTCCCTGGCAGGAAACTGCTGGAAGGGGAAGAGACCAGGCTGAGCTTCACCAGTGTTGGAAGCATCACCAGTGGCTACACCCAGAGCGCCCCCAGCTTTGGCAGGTCTGCCTACAGTGGGCTCCAGTCGAGCTCCTACCTGATGACCACCCGCTCCTTCCCCACCTACTACTCCAGCCACGTCCAGGAAGAGCAGATTGAAATCGAGGAAACCATTGAGGCTGCCAAGGCAGGAGAGGCCAAGGCAGCTCCTGCAGAAGAAGGTGAGGAGGAAGAGAAAGAGGAAGGGGAGGAAGAAGCTGGAGGTGAAGAGGCTGAAGAAGAGGAGGAAGGTACTTGGAGCTACTCTCAAATCCCTTTCTTTCATCCCTCGCCCTGCTCGTATGGGATAAAACCCAGAAATCCCAATGATTAAATTCAATGATTAAACCTTTCCTTTGCTGTTCCTGTGATGGTGCCATTTAAGCAGCAAAGTCTGAATGCAAGAAACGGTTAAATGTCCAGTGTCAGGCAGATTATTGGGCTCCAAAACCCACAATGATGCTGCTGGGGTGGCACAAGCAGCACTCACCATCAGACACCCTCAAAAAGGAGGAACAAGGACACCCTGAGCTAAATAGCAATTCCCAGAGAGCAGCCTGTGATAATGGGAACATCAGCTGGTGTCTGTGGCTGGAAATACTGGGGTCAGGGATGGCAATATGGCATGTCTCAAATTGGTTGCCATTGAATTATTTGAGGCATTTATTAGTGTAAAGATTGATTACACTGAAATTACAGCTAAAAAAAATCCCAGTTGGAGCGCAGCAGGATTCCTCTTTGAACCCAGATCTCAAAGAGGCCTTTAGCAATGAGTCCAGAACCAAGATTTCTCCAGGCCATGATTTTTTAATGAATTGTTTCACCCCTGAAACCCAGGGTGAGCTGGTGATGTGGTTTTGTTGTAGCTGGCTGCCAAAATGGGGGGGTTGGAGGGTGCAGCTCCAAAGGCTCCCGTCACACTGGCGTTGGTACACAGAGGTGAATTATGTCTTTGTCTTCCAAAGGTGCAAAGGAAGAATCTGAAGAAGCCAAAGAGGGTGAGGAAGAGGAAGGAGAAGGGGAAGAAACAGCAGCTGAAGAAGGGGAGGAGTCTCAGGAAACTGCTGAGGAAACTGGTGAGGAGGAGAAGGAAGAGAAAGAAGCAGCAGGCAAGGAAGAGAGTGAAGGGAAGAAGAAGGCTTGATTTTAAGGCAGCCCAGCTTTCCATCAGGCCAACAGAGTAAATGATGATTGACTGAGCTACAATTGCAGTCCCACATATTTAATTCAGTGACCACTGAGGTTTAAAGTTAATGATTATGATGTTTCTCTCTGTGCAGAGTCTGAGTTTGCTTGCAGAGCACCCACTGGCTTGTTCCCTGAGTGCTGCATGGTCTCCACGTATGAATTCAGGGCTTCTGTCTTTCCTGGGTGATTCAGAACCTTAACATTAAAAAAAGGGGGGGGGAAAATAAGTCATGGGAATGAAAGTTACCTTTAACTTGCATTTAAAATACTTCTGGAAACCTTGGGTGGGTGAAATAATGGAGGCTTCAATAAGTGCAATAAAGCTAAGTCAATAAAGAAATGCTTACACAGTCCCTGCATGTGTCGTGTGTCGCTGATGCTCTGAAAAGGTTCAGGAAAGGATGGAGCACCCTTACTGGGAGTCCTTGTAACAGGACAAGGGCTGCTGGTTTGCTTCTGGAGGAGGTTCTTGGGCAAAGCTGCTTGATGGGGATGTGAAATGTCACCCAGAAACTGTACCATAATATAAATAAACTGGTGGGGCTCGCTGGGCTGTTGTGTGAACACAACCATGAGCCCCCCTGGGAAAAAGAGGAATTTGAAAAGGCTAATGCTGCAAATTAAACCAGTTGAAATAAGCTGAACCCTTGGAAATGCAGCTTAAAGCAGGCAGTGCCTGGCTGCACTAAACCTTCTCACAGTTACATTTGGCCATGAGAATTTTTGCATAGGATTTTGGGGCGACTTTTTCAATTGATACACTTGTTTTGTGGTATGAATTGATTTCCATTGGTTCTCCTCAGTGATTTTGTTCAGAGAGGAAGGAAATCTTTTTATACAAGTTTTTAAGGGTGTTCTGAAGGCATCTCCCTCTCCAGTGTTGAAAGAGCTGTAAAGAAGATCAGGATGGATGAGGTAAGCACTTAGAATTAGTGTTTTCTTCCCCATTCACAAGAAAAAACAGCAGGAGAAAGAAGAACAACCTTGGTCAAACCATTCAGAAATGCAGTAATTCCAGTCACTCCGTTCAGGGAGTTGCAGTATCATTTCCTAATTTCCCTCCTACTTTCCTGGGGCTTTTGATGCTTTCGAGACCCAGAAGACAAAGAACTAAAATGACTCTCATTTTCTTCAACAGCATCTCATTAAAATCTTTCTTTTCACCTTTCCCTTCTGCCATGAATGGAGGTTCTTCTACCCGCGTTTGTGCAAACTTACCCCTACAAAGCAGGATCAGGGGGCAGGGATAGGTGGGATGTGGGGAGGGGTGGGATGGAATTCCCAGAGAAGCTCTGGCTGGCCCTGGATCCCTGGGAGTGCCCAAGGCCGGGCTGGAGCCAGCCGGGCTATGAAAGGTGTCCCTGCCCATGCAGGGGGTGGAATTAAATGGTCTTGAAGGTCCTCCAACCCCAACCATTCCATGGTACATTAAATCCACTGCTCCATCCTGCCTTTCTCCAGGCACGCTGAGCTTTAACTTCTCAGTACTCAATTTTGCTTCCTCTTTCACACCTCTTTATAGCAGATAAACTCCCTCTTCACCTGGCCCTTTGCATCCCCTTCTCTTTTGGGAACCAACTCCCCTCCCAGCCCTCTGGAGCTTCACCAGGGCTGCTCCAACCAGCACACTGAGAGCTCCACCACCCCACTCCTCTCTCCTTGCAGCCTTCCCCAGCCTGATCCCTGCTCCTCATGTTCCCTTGGATGTGTTGCAGCTGGGGGAGAGGTTCCCAGCTCTGCAGGAGCAGCCAGGCTGGCCCCCCTGTGCCCTGGGGGCAGGGGGGCAGAGAGGGTGGGTTTGTGTGCCAGGTGCCCCCAGGGCTGTGGGATGGGTCCTGCTGCCAGCACTCGCTTTACCTTGGAAAATCAGGAGCTTGCTTTGACGCAATGCAGTAAAAGCTGGCAGAGGGAGGCTCGGGAGAAACTTTAACCCCAGTTGCAGCTGCAAGGAAAGGCAGGAGTGTCCTGGAATTTTCTCCTGCTGTCTGGGCAGGCAGGGGCTGGAGCAGGCTGAGGGCTCATCACAGGGAACACAAATACAGGGAGGTTCTGGATGCTTTCCTTGGGATACACCCACCCCCTGCCCCTGAAATTCGGCAAGGGGAACACCTGTCCGGGTAGAACATCCAGATTCTGGACCTTCTAGTAGCTAAATAATCGATAAATCATCATTTGCTGCCTTCCTAGGTTAGTTAAAGATAGTTTAATCCGGAACAGAGAAGGAATAAAGCCAACATGGGAATGGGGAAAGCACAGCCCCGATGCCTGGAGAAAGTTCGAGTGCCTGACTCAGCTCCCTGGCCAATGCAGCCTGTTTGGGGTTTGTAACACCCCCAGCCCCTTCCCACCTGGAACTGAGTCCTGGCATGCTCAAAATCTCCTCATGGTACCGTGTCCACAACATGGGGCAGTAAAAAGGTCCCCTTTTAGAGCCCCCCCAGCTCCTGAAGCCCCAGGGGACTTGATATCCCACCTTAAATCAGACTCATAAATCCTCCCTCTAAATTCCTTTAATTATTGTTTTTCCCTTTGTGGACTTTTGTATTATTTAATGAACTTCTCTGCCTGAAAATAATTATTCCCTTCACTGCTTCTGTGCAGTCTGAAGAAGTAATTGGTGCAGAACAGGCAAATAACATCCTATTTATGCATCTCTGCCCGGGAATCCTGCTCTCTTTTGAAACTCTTTGATTGCAGATGTCAGTAGACAAAACCTCTTGGCACCATGAAATATTAATCAGTTCTTATAGTTTTAGAAACATTTAGAACGGTGTTAACCACTTGCCTATTTCTCTTCGGATTTGGTAGAAACATTTGCAGTGGAAATGGATTAAAATCACAAATTTCGTGTGTTGGAGCAGCGTGAAAAAAATGTAGTTTTGGGTCTAACTAAAGGCTGGGATACGTTTGGGGTGGAATGAGGATATTGGGGGAGGCTCAGGGGTTTGTCCCCCACCCAGGGGAAGCACATAAACAGAATTCTGATGCAAATATTGGTCTCTGCTTTAGGTTTGGGCTTTAGTGGTGCTGCTCTCTTGAAAGTTTTGTTCAGATCCAAGAGGAAAATCACTTCAGTGCTCACAAACCCTTGGGAATTTCTGTGTCTTCACATGATTTGGTGCAGACACCGAGAATGGGGGAGTGGGACTGGGCTGCTTAACTCCTTATTCCTAAAGCTAAAGGCATTTTTGTGTCACACACACATGTGACCCTCCCAAATAAGCTGCCAGTTAATTTGCCAACTCTGCTGTAATTAAACCTCACTCAGCCTCCAAGCTGGGGAGCCCAGATTTCCATTCCTGATACCAGCAGGGGAAACGTTCAGGGCTTTGCTGCACAAAGACACTCAGATTTATTTGAAAGGTTGATCTGCCGTGGACTTTTGACCATTTCTCCAGTGAAGAACATGCTGAAGCCTTTCAGTTAAAAGCTACTTGATCTTCAGTTATTGGTAAAGAATTGGAAGGCATATGGAAATCATAGATTGTGATCAGAGCCTCAGTTAGTCAACAGATTTGAGGGCAGCCCTTGTCCTGAGCCCAGGATTAAGAATTACTGGCATTTCTTTGCTGCTGTGGGAGGGGAGGCATTAGCCACCTTCTTCATTTTCCTTTTGCAATGTGAAACAAACACAATATCGATCCCACAACAGCCTATTGGTTCCCAAATGGAGTTGGGGCCTTTCCCTTCTTCCCTTTGTTTCCTGCCTCTATTTATTCCCCATTTAGAGGGCCCTTTGATTGGCTTTATTCTTAATTAAGCCAACCTGGAAGTGGCAGCAGAAATAGGCCAATGCTTAGGGGGCCTTTCTATTGGAAATGAAAAAATGCTTTAATTTGGTTTGGATTTGATAATTTTGTGTTCCAGAGGCAGATTGATCGTTTGAGCCAGAGGATCAATAAGGATCTTCCCATATAATAAAAGCATGAGGAGGCAAAATAACCAGGAACAAGCCCATTCTGGTGACCTCAGAGCCTCTTGGTTGAGTTTATTTCATGGGTCTTTGCACACTTAAGTGACAAAGTGGTGTCCTAGAAGACACCACAACCAGCAATGGCTCACACAGGTTCTCTCCACAGAGAGAATTCCAAAAAAATAAGGAATTACTTGGAAATTGTCCCAGCTTTAAAGCTCTCCTTACCTGTGGAGATTGGTGTGCAAGGGGGAAAATGATGACAAGGGGGAGACCAAATGATGTAGCGACCAACTGATGGCTGAGAGACCTTCCCTTCCAAGCAAAAGCAACTTCAACCCCCCCAAGCACCTCAAGGTCAGACAGAAGAGTTCAGTGGGTTCCTCTTTACCCCAGAAAATGTGGGTTTGGCTTTTAAGCATTTGTTTAATCCGGCATTCCTGTTGTATTAGAGGAAATTTGTTCATCGTAGCTAATTTCTAAACCATGGAATAAACAGCCTGAGTTGGAAGGGACCCCCAAGGGTCATCAAAGCCCAACTCCTGCACAAAAGAGGACACTAAGGGGAAAAAGAAAAGCTAAGCGACTTTTCAAGCCAGGCAACTGCCCTCCCACTGGGGCCAGAGCCCCAGACTTCGGGAAGGATTGGAGTGAGGGGGAAAAAAGCCACGAGACAAGTTGTGTTCTCAGTATTGACCTTTATTGAGCAAGAACTGCTGTGACTGTTTTACATCAAACAACAAAAGGTTGCGTACTGTGCATGTCAACAAGGTTCTCCCAGGAGCAGAAGTCCACCCTAATTGCACCAGTGAGGTAAACATAATTATTTATAAGTAGCTTTTTTTTTGTTTTTATTTTTTTTGTTTGGTTTTTTTTTGTTGTTTTTTTGTTTTTTATTTAAGGCTACGAGAGTTCTGGTTCTCATGAATATTCTATGACTGTTTTCTGTTTGGTTTTGGCTCAGTTGGTTCTTTGCATAATACATCTTAAGTCGTCCCTCAGATATGTCCCTCCAACAGCTCAGGAAATTCAGAAAAGCTTCCTTTGCACACTTCATCTCATGCACTATTAGTAGTAGTAGTTTATTTTTTTTTTGTAGATCCCCAAGCTCTGTGGAGGGAGTACATCTTGAGCCTGCATGCATTCCCCCCCCCTTCCCTATATTGCACGAAAAAGTAAAATACTGTGTGTCTGGAGCCTCCATGAGAGAACCCGTTCTGCTTTGAAGCCGTCACTCACATGCATTTTGCAGCTGTCGTATGGCTTAACCTTTTGCACCGACCCAAGCTCTTGAATTGGTTGGAATTTAGCTATGACTGGGTTTATTCGCTCTCTTTAATCTCTTTTACTACGGCATGTGAAGTGACTTTCTCCACTTTCTTGGTGGACACCAGTTTCTCCTCGAAGCTTTCTTCGTGCTCCTCCACCTTCTGGGTGACGGTCACCGACTTGGTGATAAACGTGGTCCCACTGTCCCCCCCTTCCCCTGTGATTTTCTCTGCCTTTTTGGTCACTACGATTTTCTCCCCCTTGTCGTCGATCGGGCTCACATCGAGGCCGTTGGTGACAACTCCCTTGTCTTCCTCCTCCTTCTCTTTGGATTCCTCTGCCTTCTTCTCCTCCACCTCCCCGTTCACCGCGATATCTTCTTTCCTGGACTCCTTCTCGGCCTCGGCGCTGACTTTCGTCACCTTTGTGGCAGTGATGGTCTCCTCCACCACAACCTTGGCATCCTTCACCGGGGTGGGGGGTTTCTCTGGGGACCGGGGCTTCTCGGGGCTCACGGGCTTTTCGGGAGTGCGGGGCTTCTCGGGGCTCGCCGGCTTTTCGGGGGAGCGCGGCTTCTCCGGCGTCAGCTTCTCCAGGGCCACCCCCTTCTCTGCCTTCTCCGGGGTGCCAGCCTTCTCCGGGCTGGCAGCCTTCTCTGGGGTGCCAGCCTTCTCCGGGGAGGTTACCTTTGGGGTCGCAGGTTTCTCTGGAGATGCTGCTTTCTCCTCCTCCTTGGCCGCTTTCTCAGCTTTCTCCACCTTCTGTTCTTTCGCTGCTTCTGCGGGTTTTTCTTTCTGGGGAGCCTTGGCCGGCTCTGTTACAGGGGATTTCGGGGGGGATTTTGGGGGGGACTTGGAGGGGGGTGTTTTGACCTTCTCTGCCTTCGCTGCCACCTCTTCAGCTTTGCCCTTGGCCTTGGCTTCTTCCTCCTCTTCCTCAGCCTCCTCCCCTTCTTCCTTTTCCTCGATTTCTTCCTTTTCAGAACCACCTTCTTCTGCTGCATCCGATTTTGCAGCTTCTTCTTCCTCCTCTGCTTCCTCTTCCTCCTTCTCTTCTTCCTCAGGTGCAGCGGCTTGTTCTGCAGCAGCTTTCTCAGAAACTTCTTCCTCTGCAGCTGCTTCTTCTGCCTTTTCTTCCTCCTGCTCTTCCTGCTGTGTCTTGGCTGCCATTTCTTCTGCGATAGCTGCCAGGGCGTCTTCCATTTCAGACTTTTCATCCTCCACCTTCGTCTCTTCAATGATTTCTTCTACAAACTTGTGCTGGACCTTCAGCTTTGGCGGTTCAATTTTTGTTTTCTGGATTTTGGTGGATGCTATTGTGACAGATGGTTGTCTGTGTGTGAATATGGGACCAGTAATGCTTCCAGAGAAGGCACTGAATCTTGTCTCTTCACCCTCCAGCAGCTTCCTAAGGGAATCAGGAGGAGAAAAAAAAGAAGAAAATGAGCATAAAACCCCAACATAAGGAACAGCTGCTGGAAGAACTGTGGCTGCCCCATCCCTAGAAGTGTTTAAGGTCAGGTTGGATTGGGCTTGGAGCAACCTGGGCTGGTGGAAGGTTGTGGCAGGGGGTTGAAATAAGATGGTCTTTAAGATCCCTTCCAACCCAAACCCTTCCATGATTCTCTAGTATTCCCCTGCCAGCAGGATGGAATGAGTTTGCACATGGAATATGCTGGAAATGACGAGCACAATCCTCGCCCCAGTCCAGCTTCCCTTGACTCTGCCCTTTTGCAAAACTCACATTCAGCAAAGAGCTTTTGCATTGTGCAAGTGCAACACCTTCTGTGATCACCTGGAACTCATCCTTAAGGTCAAAACCATTAATTATGGCATAGATCAGCAGAGAGCAGGGCAAAATAATCAACTTCACAGGACGCATTAGGATTAGGCAAACAGAATTGGACACAGCCAACAGACCCACACCAAGTATTGTGGCTGAGCCACTGCGAGCTGATTAGAGCACATGTCCTAGTTCAGTAATTTGGGCACCCTTCCTGTGTGAATATCAGAACTGGAGACTTTGCTTCAGCTAACTTCGGCAGCTACAGAGCCCGGGGTGTGTCTGTCTGAACAACCTCAGCAATCTAAACACACCCAGAGCGGGGATTATTCAGTTTTACTTTTCTCCTATCCAAAGGCATGATTGCCATCTAAGCCTGTGACCCAGAAAGATCAGCAGCTCTCCCGATGAAAGTTCTGAAGAGATACAAAGGAGACTAAAAAAACCTGCCAGGTGATGGCAACAGCAAGCAACGTTCAGCTCCAGATTAGAGCGGGTGCCTCTGAAGGAAAGTTGAGCAAGAAAAGCAGGAGTGTTTGTGACAGGCAGATCAGCACTCCCTGCTTGAAACCGTGATCAAGCAAGTGCACTGTCTCTCCCAGGCGATAAAAGGGAATTCAAGTGACAAGGACGGCTCGCTTGGCATATGCAAAGCAAACAGGAATTAAAAATAAACTCCCCTTTTGCTGCATCTCCTGTTTTTGCAGCCAAGGACAGAATGCGGCACAGGGGTGCCACTGCACTGAGTCACTGCTGTCCTGTGCCCACGGGGCTTGCTGGGAGCTTTGCCACTGCTTAGCTGGTCCCTAATGACCTTCGGGGTTCTCACTGCTCTGCACGATGGCTGCAGTGCTTTAGCCAAGCTCGAATTTCACTCGTGTTCACTGCACGCAGGCATTTCTCAGCTGTGCTAAAGCTTCCCAAGCCAGCAGCATCTGCAGTGCTATTAATATTCCAGACATGTCTGCAGTGGTCCTACTGTACCTGTATGCAGCAATTTCGATATCCAGGGCCATCTTGACATTGAGGAGGTCCTGGTATTCCCTCAAGTGACGGGCCATTTCCCACTTCGTTCCTCTAAGCTCGTTTTCCAGCTGGTGAATCGTGTCCTGCGAAGGGAGAGGCAGAAACCCCCTGTGACACAGCCACACTCCTCCCGCGCCGACGGAGCGGGGAAAACTTGTCCAAAGGGACTTTTAAAAACTCTCCCCGCCGCTCTGGGAGGCAGGGCCGGGACCAGGGCAGGACCCACCCGCTCCCACCGCCCTGCCCAGCATCCTCCAGCCCCGCGCCCGCATCCCCGCGCCGGGAGCATCCCGCATCCCTCCCCGCATCCCTCCCCGGGCCCGGGGCAGCCCCGGCCGCCTCCCCGCTACCTGGTAGGTGCTGAGGTCGTTGTTGTGGCGCTCCTCGATGTCGCTAAGCTGGCGCTCCAGCGACTCCTTGGTGCCGCGCACCGACTCCAGCTCGATGCTCTTGGACTGCAGCTGGCGGCGGTACTCGGCGATCTCCTCCTTGGCGGAGCGGATCGCCTCCTTGTTCTGCTCGGCCGCCTCGGTGAGCTTGGCGTAGCGGCACTTGAACCACTCCTCGGCCTGGTGCATGTTGTGGTCGGACTGGCACTCCAGCTGGGCGCGGATCTCCTTCAGCGCCGTCGTCAGGTCGGTCTTCAGGTAGTCCTTCCTCTCCACGGTGGCGTGCGACGCCTGCAGCTGCGCCAGCAGCTCGGCCACCTCCTCCTCGTGGTTGCCCCTCAGGAAGGCCACCTCGTCCTGCAGCGACTGCACCTTCTTGTCCAGCTCCGCCCGCATCAGCGAGGCCTCCTCCATCTCCTTGCGCAGGGCGCGGATGGTCGCCTCCGTCTCGTCGCGGAGCCGCGCCTCATCCTCGAAGCGCTCCCGCAGGCGCTGGATGTCCTCCTCGATGTGCTCCGAGTCGAGCTGGATCTGCGCCTTCTCGTGGCTCACCTGCTCCAGCGCCCCGCGCAGCTCCCGCAGCTCCTGCTCGTAGGCGTCGCTCAGCTGAGCCCGCCCGGCGTGTTTCTGCCGCAGCGCCGCCAGCTCCGCCTCGATCTCCTTGTTCTGCTGCTCCAGGTAATGCACCTTCTCGATGTAGCCGGCGAAGCGGTCGTTGAGCCCCTGCAGCTGCTCCTTCTCGTTGGAGCGGCTCAGCTTCAGCTCGGCCGCGCCGTTCAGCAGCGACGACTGGCTCACGTCCAGGCTCTCGGCGGAGCTCAGCACGGTGGAGCCGTAGGCGGCCCGCGGCCCGCCGAGGTTGGGGCGCTTGTAGGACGAGGACACGGTGCTGCCCGAGCCCCGCGACCACGACTGCGAGCGGAAGCCGCTGGACGGGGACGCGCTGGCGCGGCTGTAGGTGGCGCGGGTCTCGGTGAACC
>JAWWMP010000060.1:3696077-3721625 GCA_035047865.1 Dendrocincla tyrannina | reverse complement strand
GGGGCTGGGCTGGGATTCCCAGAGAAGCTGGGGCTGGGCTGGGATTCCCAGAGAAGCTGGGGCTGGGCTGGGATTCCCAGAGAAGCTGGGGCTGGGCTGGGATTCCAAGAGAAGCTGGGGCTGCCCCTGCATCCCTGGGAGTGCCCAAGGCCAGGTTGGAGGAAGGAAAAGATGTCCCTGCCCATGGCAGGGCGTGGAATGAGATGGTATTTAAGGTCCCTCCCAACCCAGATCACTCCATGATCCCATGATTTTGTAAAACCCTGGAGATGTTAATGGGTCATAAAATCAGGTTAGTTTATAATCCTGGGGAAGGGGAGGCTGCACATGTGATGGGATTGTCATGTTTGATTTAAACCTAAAAGACCTGTGGGACTTCCACCCTGACGGGCTCTTGTATCCTCATGTCCCAGTCAATTCTCTATCTTTATCTTCTGTTATTATCATTATCACTAGTATTTCGTCATTTTACTAATTATTATCTAATGTTATCTATTAATAGATCTATTATTATCATCATAACCATAATTATCAGAATTTCTATTTAATCATCATCATCTTCACCATCAATGTGGAAAACCTTCAAGTGGGGTGCACAAACACTCCCTGCCCCCCATCCCAAGGCCCCCTGAACTCCCAAATCCTCGGTTTATGTGAACTTTCACCACCACAACTGGGCTGGGGAGAAAGTGGTGCCAAAACCCCCTCTGGAAATGGTGTGAATGCAGAAGAAACATGAGCTGAAGGGACCTGCAGGCCCCAAACTCTTGGCAGCTGAAAGGAGGGAGCCCAGGGAGGTCTGGGGTGGGTTTAGCGAGACCTTCCCAGCCTGTGATGTGCTGGGTGCGATCATTAATGGCATGATTAAGTGTTTGATGTTCTTCCCAGCCACGTTATCAACATGTTCAACATTAATTCTGCTTGTACTGCTTTATGCAACTTTCATGCCCCATAAAGTGCACGTTAAGCACTGGGGATGTTTAATAATGATGTTTTCACCAGGGCACGCTCATTCCACTCCCTTGGGTGGACAGGGATGGAAAACAGCAACGGATAAACTTTCTCTGACAGGAGGGGGGAACCAGCTGGATCTTGAAATAATAGAGGAAAAGGGTAAAGGAGCTTTAATTTAGTGTGTCAGTGGCACAGATTGGAACCAGCATCAAGTTTATGCAGTGATTGGGTTTCCTTTAATATGAAATAATGAAGAGCTCTCATGTTGAGTAATGAAAAACCTAATTGAGTAGGAGCAGGTCTGTGTTCATTTTTATTTGTGTGTCCCCCCCTCTGTTGCCTTGGAAGGCAGGAGTGATTTCTCTGGTCATTTTAGGACAGATATATTCATGTATGTACTTATTTAGCATTGGCAGCTGCAAAGTGGGGAACAAATGGGTATTTGTTATCTTTTAAAGTGCTCATCGACAAAGGAGGGGGGGGGAGTCTCCAGAACAGCTCAGGAACTCATGAAGGCTCCGAGCAATGTTGCTTTAGATTATTGCTGCAATTTTATGGGCCAGTGGAAAGCCAAAAGTCCATTCCTCATGCCCTGCTACTCTGGAGAGTAAATCAATAACCAGCTAATGGCAGTCGTTTTAACTCCATCCCCGATGGATCCTCGGCCTGTCATTAAATGTGTGCAAATTGAACATCCAGCAGGAGCAGAGGGAAAAAATGATCTTGTCCGGGGGTTGGTTTGGTCCCAGAACTGCTGGGAAACACGACATGTAATTCAGGATCATTGTTTGGTGCAAATATTTGCAGTGGAGGGGGTTTGATTCCAGTGAATTTATTTGTTCAAGGAAGGACTGGACGTGGCTCTCGGTGCCCTGGGCTGGTTGGGAAGGTGGGGTTTGGCCACAGGTTGGATTTGGTCTTGGAGGGCTTTTCCAGCCTCAGTGATCCTGTGAAATCCAAGCCTCAGTGAGAAGCCTCGGGAGGAGTTTGACTGCAAGATAAAGAGTTTTAATAAAGAAACAAAACATAAAGCTGTGGGATGGTGTTTGGAGTCATGAGAAGGGGACCTGGCACAGATGAGAACGGGAAAGGGCTCTTGGGGTGCCCAGGGAGATACTGGAATAAAAAATAAAGAAAATAAATGGCAGATCTGGATGCTGAAGTGCACGAGTGCTGCAGTTCTGGCTTTAATCTGCTTTAATTCCTGGCTCTAATTTGATTTCCATCACTCCTATTGAGCAATTCCTGTGTTCACCCCCCTGCCCCAGCCGGCGTGTCCTTTCCCCTGTAAATACACAAAAGCCTTTGTTTGTAAGGGGTTGTTTTATAAATATCCCTGCTGTGTTTACCAGCGTTTACCACAGGCTCAAATGAGCTGCGGGAGCAGAGCATTAATCAATGGAGATGCAGAGCTGACATTTCCCTGGGCTGTCTCACAACGAGGCAGAGCTGGGAGGAAAAATTACCAACCCCTGTGGATTCCAGTGATGTTCCAGCTCAGGGACTGCCCAGTCTGGGTGAGTCCTGCTGGAGCAGGGAGTGACTTGCCTCGTGTCCCTCTTGGTGGAACCTTCTCCGCTGCACAGAATTCCTTCCCTTCTTCAAATCCCTCTGGAATGAAACGGGCTTTGGGAACTTGTCTCCTTTGGCCACATCTTCCAATTGTGCTGTTTCTTTTTGCAGAGAAAGCCTTTGTACTTCTGCCTTTACTAGAGGAACCCGATCTCTTTAAGAAAACAATAAGGGGGGGAAAAAGGTGACAAAGTGACCAATCTCCCCTGCTCTTTGTGGGCTCAGTGCCTGCTCTGCAGGAGCTGCATCCCTTCATCCCCAGGGCTCGGCTCATCCTCGAGGCTCAGGCTCCATTCCCCTTCCAAGCAGGAATGATTTTCCCCCCCTGTTTTCTTCAAAGGGGCTGTTTCTGCAGCAGAGTGTGGAGCAAGGAGAGCTGTGCCAGCACTGAAAAACTGAATTATGGGATGCACATCCCTTCTCGAGACTGTCACGTTGTCTGCTACCCACTACAACTTCGTTAAAAATTGATTGCTCCTGCCCTGGCCTGTAATTAAGATTTCTCAGAGCCAGCACTACCTGAGCCCCCACCTTGCCTGCTGAAATCCTCCTCCTCCTCCTGCGCTGCGGACGGGGAGGGTGATGTTTTGTCAATAAGTTTAATTGGATTTATGGCAATAACAGAGTATCAGGATTAACTGTGCAGGGGGAGTGTGTGTGATTTCACAGCCTGGACATGTGTTAGGTCAGCTTAGCCTGGGAATTTCAGCAAATTGCCAGATTGCTTGCAAGGGAGAGAACTCCTCGAGAAGAACTGGAAGTATTTGACAACATTCTGACACAACCACGTTCCCCCTGTCGCTGTGCCAAGGTGCCAACTCTTATTATTCAGCTCTTCTTGTGCATAAGGCTGGACCTTCTGTCTCACACAGATCCCTCCAACCTTCAAGAGCTTGTCAAGAGTATTGGAAAGTAGGACAAAGCTGTGCTGTCCTACTAATGGCTTCGGGTTCCTGCCAGTCTGAGCCGCAGCTCGAGGTATAAACATCTCTGCAGTCGTAGTAGGGAAGTGGCATCGTTTCACTCCGTGCAAATTGAGGGGTTACTGCAGAAAACTGGAGGAAAAGGCACTGCTGGGCTGTAGCTCCCGGTGTTTGGGTTTAAAAGGAGCAACTCCTGTGTGGGAGGGAGGGAATAGCTGTCAGGAGGGCCGTGTGTGGCTGCGACCTGGTGGGCTTGTCATGTCTGGAGTGAGGTGTTTAATAACTTGAGACAGTTGTAGCTCAGGGAATGAAGTTTATTCCTCTTGACTCCCACCGGTTTGGAGACCCTAATTTGGGAAATGCTACAGATTTTCTAAGGTTCCTGACGTGGCCCACAGAGCAAAGTCACTGCACTTGCCCTTCAGGTGACTTTCCAAATGGCTGGTCCATTCAATCCCAGCCAAAGGATTCCCATGGGGAGCCTTCCATGATCATCTTCCCCCACTTACCTTTCGGTGCCTTCAGGAATCTCAGTCTCCCCCTCAGGTGTGTTTATTTTCGGGAGGGTAAATATTGATGGAAGTGTGTGAGAGCTGGCACAGGAGAGGAGGAAACAGTGATGTGTGAAGATTTAATGAACACACCGAGAGTCATTTGGGAGCAGTGTTTTTTCCAGCAGGTGAGATTTGAGCATGAACTCGGTGCAGAGCAGTTTGATTTGGTGGGGCCCAGCCCTGCTCAGGGTTAATGATGGTCAGTCCTTCCCTGGAGAGGAGCATTTAGGAGGTAAATGTTGGGTTTTGTCCTGCAGACCTCACGCTCCTTCAGCTCTCTGGAATCCATCACAGAGCCCATTCCTGAACCAGGAAATACGTCTGTGTATTTTCACAATTAAGCTTTGGCCATTCACAGTTAACTTCTAATTAAAATGTTGTTTCTAAAGCCCATTAAGAATATTAATAATTAAATGAACAGCTGGAGTTGCAGGCAGCAGTGCTATGTGTCCTAGCAAGGATTCAGCTGCAATGCAGGAATTCGGGGGGTCATCTATGATTTATGACACATTATTCAGAATTCATCTACACCTGTCCCTTCCTCTGCCCATCGAGTATTGGACATTAATTCTTGCCATCAGCAGGTCTCTTCTTCCCCGCTTCTGAGAGGAGGAAACGCTGTCCCGGGTACTGAAGAATGAGAAGTAGTTTAGAAGGTCAGGCTGTGGAAATATGATGTCATTTGTCCTTTTGGTGGGACAGACAAATGCTGATCCATGGCTTGGCTGGTGCATTGCTGTGTCTGCAGGGCTGGGGGGGAAGCAAATGGGATGAGCAGCAGCTGAGGGGGAAGGAGGTAAGTTTGGGGGTGATTAAATCCGAATCCACACCAAGATGCTGCACTGACTTGAGGGGTTTCAGTTGAAAACTAAACTGGCCTCGGTCTGTGCTCAAGGTCAGGATGGGGTTGGAGGGAGAGAACCAGTGACCCCGTGGAAAACTGCTGGGATTGGAATCTCTTTTAGGTTGGAAGGGACCTTAAAGGTCATTTGGTTCCAACCCTTAAATTAAACACAAGTCACATTGTCAAGCGGTTTCAGGGGACTGGAACTGTTGCAGAGCTGTGGGTTTTGCACTGACAAGCCCAACAGGAGTAAAATCTTTGTCAGCTGTGCCAGGGAGCGCTGTGAGGTGGGATATTTATCATTTCCCAGGCAAGGAAAGGTGCCTGTGACTCCCGGCGGGGCAGATGTGCAGTGCCACACTCTGGTGCTCCAGAGACCCCCCAGTTTCTGCCCCCGGGCTCTTCATGCCCTGCATTCCTGCACTCCCTGGGGCTCGGCTGGGATCCCTGCCTGGGGTCACTGCTGCCAGGACTCAGGTGCCCTTTGGGGGGCAAAAGGAGCTCCCACCCTCTGAAAAGAGCCCAGGAGGCACTTCCAGGGTGGGGGAACCAATTCCCACCCTACAGGTTGCCTTGGCATTGTGAGCAGAGCCTCGAGTGGCTTTTTAATGGTGGCTCTGTTGAAAGGGGTTTGCAGTCAGATTGCTGCCAATTAAATGGGCCTCTTAAACAGGGATGTTGGGAAACATTTCCACCCGTGTGCTGAGTGTCCACACGCCTTTGATTAACAGAGCACAACGCAAATATTATGGGAAATGAGCGTGCTGTGTTGGTCTGTGTCATTCTTCATCCCCGGTGTGGGATCGAGTGCCATAAATCTCCTGCAGGAGGTAATTGGAGGGAGTTCCATTTAATCCAGCCATTCTTTTTAACCTTGACACGAAGTTTCTTGATGCTGCTTTTCCCCCCCTCCTTTTGCTGTTAGTTTTTCTTAATTGCTTGTCTTGGCAGCAGGACATTTCAGCTGTCCCAGTGTAATCTCCAATTCCCCCTGGGAATGTTCCAACAAAGCTTTCTGCAGAGTCAGCCTTTCTGAAAATAAAGCAGATCCCGAGGTTAACATAAGAGGAGCATGCCTGGAGGTCACATTGGCATTTTTTTTTTACCCTTCCCTGCATGTAGGAAGGAGAGGATTGCCTTGAAATCCTGCCTCTCCCTGGGTGCCTCGAAGAGAAAATTATCCTGGATAATATTAAAGAATCGCTTGGCTATCTGGAGCCCTCTTTTTGTTTCTCAAGTTAGAATAGTGATGTAACCTTGTGAAATAATCAAAGATTTCACCCTAAATTATATGACGAGACATTTTTATTGTGTTTGTATATATTATATCACTCTTTCTCGTAAAAAACAATCCTGTTTAAAGTGTTTTTAAGGGGGAAAGGAGGCTGAACCACGTAACCTCTGAGCAGCACAAACATCTCCAGCTCTGACACTAAACATGATAAATTCCCCAAAGATTAATCCTTTGAAATGAAGCAGCTGCTGCTCTCGGTGCTTTCAGTGCTCTCATCACTCAGGCTGCTTTGAGGCATTAACGAGGAGATTTAAGGGATTGGATATTCCAGCAGGGGGTGGTTCATCTCGGACCTGGAGCAGCCCCAGGTGTGGGCAGGGCCCTCCTGCAGCAGCTCCTGCACGCAAACCTTCCTGGGAAGATTTACAGGACACACACTCAGCCCATTTGTTACAGACGTACTTGGGAGGTGACAGAAATCATTCCATCTCTTTCACCAGATCCTGAGAATTATCTCCACTCTCTCCACTGCTGCTTTGGCAGAGCCAGAGGTGTTCAAATTCTTGCTGTGCAGGATTTATTAGGCATCAATTTCCCTTCTGCTGAGATTTGCCACAAGATATTGTAGTGCTCGAGAGCTGCTGTGGAGTGGACATTTATTTCAGATAACGAGCATTGTTTGATGTGGCTGAGTTAATTGTGGCCATCCAGGACCTGGAGGAGCTACAAGAAAGATGGGGAGTGGCAGGACAAGGGGGAATGGCTTCAGACTGATAGAGGGAAGGGTGGGATGGGATTTGGGAAGAAATTCTTCCCTATGAGGGCAGTGAGGGGATGGGATGGAATTCCCAGAGAAGCTGTGGCTGTCCCTGGATCCCTGGGAGTGTCCAAGGCCAGGTTGGAGCACCCTGGGCTATGGAAGGTGTCCCTGCCCATGGCAGGGGTGGAATGGGATGATCTTTGAGGTCCCTTCCCACCCAACCCATTCCTTGATCCCGTGGTGTCTGCAGTGAAGCATCCCCACGGCTCATGGGAACAGCCTGGCATGGGTAACGTGTTCGAGGTGGTGGCTCCCACCATCCCCACCCGCTGACAGTGACACCGAACGTGTCACCGGGATGGTGGTGGGTGGCACAGGGTGCCAGACAAAGCACTGCGTTCTGCGTTCCATGGGGAAAGTTGTGGCGTAAATAAATCCCTCTCGTTTTTCTGGGTGAGACTGGAATGCTCTGCGAAGGCAAACCCCTCCTTGCAGTGCAATCAGCCCCGGCACAGGCTGATCCTCCCAGCTTTAACACCCCTCTCTGGCCGGCCTGACCTTTGGGGTAATTTTGGCTCCGAGCTCCTTCGTGGATTGCGGCTGCTTGAGCTGACAGAGCCAATATTTGCAGCCCATCTGCTCGGAGCCCTGTGCTGTGTTAGCCCTGGCAGAGCTCCTGCCGGGACAGAGGGGTGAAACCTCCTTCTCCAGCTGGCCCTGACCTCAGTGCTCTTTGCTGGGGAGACCCTCCCCATCCCAGGAATGTTCAGCTGCTCCTGCTCCTTGTTCTGACGGGGTAAAGAGGGAAAAGGTGGAGGGAAGCGACATGAACTTAAGCAGTGAGGTTATGCAAGCTGGGAAATGGATCCTGGGGTTAAAAGAGACTTGTTATTCGGAATAAAGTTGGTGTGTGCAGCCCTGACTGTGAATAATTGAAGAAACGGGTAAAACAACAGGAAATGCTGCAGCAGCTGCAGGTTTGACAGTGGGATATCTTAGGGAGGATCCGTCAGGCTGTTCCTGGGCTGATTCCCGGTGTGGATGAAGGCTGCAGTGAGCAGGGAATGAATAGCAGCTAAAGCTGCTCTCCCCTTTCCATCCCTGGGTCTCAGCACTGCCCTGAAGCTGGGATTTGTCCCGTCCTGCCAAGGAGAGGTCACCGAGAGGGTGATCGTGCCCCTCCTGCTGCAGCAGCCAGGGCTGAGTCCCTGCAGGGACACCCTGAAAAGGGGATAATCCCTGCGGGACCACCTTGGCCAGGGGTGACACTCCCAGCTCCGCTTTCCCGGGACTCTCCTCCCCAGGCTCCCCTTGCAGATCCAAAGGATGGCGTGGTGCGTTTCAATTGAAATACATCATTACTTAACTCCTAATATTTACTAATGCCTGCAGATAGGATCAGTCGCTAATATCCCGCTAATGCCTCCCGAATATCACACCAAACAAACGAGCACTCGCAGCTCCCTGGGGTGGCTGATTAGGGAACGAGCCTTGTGCTGATGCTCATCTCCTTTTCCCTCTGACTCCCTTTGAAAACTACGGATTGAAGGCGCAGAAATTGTTTGCCAGACCAAAACTCCGCTGCAAAAGCTGCTGGCACAGAAAATGCCCCCTTTTATTGGCAGCACAGGCGGCTTGGTGGGGGCTCACAGAGGTCGCGCTGCTGCCTCAGTGCGCTCAGCACTTCCCAAAGAGCTGAGCTTATGGAAAAGCATCTTTTATCCTGGAATTGCAGGGGAACTCAACACCAGGCAAAGCCCCAGCCGGGCAGTTCTTTGTTGCCAAATAAAGGGGGTTTATTTTCTCAGAGGTGAACGGTAATAACTCTCCATCAAACTCAGGGCGAGAGGAACCCTCGCTGCCCTCGCCAGATGTGGAGGTTTGGGAATAGACTCAGTTCCTGCAGCTGAATTTGGGATTTACATGAATTGGGGGTTGGATATGGGAGAGGAGAGCACAGATTTAATTGGCATTGGAAGGGAAAATATGGGGGGTAAAAGTTGTGGTGATCTTAGAATGAATATTTTAGGGATAAGATAAAGGTCATCAGGGGTTTTGGGTGATAAAATATAGGAAATCTATAAGGGCCAAATGAAGATTTGGGGAATAAAATCTGAATTCATCTGTGTGGGAGAGAAGGGACATTTTGAGGTAACCATGAAATTGTGCCTTTGCATGGGCTGAAATGACACCCTTAATTCAAACCTCAGACTGTGCGAATAGTCTAAGGCAAACCCCCCTTTTATTTCCTGTATTTCTACAACTTTTGGGCTTTGCTGGGAAATGCCTGGGATGTGGCTCTTGATGGGTCGTACCTTGAAGCCTCCTCATACCCTGAGCACTGTGGTCAGGTATTCCAAACCATCTAAATGTTTAACTACCATCATAAATACTTCTGATTCATCTAAATACCTCTGCGTTGGGTTTTGTAGGACTTCAGGGTTTTATTTTTTAGTTAAATAGGTCAGTTCTTCTTCCTGTTTGCAAAACAATCCCCACACACGCACACTTTGAATTATTAATTCCTCTCCGTGTCCTTTCAAGATCCTTTCCAAAGAAAGGTTGGAATATATTTATATTTTTCAGGAGGTTCTGTCCCCACCTGCTGAAGTGTTTAACATCAATTCCCTGCCTGTCCTTGCAGATTGCATTAAGCAGTCTGGGACTGATGGACTTCTTAATAAAGTGAATATTGGAGACAGATTTGATAAAAGACTTGCCACTTCTAATGATGGTTAATGAAAATAAAAGCTTTGGGGTTTGGTGTGCTGCCCATTAAGCTAAGTGTGATTATATTTATTGTTCACCAGGCAGCCCAACACAAGCTCAGACAGGAAAGGCAGTTTTCGTGTTACAGTAAAAACAGAAAAGAGCCTTTGGTTGGGGGGCAAACAGGGACTGTGAAGGTCACGTTGGATCTGTGGGGACAGGGACAGTGACTCCAGCAGGGGGGGACTGGGATTGCCAGGGCAGAAACACTGGAATTATTTCTGCCTAAGGCTGGAGCTGCAGCTTTGACGTGTAACAAGAGCCTTGTGCTTTCCCTGCTGCTCTTTGCCCGGGGCTGGTGGCTCTTTCTGGAGACACTGGAGATGCTGGGCATGGCTTTCTGCAGCTCTCCTGGCTGAGCTGGGCTTGGCTCTGTGTGCTCAGAGCAGAGCAGGACCCTCCTTTCCCTCCCTGCCCCGAAGTGCTCCACAAGGGAACCAAATGTTCTGTCCACGAATAGGGATGAAACTCCACCGTTAAAGCCCCACTGGAATCTTTCCCATCCTGGAGCTCCAGAGGTGCAAAGAGGAGGGAGAGGGGAACTTGGTGAAGAATGGAGGGGTGTTCATTCCTCTTTTGTGGCTGCCAACTTCAGGTCATGGAATCCTGGAATGGTTTTGGGTGGGAAGGGACTTTAAAGCCCATCCAGTGCCACCCCAGCCATGGGCAGGGACACCTCCCACCAGCCCAGGTGGCTCCAACCTGGCCTTGGGCACTCCCAGGGATCCAGGGACAGCCACAGCTTCTCTGGGAATTCCATCCCAGCCCCTCCCCCCCCTCCCAGCCAAGAATTCCTTCCCAATATCCCCTCTATCCCTGCCCTCTGGCAGTGGGAAGCCATTCCCTGTGTCCTGTCCCTCCATGCCTTGTCCCCAGTCCCTCTCCAGCTCTCCTGGAGCCCCTTTAGGCTCTGCAAGGGGCTCTCAGGTCTCCCTGGAGCCTTCCCTTCTCCAGGTGAACATTCCCAGCCCTCCCAGCCTGGTTCCAGGGGGGCTCCAGCCCTTCCAGACAGGAGTGGGGGTCAGGCCAGTCTTGGCTTAGCCCTGCTCCAGGAGTGGGTGGATTTGCAGTGCTGGAGCTGGTGGGCTGTGCCCTCGGTGACAGTTCCCTGGAGAATGGGCAGTGTCACATCCCCAGGTGGGCTTTGCTCCCTTCCCAGCTTCCCAGTGCCAGCACCCACAGGCACCACCCCCACAGCCCAGTGGGATGGAGCACCAGCACCTCTCACTTTTGGGAGCCAGGGTGGTCCAAACCCCCTTTTTTTTTGGCTAAACCTCCCACTCTCTGCCTTTGCTGCAGCTCCCGAGACGTGCTCGGTAGAAATTTGCTAAACCTGCCAAACCCCATCTGAGCAAACGATGCTCTGCCCCTTCCAGGCAGTTTCCTCCACCCAAAAATTCCCACCAGGACTTTTCCTAACAAGATATGGTGCATGAACCCAGCAGGCCTGATATTGCCCCCCTTGCTCCCTGTGAGTAACACTTACGAGCAGCTTTATTTCTGCAACTGCTGGCCCATGAATATTTGAAATTAATACTGAAGCTTCCCCGCTCCTCCTCCGTGCTGTAGGATGCTCTGCAGGTGGCCAGGAGATGTAGAGATGTAGTTCCTGCTTTTTTTCCCCCCCTCTTTTCCACTGGGCATAATTTGGAATATATTTCATAAACGTCTCTGCTGCTTGGCACATCTTAAATAAGTAATGAGCAGGCCCCATTCTTCTGATTGCAGCATTTCTAATGATGGCAGTGATAAAGTAAATGCCTCTAAACCCGTGTCAGGGTGGCTTTTAAGGCAAGGAAATGGTGGCACGAATAAGGAATAGGTGTGGAATTAGTAACATGATCATTCAAGGGGAACCAAAGCCGTGGGCTGAGGAGGAATTGGAGCTCAGCTCCTTTCTGGCAGAGGTTCCGTGTTTCCACTCGGGTTAAATTGGTCGAGTTTGGGTCAGGGTTTATTGGGGAAGGAGGGAAGTCTGTGGTTTCTGTGTCTAGACAGACGCTGAGATCTATTGATAAGTGCACCATTAGACCCCCCTGCCCTTCCCCTTTCCTGTGGGCTTTGTCCTGCTCAGCCCTGCAGGAATCAGACTTAGGAACGAGACAACTTTTGGCACAGGGCTCTTAAAACAGCACAAACCGTGGCTGAGCTGCCCCAGCTAAGCCTGGCAGGTTCGACTCCCCCAGTGGCCGTGGAAGGGCTGGGGGGAGTTGGGGGTTTTGCCCCAGAAAGTTGAGCTCCTGGTGACCCACAGTCGTAGTGAGACCCTTCCCCAGCAGAGCCACAAGGTCAGAGGGCACCTCGACCACCTTTCAGCTGCCAAGACCCCTCAGCAGGTCCTGCCAGGGTGTTTTGTGCTGCTGGCAATGGCAGGGACTCCCCTCACCCACTTTAACAGGGGATAACACTCTTTATTAACACAACCCCTGACAGATTAAGGAGGTGCAGAGTCTGTCACTGAAGTGTCTGCTGCAAAACTCTGTATTCCAGCAATTTGCTGACACGTGTTTTTCTCAAGCACAGGATTGATATGAATCAATCTACTTAAATGCCCTGGGCTGAGCACAAACACAAGCAGCAGGCAGGGAGTTGCAGCTGCTTTTTACCCTAAAATTCTGAATCCTCTCTAGATTGAACCCTATCTCCCATCCCACACCCAGGTTCCTGATGTGTCCCACAACCCCAAACCCTGGAATCCAGTGGTTTTCCTTCCCAGCTCCTCTGGGCCAGCACATTGTTTGACTCCCCTGTATTTTGGCCAGAAAGGGAGCGATTCCAGCAGGGCGCCTGAGGTTCCCTGTCCTCATTTGGAGCTCTTTCCCTGCCTGTGCTCTGCAGTGCATCATCAATATTTCAGGCTGATTTTCCATGCACTACGTGCCTGCAGCACACAGCTGATTCCAGCATGAAAAATTCACAGCAAATCCAGAGCTCTGGTGAGCGGGGAGGAATCAGGCCCAGGGTCCCACTGGGGCTGCTCTTCTGCCCAGTAACAAGGGATAGGACGAGAGGAAACAGCCTCAAGTTGTGCCACGGGAGGGTTAGGTTGGATATTAGGGAAAAATTCCTCCTGGAAAGGGTTGTCCTGCCCAGGGCAGTGGGGGAGTCCCCATCCCTGGAGGGATTTAAAAGATGTGTAGATGTGGCACTTGGGGACATGGGTTAGTGGTGGCCTTGGCAGTGCTGGGGGAATGGTTGGACTTGATGGTCTTAGAGGGCTTTTCCAACCCAAATGTTACCATAATTCTCTCTCTTCCCCCTTTCATTGAGGATTTGGAGCTGCTATTTGTTTTCCTCTGCAGGGCTTCAGTTCAGGGATTGTCAAAGGTCAATCCCAGCAAAACTTCACTTACTGAACACTGAGAGGTGGCAGAATCAGGGCTTTTATATGTTGGTACTGCAGGTCACTCTTGCTATTATAGCCTAAAAATCACAATCACAGGCCCCTTTCATGGAATCACAGAATTATTAAGGTTGGAAAAGACCTCCAAGATCATCCAGACCCACCATGTCAACCAAACTACATCACAACCCACAGAGCTTTGTGTGGGCAGCTGGAACCCCACAAAAAAAGGGAGTGGGGACCCAGAAAGGTGCCCCCAGCACGGGGGTGGCATCACCCACCCCAAAACAGGGCTGGCACTGCAGCCACTGGAGGCCAGGGAGGGCTCAGAGCCTGGGGCTGAGTCAGCCAGGGAGAGGAAAGAGGAGGCAGTGTCCTCCTTGGGAACACGCAGAGCTGAATCACAGGGAATTCGAGGCTGGAACTGAGTTTCCAGGTGAATGAGCTGAATGTGCTGGGTGTGTGGAAAGTGCTCCACTCCCCTGGAAAGCCAGACCTTGGCTGCAGCTGCCAAGGGATCTGAGCAGTGAGGAGGAGTCGGGGCTGGAGAGGGGGAAAGGGACTGTCCCCTTGGAATCTGGGCAGGGGGGATTTCTCAGGGCTGTGGGGGGAGAGAAGGTGCCTCTGTTCCAGTATCTTAACTGGGAGACTCTGCTGTGTTTCCCCCTTTATTCAACTCCTGTCCTCCCCAAGCCTTTGGGGAAGCCTTCTCACGTTATGGGGCTGGCTAGGAGGGATTTTTGGGTGACCTAATTTGGAGGCATGTTGGGTGGAGAAACATCTCTGCGGCGCTTTGACGTGCCGTGCCCGCTGGTGGGATCCAGGGACACGGCTGGGAAAGGGAACATGGAAAATGCATTACTCCAGTGCAGCCCAGCCCATGCAAAGCCAGATTCAGGGGATGGCAGAGAAGGTCTCTCTCCATGTAATAACAGGTGTAAGAGAGATGTTTTCTGTACCCACAGCCCGGGGTAAACACACCTGGGCTCTGCCCTCGCCTGTTCTGTCTCCTGCTGGAGAAGTTCCCCAGGCTTTCCCAACAGTTTTTGCCCATTTAAGGAGGATTTTTGCCCCCATTTGTGAAGTGCTGCTGAAATGGTGTTGTTTTTCTCATTTATCCCATTCCTTGGTGCTGTGCACTGGGATTTGTTTTGCCAGGATGTGGCCAAGGTCCTGGGCTGGGGCTGGGAGCAGTCCCATGGAAACCACTTTCCCTTCTCTAACAGCTCTTGCAGACACATCTATCAATATTTCAGCCTCCACTCTTTTTCCCTGAGACCTCCTAAAGGCCAGGGCCGTGTCTTTGGTGGAATTATTTATGGCTCTGATGTCAGTAACAGCCTGGTAATCTCTCTGCCACTTTTCTGGATGGCTTTAAAGCGATGGGGGACCAGGAGAAATGGTGGCACACCCTCCTTTGCCAGGGTCTCCTGGCTCCTCAGCACCAGAGGAGGATTGGGAGCATCCAGCTATCTCATATTAACTAAGTTATCAATAATCTGGTGACTGATTAAAGGCCTTTCTCAAGCAGTGGTGAATGACCTGAGGTGGCTGATGGCTGAGGGTCACAGCTCAGCACAGGGTGGGATCATTCAGGTGTCCTGTGCAGGGCCAGCAGTTGGACTCGGTGACCCTCATGGGTCCCTCCCAGCTCAGGATATTCCATATTCTGTGATTCCTGAATTATCAGCCAGTGGCAAAGGTTGTTATAGGAAGAACCATTATTTTTCTAGCCCTGGAGACCATCAAGTCCAGTTTGGTGGCAGACAAGCAGTAAGGTCTGAGTTCTCAGGGACTGTCAGCTGGGAAATCTGTTATATTCCCATGAGTTTCCGTGGATTTGCACATCAGTGGGTCCAGCCTGCAGCCTTTTCTTCACTTCTTTGTCAAGCAGGGGATGATTTATGCATTGCCACAAGGCTGTGACAGACCCACTGGCAAAGGGAAGCAGGAGAGGAATTAAAAATCCTCATTTCAAGTTCCAAGTGCCATCATAAGGGCTGGTGGGTTAGGGTGACCACGCTTTGTTGTGTGGTCAGTAAAACCTGCCTCTTGCTGCGATGTCCTGGGCGGGGTGTCACGTTTGGAGGGTTGGCTGCATCCCCTCCAGGAGCTGGCTGGTGCCTCCGTGTCTGCAGATGTGTCTGGGCTCCGACCTGCCCACCCTGGATGGAGCCACAGCCCAAGGTCAGAGGATGCTGGAGGAGCAGAATTGATTTGTCGGAGGCGACACCAGCGATCCCCCAACGAGCAGGAGGCGCCTCTTTGCCAGGTCCCATTGCCCTCTAATGGCCAGAGTGGGGTTTACACCATTCCAAGCCTGCGAGGAATTACCGAGGAATCCCAGCCCTCGGGATGGGGCGAGGTGTGTCTTATTTTCAAGAACCACCCCCCAAAAAATGTTCCCAGCGATGGTTGGGTTTGGGGTGCAAAGAGCAAAAGGTCTTGGTGGCACCAACCTGGGGGACAGAGGAGGGAGGGGAAGGAGGTGGTAAATTGGAACAGGGAAATTGTCCAGGAGTGTGGATTCTCCATCCTTGGAAGTGTCCAAGGCCAGGCTGGATGGGGCTCGGAGCAACCTGGGCTAGTGGAAAACGTCTTCTAGTGGAGGGTGGCACTGGATGGAATTTAAGGTCCCTCCAACCCAAACCATTCCTTGGTTTTGTAAATTCGGAGGTGGAAAAGCAATGGGGAAAAAAGACATTTTTGTTCTCCTGTGGAGCAGGGACAGGCGGAGGAGTGGAATGTTCACTCACACTAAAAACCCAGCCCAAGCCCAGCAATGAAGTGCTTTTTGGGGGGCTGGGAGGCAGGGAAGGCTCCGGTGGCTCCCCCCAGGAGGGGGACAATAAATCGTGTATTTTCATACCCTTTCCCTCTTGCAGTGGAGGCTTTTTAACAGCAGATGTCACGTTTGGGTAACAGAACAAGAGACTCTACAAACACAGAGCGGAGCAGCGCGTTCTCCTTGGCACCTGTCCGGCCATCCTGGGGCACAGAGAAGCTGCATTTATTCCATCTATAATTTATTATTACTCCCAGGTTGTAAGAAATGACATACAATAATAAATTCTGGGGTTAGAGGAGAGAGGCAGCCCAAGCTCCCTGGGTTGGGGGCTGAAGCACAGACAGGTAATTAAGAAATAATTTGCTTCAGGTCTCTCTGCCCATGGAAAATCCTCAAGTGCTCGCAAAGTTTGGGAAGAAATAGTGGCAGAAAAGTTGTGATGGAACGTTTTATAATTTAAATTCTCACTATCATTTTAAATATCAACACATTATAGTTTAAATTCTTCACTGGCTAACTTGGCAATACCTGTGAATGCTCTTTTTTGTTAAAATTGGGAGTTTTAGGGATTTGGCAATGTTATAAATTATCCCACTTTATGCTATTTTTCATGTGCTTCATGTAAAACTGATGCTTTTTAAAAACCCACAACTGCCTCCCTCGTAGATAGAACACTTTAATACGGAAATCTTTGTGAATACATTAATTACAGTTCATAAAAAATAACTTCTGAATCTTTACAAACACAGGCAGAGATTCAAATCCCTTCCTGACTCGAATAAAGCAGCAATTCTCCAAAGCTCTGCTCTCCCAGTAATATTTATCCCAAACCAACCCCCCCCTCCCTCCTCGAGCCCCACTGGAATTCCATCCCTGCTGTGTTTTACAGGGATTGGCAACCCCAAAGCCAGCCCAGCCCAAGGGGAGAAAGGGGCTTTTTATAGGGATTTCTGCCTTGGAGATGGTGGCTCTGAAGCATGAGAGCCCCTGGAAATTTGGGAATTTGGCAGCCCCGTGGCTTGTCCAGTGAAGCCACGATGCCCAAGGGCTGGAAACAGCCGTCCTGAGTCCCGGTGGGATCAGCTGGATCTGAGCTCTGATTTGGGTCCTGCTCCAAACCAAAACCCAGCTTCAACTGGAAACTCCAGAAAGCCTCGGGTGCTTTGAATCCAGGGCAATTTCCTTTCTCTCTCTTTTATTTTTTTTCCTTTTTTCCCCCTCTGTTTTTTCCCCCTGGTAAAATTTTTGTTCTTTATAAACCTTCTGTGTGCTCCAACCTCAAAGCCTCGATGCCAAGCACAGGGATGATGCCAGTGCCAATGGCAACAGCAGCAGCAGCAGTGCCAGCACCTCCCAGTGCTGTCAACACCAGGGCCAACAGAGCCATCCCAGCTGGCCAACAGTGTGCCCACAGTGATGCCAACAGGGCAGGAGGGGTGAAGGACCCTCTGGAATGAAGCAGAATGTGAAACCTCGTCCCACAATAACAAGCCTGTGCCCAGCCTGGTTCACATTAGTGACTCCACAACAACCCCTGTGCTGGGAGCTCAGTTAAACAAGAGCACCAAGGGTGGTTGTGGGTCCTGGAAGGGACAAACCCTCAGAGGTTTGAGGAGCTGAGGGGCAACTGGAATAAATTATTGAGGGTTTTGGTGGTGTTTCCCTGTCCAAGGGCAGTGGAGCAGCTGGAGCTCTTGGAACTGGCACAGCTGGAGCTCTGGAGCCCTTGGAGCAGCAAGTGCTCTGGTTTGGAGTCTCTCCAGTTGTCCCTGCTCAGCACGGGGTAATCTAAGGGTTATTGAGAGAATCCCATCCCAAAGGGCCATTCCAGAGCCATTTCCAGCGTGTCATCTCACTTATGCCACACCTAGTTCAGACCTCCAGGACACAAACTCCCCTCCAAAGGGCAGGAAGGCTTTGCCCTTCTCCAGAACTTGCACGTGAGGAAGGTCTGGGGTGTTGTTGAGGAGAGGGAGGGCTGGCAAAGAGCAAAATAAAGTCTGTCATTCCCAAACTCTTCCCCTGATCTCCTCAGCTCTGCCCCCAGAAGAGCAGGGTCACTGCAGCCACCTCTTGGGGGGTGGCCCAGGAGTTGGGGTGAGTTAAGCAGCCTTTGTAACTTGTTCCCAGTCTACACCTCAGTGCAAAGAGTGATTCTGCTTTGTTTCCTCTTGGGCAGTAGCTTGGTGTCATCACCAAAATGTTCCTCATTGCTTGAAATTCAAGCATTTTCTCTCCAAGCAGCCACCAGTCAGTTGTTCTTGTTTTAAAGAGGAGAGGAAGATGATCCTGGCTGCCTTTGCCAAAAGAGGAGGAATCGAGGGACAAAGAAACCAGCCCTGAGAATTTCAGGTGTCTCCATCAGCCCTGGGTCAGAAGCCTCATACTCGGGGATTCATGGGGGGTTTTAAAGCCTAAGGGGAAGAGACAGAGTTAAATCCCACATCAGAGTGTGCCTGGGGCTCTTTCAAGGGATTCCATCCCCAAGGAATTGCTGTTCCCACTGGAGCTCAGCTCACCTGTGGTGGAGGTGGAGGTTTGCCTTTGGGGACTGGGAGATGAGGAGCTTTCCTCTCCGGTGCCTGTAACAAAATGCACATTAAATGTCACTGGGTTTTCCTGCCTGAGCAGCTGCAGAAGCTCCACAGGTGCTCTCCTGTATTTACTACAACATTCTCCTAGTGGGAATGCTGGAGGGCAAGTAGATTAACGTGTGCACAAGCAAAAAGGCACCAAAAATGCCACAGACAAGGAGTGCAGCTCTGTTTCAGAACACACTGAGCTGTTCTCAATATTTAAATTCCCCTCTATTGTGCATCTGTGCTCTACTAGAATGAGTAGGAAGCCCAAGGTGTGGGGTTTTATAATCCATCTGACATGTGGAGGGGGTTTAATTTATATTTTGTTTGGTCCTGTGGCTTGAGTGGCTGTGATTTTTAATTTTTGTCTTAAAACACAGAAACTGAAGATACCCTTTGGCCCATGAGAGTCATTTGCTACTCAAATGGAATATGCGAGAAGGGTTGTACTTACAAACTTCTCCTCTGGGTGAGATGAGGCTGGTTTGGTGGAAGGCACAGGAGGGGGGGGACCTTTAGGCCTTAAGGCAGGCTGGAAAAAGCAGAATATAAACCACCCTGACCCTCTGTCCACCCTTTGCATCCCTCTGTTCCCACGGGAACGTGGCTTTGATGGAAAGCTCTGAGCTGAAGGTGCTCGGTGCTGCCTGGCCCCGAGCAAACATGCCCAGCCTTGGGCATCACACTGTCACTGCTTTGGGGATTCTGCAGGACACAGGGACATTCCCTGGGAATACTCACGCTCTGGAGCTGGGGTTTGCTCTCCTGTGGTGGAGGCACAGGGAGGAGGAGTTTCGTGTCCTTCACCTGGGAGAAGGGAACAGTGTTGTGGGCTGGAGCCCTTCCCTCCTGCCTTACCCTGGCATGGCCCTTTGCTGTCCCCATTCCCAACGCCCCTGCCATTCCCAGCACTGCCCCCTCGGCCCTGGATGGGCATCGTGGAACCTCATGGAAGAGGAACCTGCTGTGGCTGAGGAGTGTGGAGGTCATGCCAGCCCCCCTGCCCTCACCTGGGCAGGCACTGCCAGGCCAGGGTGTTCTCTGCACCTTTGCTCCTGATCCACAAACACCTGGTTGGTGGTTCCACGTCGCCTCCTGTTCTGGTGGCTGCAAAATATCCCAGATAAAGGTCAATCTTGTCTTGGTTGAAGGAAATAAACTCACAGTTCAGTGCCTGCCTCACTCCTGTTGGCGTGTCACAGCCATGGCCTTGCTTCCTTTCCCCCCAGTTTATTAAGGATTAATCTTGATTAATCTTGATTAATCTTGCATTTCCATCCTCCCCCAGGTACGAGATTTCCAGAACAGCAAAGCTCAAGGAATTCCTTGGCTTTCCAGTGTCTAATCCCCCCTGTAAGTGTAAGCTAAGCCCATGCTTTAAGCCCTGGCTTTAGGCTGGGGTTCTGCCCTCGCTGGGGGAGCCTTTACCTGTCCTTGGCCCCTCGGAAGCGGAGGAGCAGCACGGCTGCAGTCGCTGTCACAGCCAGCACAGCCAGCACCCCCACCACGATGGCAATGCCTGGCAGGGAGAGACAGCAGAGCTGAGATTGCTGAAACGGCAGGGAATCCCTGGGGGGGGGAAAGAGATCCCAGAGAGCCACGGTCATTGAGGAGTCTCCCATCAGCACCGTTGGCAAAGGAGTTTTTTCATGAGGTCTGGACATTATTTGTCCTCACTCCGTGGCTTCTTCTCGTGACACAAGTGGAGATGGGAAGGATTCCTGCTGCTTTGGACCTGTTGCTATTGCCTGAGCTGTCAGGGCTAAACAAACCCTAGGCAATCCCTGTCCTTCCCATCCAGCCTCCAAGATCCTTTCCCTGTCATTCCTCTCCTCTGTTTCAAAGGGTGTTGAAAGCCCAAAAAGGGCTGCAGACCTTTAGACTGCATTCAAATCACGTTTCCTTCACAATTTTCCATCAACAAAGCTGCTCTAAAACAGAGCAGGTTTAGGTTGGGTATCAGGGGAGATGTTTCACTGGTAGGGTTGCTAAGGTTGTCTGGAGAAAGAGTGGAATCACCGTCCCTGGAAGTGTTCCAAACCCATGTGGGTGTGGCACTCGAGGACACAGCTAGTGCTGAACGTGGTGCTGGTGGTTGATGGTTGGACTTGGTGGTCTCAGAGGGCTTTTCCCACCTCAATGATCCCAGGAACTAGCGTGGCCCCCAGGGCTGGGCTGTTCCACTGGGGCTCCCTGGCTCTTCCCAGCCAGGAGAGGACAGACCCCACGGCGTGGCACTTACTGGTGAAGGCTGAGGAGCTGTCACAGGTTGGAGGTGCCCACCCTTCCTCACACTGGCACTGCAGCTCGTGGTCACACACCTGGGGAAGCACAAACGCCCTCAGCTTGGGGGTGGGATGGGAGCTGGGATGTCCTGCAGGGGCTCTGCCTCGGGGGCTGAGAAGTTCATTAAGCTCTCAGTTTAGCTCAGGGAGGAGCAGTTTTGTGGCTCAGAGACAGCCCTGGGGCTCTGCAGGTGTTTCTGCAGTGAGGCAGAAGGCCATGGACACATCTGTAGGTCTCTGAATGGTCAAATTAGGGGAGCAAAATCCTCTGTGTCCCTCCCCTGTGGTCTGCTTGGGAAAAATATTGATGCTGTATCAGGTTAGATTTGCTTTCATAAAAATACAAGAAGCTTCTGACTCCCCAGTTTCTACAAATGCCTATCCTAGTGACTTAAATAACACCAGCAATAAGGTCTGGGGCTGCTACGCATCATTTTCTTGGGTAATTTCAGTTAATAGCATGGAATCTCATCTCTTACAGCATGTCCAGAGCACTTGGCAGAGCAGTTGGTTGATCTAAAGACCTCCTCAGCATAGACACACTCCCCACTGCTGCACACCTGGAAGGCAAGAAAGGATCCCAGGGGGATTTAGGGCTGTCAGAACAGGCAGGGTTTGCACCTTGTGCTGGGAAGGGATGAAGAGCACCAGGGCACAGGGGGGTTTGATATGTGGGGTCATCTTTCATTTGACCTTTGGGGGTTTTTCAGCCAAGGGGGGTGACAAACATGCACAGACATCACTGCTTCCCACTCCTCCTCAATCCTTCAAACCCCCCCCCCCCCAAAGGAGAAATATAGAGCAGAGAAATTGGGAATAGCACTTAGTGATCTATTATGGCAATAATTAAATGCAATAATAGCTTTGTGATTTTCTAACCCTTCGTACCAAGGTGTGTTTTTGTGGCCATGTGTTTGTGTCAGGAAAAAATAATCAGGCAACAGGCAAGCCTAAGGAATTTGGAATTCTGGAAGTTCCTGTTTGCTTTGCTGCTGCTTTGGGATAGGTGTAGGGAAAATCAGCAGAGGTTTGGTGTCAACTCAGCCCTCCCTTTTTAAAGCTTCCCGTGTAAAAGAGCTGATGGCATAAGTAAGACTGGAAGAGGAATTAAAAATACAGAAACAGGTATTTTCTACTCACCATCCCATTCCCACACTTGGTCCCGTCAAGAATCATCCCTGGGTCCTCTTCTCCATTTCTTGGAAAACTTGCTTTGCAGGTATCAAAGGTCACCAGGCTCCCTTCCCGAGGCATCTCCCTCCCTCCAGAGCAGAACAGCTTTCCACACAGTTTATCTCTGGAAGGAGAACAAGAGCTGTTAAACCAAGGACATGGCACAGCAGAGCCCTCTGAGCTGGTCCCTCTTCCAGCTGGAATTCCGAGGAAACACCTGGAGAAGGGGATGGAATTGGAGCAGGGATTGATTTTCCTCCCAAATCCCAGCCGAGTCCACAACACTGTGCTTACTTTTTCTTACAGGGGATGTAACTCCCTTTCTGCCTCCTGCAGTATCCATAGTACATGCCCCTCTCGTTCATGTGGTAACACGAAGCTGCACCGTCCGTCGCCTCTGGGAGAGAGGAAGAGACAGTGGGATGAGTTGGGGATCTCTGCCTGGGAGAACTGAGCATGTTCCACCTCCTTTACCTGCTCAGGAAATGACCTTTCCCAGTGAAGTTACTGAATGAGGCTCTGGCACTTCACCCTGGAGAAGGGAAACTCCAGGGAGACCTGAGAGCCCCTGGCAGAGCCTAAAGGGGTTCCAGGAGTGCTGGAGAGGGACTGGGGACAAGGGATGGAGGGACAGGACACAGGGAATGTTTCCCACTGTCAGAGGGCAGGGATGGATGGGATGTTGGGAAGGGATTCTCCCCTAGGAGAGTGATGAGGGGCTGGGATGGAATTCCCAGAGAAGCTGTGGCTGCCCCTGGATCCCTGGGAGTGTCCAAGGCTGGACTGGAACCACCTGGGACAGTGGGAGGTGTCCCTGCCCATGGCAGGGGTGGCACTGGATGGGCTTTAAGGTCCCTCCAACCCAAACCATTCCATGGTTCTACAAAATACCACTGTCAGCAGCATAAAGACACACCAAATTTGGATGTTAATTTGACAGACAGACATTTCCTCTTCCTTTGTGGCAAAAAATACTTCCCCAGCTCCATCCCAGTTACCTCAAAATCATTGTGCAAAAGAGGAATACTCTCCCCACTTCCCATTTCTCTAGAAACACATTGCTCTGAGTGCAGCTCACGAATTAAAACCGCTTACAGCGTGAAACAGCAAAGTAATAATGGTATGAAATATAAAGACAATAATTATATGCTATAAACTACAGTTTATATACGCTAATCCTCAGCTACAAGAAGTCTCTAAGGATTTGCAGACAGAGCTTCCTTCTCTCTGTCTCTCTCCCTCTCTCTCTTTTTCTCCCTCTTTGTCTCTCTTTCTCTCTTCCATTCTTTAACTCCTTTTTTCTCTCTTCCTCTCTCTCTCTCCATCTTTCTTTCTCTCTTTCTGTCTTTCTCTCTTCCTCTGTTTCTCTTTCTCTCTCCCTCTTTCTCTTTTCCTCTTCCACTCTTTATCTCTTTCTTTCTCACACTTCTTTTCTCCCCTTCTCTCTCTGTCTCTCTCTTTTTCTCCCTTTCTCTTCCTCTATTTCTCTCTCTCTCTTTCTCTTTTCCTCTCTCCCTCTTTATCTCCTTCTTTCTCTCACTCTTATTCTCCCCTTGTTTCTCTGTCTCTCCATTTCTCTCTTTTTCTCCCTCTCTCTCTTCCTCTGTTTCTCTCTCTTTCTCTTTTGCTCTTCCTCTCTCCCTCTCTATCTCCTTCTGTCTCTCACTCTCTTTCTCCCCTTCTCTCCCTCTCCCTTTCTCTGTGTCCTTTGCCCAGGCCCTGCTTCCCAGTGGTACTCACGTGGCCCAAAGATAGCCTTGCACTGGCTGTCCCTGGTGGGGCAGGTGCCCCTGTAGCAGTAGCCCTCTCCGTAGGCACAGGGGTGCCCATTGACCCGGAATCTGTCCGTGGGGCAGCTGGCAGAGCTCCCGCTGCACATCTCAGCCAGGTCACAGTCGTGCTTCACCGCCCTGCAAACAGCTCCTGACTTCTTGTACTGAGGGGGGAGAGCAATGCCAGCCTTAACAGAGAGCTGCTCAAAGCCCACCCCGAGCCACAGCTAAAATTAGGGCAGAAAAACTCATCCTCTTGGTGCAAACTGAGCAGTAAAATCACCCAGAGGGTGCTGGGCACTGAACAGGCTCCCCAGGGCAGTGGGCACAGCACCAAGGCTGGCAGAGCTCCAGGGGCATTTGGATGGCACTCTGGGGCACAGGGGGTGACTCTGGGGATGGGTCTGGGCATGGCCAGGAGCTGGACTTGATGATCCTTGTGGGTCCCTTCCAATTTGGCATATTCTGTGATTGGCATCTCCTTTATACACTGATTATGTCACTTGCCGAGGCTTTTGCCCGGTTGTGCCCCAGCTATACCAGGAGAAAATGGGTGTTCACAGAGCTCCTTTCCCCAGGATGTTGGAAGATGGAGGGGATTGTTGGTTGTGCTGTAGTTTGGGGTGGACTGGTGAGCAGGGAATGGCTGGAGCTGTGCCAGGGCAGGGTTAGGCTGGATATCAGGAAAAGAGGGTGGTGGGCACTGACCAGGCTCCCCAGGGTTTGGGCACAGCCCCAAGGCTGCCAGAGCTCCAGGAGTGTTTGGGACAGGGACAGGGTGGGATTTTGGGGTATCTGTGCAGTCCAGGAGCTGGACTTTAATCCTTGTGGTTCCCTCCTAGCCCAGCTATTCCCTGATGGCATGGCAGTGCTGTGCCAGTGAGCACGACTGAAGGGACTGGCCCTGCTGGGAGGTGTGCCAGTCCTTTCCCCTGGGACAGGCAGGGCAGGGCAGGGCAGGGCAGGGCTCTCACCTGGCAGTTCTCACAGCACTCCCCGTGTGCACAGACAGCCCCTGGGGTCAGTTTGCAGGTCTCGGGGTCACAGCAGTCATTGGTGCACTCCTGGGACAGAACAGCAGTGAGGGCTCTGGCACCTGCCACCCACCCCTGTGCCACCCTGCGAGGGGGTGTTGAACCTGCACTTTGCTTTGGAAAGCACTTTCCCCAGCAGCCCTTCCAGTCCCTGGTGAAGGGACAAGGTGGCTCTGCTGGTGGCAGAAGCTGGGGGTGCCGTGGGGGTGGCTCTGCCTGCCTCTCAGTTCCTCTGTGAGCAGCGAACCCAGAGCTTCATCCTCCCACCGCATCCCGAGGCGCTGCAGGGCAGCACTTGGGTGGGCACACAGATATTCCTGCGGGGTGGGAGCCCCCTGGGACCGGCAAAAGCAGCTCCTGCCCCAGCCCCTCTGCCTTTCCCAGGGATTCTGGCAGCCCCAGGTACCTCCGGGGTGCCACAGTCGCATTCCTCCCCTCTCTCCACGAAGCCGTTCCCGCAGGACGGAGGGGCGATGATGCTGTTCACGTCGGGAATGTTGGTTAAACACTCGGGCATGTCAGCCAGCATGAACTTCTCAAAACTCTGGTGGCTGCAGGAGCTGAATTCCTTGGGAATGATGGAACTGTGTGGAGAGAGCAGGAGCAAGGAGGAGAAACGCCCTTTGTGAGAGAAACGAACCCAAAACTCAGGTACAGCCATTCCCCCAAATATCTCTGTGAATAAACATGGAGAGCAGAGGGGAAATATGTTAAAATATATATGTAAAAACATACAACATGTAAAGAAAATTAATGAAGGGAATATGTGAATAAAGTTAAAATATAACGAGAAAGATAGATGAGAGAGAGAGAGAGAGAGAGATGGATGGATGGATGGATGGATGGATGGAGGGAGGGATGGATGGAGGGATGGATGGAGGGATGGATGGATGGAGGGATGGAGGGATGGATGGCGGGATGGATGGATGGATGGATTGATGGATGGATGGATGTATGGATTGCT